>OY987186.1:9190761-9790761 GCA_963920625.1 Dinocampus coccinellae
TGTGTGCGTGTGTGTGTTGACGATGATGAGGACTCGAGTGTAGCGACGATGAACACACAGGAGACGCCCCAACACGGCAGTTCTCTCGCTTCGACGTTACGCGAGCGACGACTCGACCCCACAAATCCGTTCGTACTCGCGTCCCCTTAACAGCCAACTTGCACCACAGTGCCGTATATCCAATGGATTACGCACTTTTAGGGCACTACAGTGATGGTGGCGCTGAATTTTGCGCACGCGTATTAATATCACGTATAAAATTATATTTCTACCAATACAGCGAGTACCTCAGTGGTATAATGTGAGAAAGGTAGGGATGATACGAGCGCGCAATCGTCAACATTTACAACAGTCACATGTCTAAAATTTATATTTAACAATTTTTTTTTAATTTTTTTATTATAAAATTAATATTTTTATCTGTAAAATTTGATACGGAATATTTTTCAACAGATTAAAATATTTGAATATAAATTTATAAAAATATTGAATAAAAAATTATCAAGGATTAGAAAAAAATTTATTTATTTTTTTTTTTATCTAATTTAAGGGACAATTTCATGAGTGATAAGAGAGAAAGAGAGAGAGAGAGAGAGGGGGGGAAGATAAAAAATAATAATGTTAAATTTGATAATTATTTGTAATATAAATTTTATTGTATATCTATAGATCGATTGACGCGGGCACTGGGGAATCTTCGGGGTGACCTGACAAACGTCAGCCATCCTGCGACTAGGCAAGGCGAATATACAGGGTTGTATGTGGTGGGGGTAGGTTAAGGAAGCCCTTGAAATCAATAGCCAGCCGGTACTGCCACTGCCAGTACCGGCTGTACTACCGCCGCCTCCCTCATTTCCTCTCTGATTCCCTCCCTGATTCCCACCTTGATTCCGTGCCTTTTTCCCATCCGTCGCGCACATCCAACCCCCTCCGCACCACCACCACCACCACCACCACCACCACTACCATCAATTCTACACGTATATATACATATATACATATCATACTGTGTTTCATGCTCTTTCTTTTTTTTATTATTTAAAAAAAATTTTTTTTTCTTTCTCGTCGCATCGGCATTTATATGCGACTGTCGCTTTATAATCTAACACTATCAAATCTCTCAACAATTTTTTTTTATTCACCTTTCTATTATTCCATACATATATTATCTCTTATATTATCTCCATATCATTTTAAAAATTTCAAATTTATATATAATATTTATATTTATTTATTATTACATTTGGTACAATTTGCATAATTCACAGTGTAGAATTATGATAACCGGCTCAGTGTCCAATTAAATGTCAGTGACATCGTGATCATGCGCCAGTTTCTTCTTTTATATTTTGGTTACGCGCAATCTTTCATGTATATATATATATAAATTAACCGCGTACACACACCACAAAAGTGTATGGTGGGATGAAAATTTTTTTTATTTTTTTTTGTTTCATTTATCACGTGTACTGATTACACCTTCGGACTTATGAATATGCATTATTACAAAATGATAATGAAGAGAGGAAATAAAGAGTAGAAAAAAAAAGAAAAAAAAAAAAAAAAAATTGTGTCCTCTGTTTTTCTCTACTTTAATAATAATAATAATAAAAGTAGACGAATTCACAAGTCCCATGTGAGTTCACAGGGCTTTTTATTCCTTCTTCTCAACGTTAGACATCTACGTGTATATACGTAGATATCATATTTTCTTCATCTCCCGCCATCTCTAATGTTCACCTATACAATATAAACTATCATGTATATATATATATATACATATACTTGGTACCACTTCTTTACATATTCATATATGGTATATACATGAGTTCACGTGAATTCTTTGAAACGTGAGATTGCTTTGGCGCGCGCGTTTGTAATGTTTGACACTGTGACATTTTTACCATTCATTATATACCCGTACACAGAGGTTACGTAGAGAGTGGAGAGAAAATAAGAAAAAAAAAAAAAAAAAGAAAAAAAAATTTTAATATCTTGGCGCGCCGCAACGCAGTCTTGTCTTGTACAGTCGTTTAATAGTTGTGCAGTGTAGTTAGAAGTTTTTCATATACTACATATATACCTATGTGAAACCAAAACTGCAAAAGAACGTTGTGATATAAATGTGTGTGGGTTGTATATATATAAATATGTGTGTGGGTTAACGTAGACACGGATGCCGTCGCTACCGACCGCGCGCTGCAGTGCCGCCCTCACGTTGTCCACCACAACTACTTTATTGCTTTGCGATTCTCACCCTCCTAACGATCAACCTCCTTCTCTAGCTCGTGTTTTATTGCCTTTGTCTCTTGCACTTGCTCTCGTGTTCCTCCCTTCTCTTACTTTGTACACGGCCTCGCAACTTCATCCAGGCTGTGCACGCATGTATAATGACGCAGGGGCGCAAGGCTCGACGTTGACCTACAATCGAATCGTCCACGATACATCGCGTCAGTATTGTCCTACATATGTGTACACACACACACACACACACGTATACATTACGTATGTATTATAGATGTGTTTTACATGCGTTACCTTCATACATTTCTTTTCCTATCACTTTATTACACACGTTTTTTTTTTTTTTTTTTTTTTTTCTTTTATATTAACGCGTGATTGATCAATCTATCAAAATGACGAATTTCAAAATTTTTTTCACTTCATTGTAAATTTTTTTTTATTTTTTTTTTATTTTTGAGATATGTATTTTAACACAAAAAAAAAAACGTGATGTATGAGATAATAGATTTTTTTTTTTTTTTTATAAATTCCTTTCATCTTCATCTTGGCACATTTAGACAAAGATGTATGTACAATGTCCATATATTTTATAAATATAATGAAATAATGAAACAATTTTATGATATTATTATTATTATTTTTTTTTTTTTTTATTCATTATTTAAAATGTAATTTTTACAGTGGGTATTGTTATATTGATAATTATTGTATAGAAAAAAAAATTAAATGAAAATTAAAAGTGGAAATTTAATAATTTTCAGTGCAACAAGACGATGCTCAATGAGATCGAGGACATGACGTCATAGAGAGTCCTGCGGGTTGACCTCGATTCAAATAAAATTTTTATTTGTCATTTGTATGCAGTTAGAGAGAGAGAAAGAGAGAGATGTATTTAACTGAAGTAAATTAAAATGTCATTGATATAAAAATATATTTATTTTCATTTTTTATTTTTATCTTTTGTTTTCATTCCGATATAGGTAAGAAATTTAATAATGAAAACAATAAAATAAATATAATAATGAAAACAAGATATAATTTTATTCAATTGGTACATTCATTAAATTCTTGAACTGCTTACAATTGTTTTTTTTTTTGTTTTTTGTTACATAATAATGAGGAGAGTATTGAAATTATTTGAAATTTTAATCTTTAATAGTTTTCACTTATCTCGATGTTTCTCAAGTCTTACGGTATACCCAATGTTGAAAGAAACCAAAAAGAATAGCAAAAAAAAAACGATACGTATAAAATGAAAATTATACTGTATTTTATTCAGATTAAAATATCAGTAAAGTATTGAATAATAATAATAATAATAATAATAATAATAATGAATTATAGTATTCGTTAAACGAAATTCGATATTCAATATTTCGTCATTTTATTTACTTACAACTTTTTATTCAATCGAAAATTAAATTTATATCATTTTTAAACTATTCATGCGATTTATTGATAAGATGAAACGTATAAAAGTGAGTGCAGTACCATTTGCCAAATTTCCTCAATCCATATCAATTTGTTTATGCATATATGTGCCAATATATTTATGTTATGAATAAAAAAAAAAAAATTTTCAATAAATATATTTTCATACAAAATTCAATTTCCGATTTTCATATATTCTCAATAAAACGCAGATGTCGATGAATTGCCAATTGTTTTTATACTATATACCATGTGTAAATTATTTTTCATATTATTTTGAAAGTGAATGTTATTAAACAATTGATAATAATACTTTGAATATTTATCATAATTAATATTTTAATATATTGTTGACATCCATCCATTAATATATTAAATACAGTGGCAGTGAATATGAAGTGAATGTGATTTATGTTCACTACTTGGACTAAAAGCCTATGTCACATTGCAAATTGTAGAAAGCATTAAAAGCATAACAATATGAACAAAAGAGTAGTGAGAAAACGAATATATATATGTACCTATTTTATATATAAATGTATGACAACGGCATACAGATATTTTCGCGCACGCGTGTTCTTATTATCTATATGTCATCTTTTATTATACATTAATGAATGGACATATAATGTTGAATTATAGCATGTCAATGTGAAATATTTTCAGCGGCGCTATTGTCTTATTTATAATAGTGGATGAAAGGAACATTGAAAATCCTTGTACTAATTGTGATTGCCAATTATTTAATTTTTGTTTTCTGTTGTTTTTTTTTTGTTTTATTGTTCTTCACACTTAACTAATGTCCCATGATATAAAAATCTGACTGGTCTCAATAAAATACATAAACTATTAATATTAATGCAATTAAGAAAAAAGAAAATAATAGGAGAAAAATTATTTCCAATATATATAAGTATATATATATATATATATATATATATTTTTTTTTTTTTTTTATTTTATGAGTGAAAACATTTTTTAGAGATCTCTCATATTTTTTTTTTCGTTTTATTTTTATGTAATCCTGGATATATCGTAGTCATATACGGATATTTATTCATTAAATTTGTATTGAACATAGACATTAATACATAAATATTTTATACATACATTTATAATAGTATTTTATTTTCACGTATGTATAGATTTGTGTGTATGTGTGTTTACGATGTAACAGTTCTAGAATCAAAATTTAATGTTTATTTGCTTTTTTTTTTTCTTTCATGAATTTTTTCGATATTAAATGTGTGAATAAAATAAATATCAACTTTGACTTGACAGTAAGGTATAAAATGTTTTATTTTTTTATTTATTGATTCGTACTGTTTGAATTAATTCCTATGAAGGAAGATTGCAATATTTCATGCTTAACATCTATAATTATTCATTTATTAGGTGTTGCGTGTATATTGAATCAATATACAAATACATATCCATATATGTATTTATATATATATTTATATATTTGTTTGTTTATGCATCAAAATTTATTTCTTTTTTTTGTATTTATGAATTATCATAATACAAATAAGAAAAATAATATATGTGAGTAAAAAAATAGAATCAAATGAAGAATAAACATCAGACTAGTTGAAAGGAAGAAGCAAATTAATTAAATAGTATTATTTATTTATAATTATTATTATTTTTTGTTTTTCTTCAATTTCATTTTTATCACGAATTTTATTGCAATGACTGAGGTGAAAGCGTTTATGAATGTAATGAAAAAAATGTTTAAATAATAAAATAATATATTTTAAATATCATCATTGAACAAAAACGAAAAAGACAAAGAGAACAAAAAAAAAAAAAAAACAAATTTCATACAAACCAAATGAAAATTTTATTTAATGAATAACTGAATAGGTGCAAAAATTAATTTTTTTTTTTTTCTTTTTGGTTGGAAACATTTGTTTTATATATCTTTATTCCGATTAAACATTTTTTTTTTCCTTATACTTTGTTTTTTTGTTTAAAGTCAAACATAAATAAATAAAAATTACACAGCGATGCACTAATAATGAACTCATGGCGTCAATTTTAACACACATATTTGCTGTTGAAAATTTTAAAAAATTTTTTGTTTTTTACCATTATTTCATTTCAATTCCAAGCAGACTGTGCACTATACACACGTTTATATTGTTTTTTTTTGTTTTTGTTTTGTTGTTGTTTTTTTTTTTTTTTTTTTTTCAATACCGCAACCCAAACTACTAGCGCGCCTGTTCATCGTCATCGCTTGTTAATTCAACGACTTTGATATATCTTTGTTAGTTTCCTTTGTTTCCTCCCTTTTTATGTTTTTTATAATCGATATTTTTTATATACAATACCTCATTACGTCTAAAAAAAAAAACCCAGTTGGAGCCATAATAGTTTTTCACGTCTCTCGAAGCATCAATACAAAATATTTATTTATCTTGAGAAAATTTGTGTGATGCGTTGAAATTATATATATTTTTTTCCCTCCTTTGTTCTTCAATATTATTTTTGAATCCAATACATCTTCATTTTTTCATTATATGCCACGCATGAAATAATCAAAATTAAAACATAATTAATTGCAAAAATAGTCAATATGTAAAAAAAATTGACGTTCAATTATATAATTATATAAGAGTTTTGATTGATTTGGTTAATTAATCATGCGAAAAAAACAAACAAACAAAAAAACAACTTCACGAATAATTGTAAATTCCATCATTGTAAAACGATCAACTACAATAATTTCGTAATACTTGATTTATTATGCACATTGAAAGGGACAACCAAAAATATTTTTGTTTGTTAGTTTGTTGTCTTTGTTTTTATGTAATTTATAATGATGACATCGAGTGACGAGAGGGCGAAAAGGCTAAGTAAAATCAGATTAGGGAGTGCGCTGAAGTTACAGAAATGGGAGAAAGCAAGAGAATCGCTCAGATAAGTTTCCCCAAAATATAACTGACTATCGCCACAATGACCATAACAATTATAGTTGTAAATGACATATTCAAAGGGGGATTAGTACGTTCAATAGGACCAGACGACAATCGTCCTGGCGCCATATTTGTTTCTCTATCAAGAGCACATCGAGCCTTCAGTATTTGTTCCTGTAAAATAAAATATCACACATCATTCAAGTATATCACGATATGTTTGTATTGTAGAGTCTCGTATTTAATATTTACCTTAAGTTGAAGACATTCCTGTCTCAAATTACTCTCTTCTATTTTCAATTCTTTAACTTTTGCAGCAGTTCTCATCAATATTTCATCGGATTCGCGCAATGGCTAAATAAAAAATTCATCAAAATTATTCATTGATCATAATGAAATATTTATAAGTTAACGAGAAAATGTTTCAATTCATAAAATAGTATATTCTTACAGTTGTGGATGATTTGGCTGTATCACCAGTTGTTTTATTTTTTCCATTAGTTGCATTGGAATCGGGTTTTGACGCATTTGCTTCTGATGCTTTCCCTGTTGCGTTAGTACTCACTGGATTCTCAAATACACATTTCAATTTAGATTCCATTATCAAATCTTCACTCACATCTTTCCACTGCAACAAACGAAAAAAATAATCATTATTTCATCTTATCTATACAATAAATATTAAATTTTATACAAATTTAATATTGAAATACAAAAATTAACATACAACGTCATTAACAAAATCATCATTGTCTCCTTCCGGTGCTATATAAGTCTGAACCATAAACTTGTGTTTATTTTTCTCAGTGGGATCAAATTCGAATGGTTGTAAGCAAACTGAAAAGAAAAAAAAAACAACAACAACAAATAATTAAGTATACCATAAATTACAATATAAATTATTATTATCGTTATCTAATAGTCACTTAGTGAAATCTAACCTGCAATTTCTATAATTTCCTTTGCTCTGAGCACTCCGCTGTTGGGTCTCACACAGTATCTTTTAGGTGCCGTAGTTTTTATCTTATAATATACTTTCTGTTTTGTTGGGTTTACAAGCTTTATGTATGATGTGACCGGTGAGCTTATGAATGGGCCTGAAAAAATTAATAATAGAATAAAATATCCAATATAAAATAACATATAAAAAATGATATTTTTATTCGCAATATCAATTGAAAAATTTATATTATTCTCTGATTAAAAAAAATTTATATTGTTCCTGATGATGGTAATAAAAGCAATCATTTTTACAAGTGAAATCACACAATTAATTTATGTATTCATATACAATACGAGTGTGGTGTTAAATTAATTAATATTTGAATCAAATTGATGGAAATGAAAAAAATCTAATAAATTTTCATTTTTTTGTTTAAATTATCCAGATCAATTAGCAATATTGAATGGTATAAATTTTTTTACTCAATTTTCTAATATTTAAATCAATAAATATTGATGTTTAATGTAGAATAGATGAAAAAAAAACAAAAAACAAAAAAAGTAGGTGAACATTGTCATTATTTCTGTCTATAGAGATATGTAACTATAGATTTAGCAACTTATCGCTTTGACAGTAGTGCCACACGGGTTAGGTTTACGATTGTATTTTCAAATTTATCAATAACCCCAAAAATTCCCTTCAATATTGAATATTTAACGAATAAACGTAAATTCCTTTTTTTTTTTTTTTCAATTAATTTATTTTATTTTTCTCATCATCTTGATGATCTTACGTCGATTGACAAGGCATATTGAACGATGATTTGTCGTGACAAAGAATTTTAACGTGATGAAGAAAAAAAAAAAAAAAAAAAAGGAAAAAAAGGAAAAAGAAAAAAGAAAAAAAAAAGAGAAAAAGTACAAGATTCGTCGCCATGTCATAATTGATAATGCGATGATTGAAATCATCGAAAATATTAGAAATATTGAGAAAAATATTATACACAGATGTGGGTATATGTGTAGATTTAATTGTTTTCTATAACAGCTTACCTCTGAATCGTAATTCACTCTCTGGCTCGATAATTAAAACCTGCTCCGGCTTCGTCATCTTCCTTCTTCTCTATTAATTTTATCAAAAAAAAATATAAACTGCTTTTTGGTATGTCACAATTCACGAATGAATATCAATATATTCTTTTGTTATGTAAATTTTTTATCGACTATTTTTATAATATTACTCGTGAATTTGTACTCGATATTAAGCACGAAATAACTCGTGTACTCTCTTGCACACTTCCACTTTCTGGGATTCCGTTAAACTAATTCTGATTTTCAGCCTTATTTTAAATACGCATGCGTCATGACGGAAATTATCAGAAGTTTTACGTTACGTCACAACATTGAAACGCCATTGTTAACCGCGTTAATCATATTCACTACTCGTATTTGAAGTTAACCTCAACTTTTTTTCAATACATCCTTGAATATCCGTTATATGTCCGTTCGTTATTTGAATGAATATAAAAATAACAAATGCAAGTGAATAATTGGATAAAACAAATGCAAATTTCATATTTATTAAAACAGAAAATAAACAAAATGTATGTGCAATATATAAAATATAAATTGTTAAATATAATTTTTTCTATTTTAATTCCAGAAATTTTTTAATATTTATTATTATTTTTTTTTTATTACTCCACCTTTTAAAACTACAAATTTCATAATTAAAACAATTCAATTCCCATCAATTTGCCATTAATTTCAGATATATAAATAAATTATTCAAAAAATATATGAATAATGTATTTATAAAAATGTGATGTATTTTCAAAAATAAACATTTGTAAATAAAAAAATATATAATTTTACCATCTTATGGCGATTCAATTTGAAATATATGAAACCACGACGTGGCGCCACAGCGCGGAGATTATTGGATATATTTATATGACCGACAAATCTCAGTGGTAAACAATATCAAGTCACTTGGATACACCATGAAACTTGATATTGCTTATCTCTGGTAGTGTATATACAAAAAAATAATATGTTTCAAACTAAATGTCAGAGAGTAGTTGTTTGCTGACGTATAATACACATATATATATAAATTTATAATTTTTGTCACCACGAATGAGCTTTTACTCATGGGCATTTGCTTGGCGCAAATCACTACCGCGACTTTTGATTAATATAAACAGGAAAAAACAAAAAAAGTATATATAAATAATATAATATTTACTTAAATAAATCTAGAAAATTGAAAAATTACATTTGTATCCTCGACAATATTAAATTATATATAAATAGAAACAAAAACAAATAAAAATTATAATAATTTTTTGGTAATTACAATAAAAAATTTATAATTAACGTATTAATATATTTTTTGAACTAGTGTATAAAATTTTTTTTATTTTTCTATTTATATAATACCAACATATTTTCAGTATTTTTCCATATTATAATTAGTGACGAATACATGTGATATTCTCTATCATATTTACATAATATATATATTTTTTTTTTCTTTTTTTTTTTTTTTTAGCCCAGTGTATTTGAAATATATCAATGACGCGTGGTATACGATTCAAGGTTATTATTTTTACTGTATAAGAAAATTTATGCGTAGGCTTATTATTGTTAAAAATTTTTGTGTATTGTATTTGAAAAAAATAATCATAATAGAATATTGATACTATAAATTACGCATTAGATTACATAGATAAGTGATAAATTTTAGCCAATAGAATTAAATGTAATTTTTTTTTATGTGCAATAAATGATTAATAGATAAACAACAAATACATCATTTCTAATTATATTATTTTTTTTTCACTGATATCATGGTATATGGAAGATATTTGTACAAATGGAATAATTTTGTATTGTCTTTTTGTTTATTTAAATGAACCATCGAAGTAGGAGACAATATATAAATAACGGCGCTATTCCATTTTTAATATCAGAAGTGACTAAAATTTTTATCACGAAATATTTTGAAAAAAAAAAAAAAAAAAAAAAAAAACTCAACTGCACAATTATGTTATTGCCAGTAATTTTTTTTAGTTTCTTTATATCTGCATTGTGCGAGGTAATTAATTAGAAAAAATATTATTATTCTTTGTTTATATTAATATGTATTGTAAATTTATTATTTATATTGTTAGCCGATTAACTTCGCAATGCTCGATAAGAATTCAAACGATCACAATTATAATGCAACTCTCATAGGCAATCTCATCAGATTCAATGGGGATCTTGTTGATCGTATCTTCAACCAATTTTACAGGGTAAGATTTTAAAAAATCTAATTTAAAAAATAACTTTGTAATTCATATATTTGTCTGACTATAGATGATAGGTGGTGGATTTGATTTTGCAAGAAGAGGTGCCGAGACAATGGGAAATTCATTTAACAGATTAATAAGTCGTACGAATGAATTTGTTGGTAATGGAGTCAAAGCTGGACGAGAATTTGGAGAGACAATATTTCGGAATATTATGAATGTACCACGCTCTTTACTTGAGTTGGGCAATGTATTAAGAGACAATACAGGTGTCGTAAGTGGTCAAGTGGCACAAAGTTTATCATATGTGGAAGGTAATCCGAAATATCTTTTCCAATATATCACTAAGGAAGGTGGTATCATTCCAATAACAGAAGAAGTGGCTGTCATGCTCGTTCCGAAGTTAAAATTATAAATATGTGCAGTAATAATACTTTATTTTATAATTATGCATATGCTATCTCATAAATGCATCATCATAAATAATTAATATATCAAAAAATGAAAAAATTAATGTTTACCAAAAAACAAACATAGGAAAAACTGTTAATGATCGTATATCTTGGTATTAATTTTATATATAATATTGACCCTATTATCTGTTCAAGACTATAAAAGTATATAAATTAAATTATTTATAACCTATAAATAATTTAATAAATGATATAATATTCATATGTAAATGTCAGTGTATTTGCCTACATTGAGATGAGTATTAAATATTTCTATCATGATAATTATCTGTGTAATATTGATAATTTTAGTTATAATTTGATGTTGAATTTTTTTTCAAAATTATCTAGTGGCACATTGAGTATAATTTTATATTATCATTATTATTATTATTATTATTATTATTAATAATACATCTATCATATTTCTCTCTGGCAGTGATTGAAAATTGACCTGGAGTTGACTCTTGTCTGACCCTCCACCGCTACCAATTGTCAGTGGCGTTTAACACGTGATACCGGCAATTTTATATTCTGATTGGTTTTCAATAGTCCCCACTTTATTCTTGTATCGTGTTCTCCCAAGGCTTCATTTATCCAACTACAAAAGTGGCCACAAACTCTTTGCTTTTAATATTCCATTGTTACCAATCGTTGATTAAACTAATATTTTTCAATTAAAATTGTAATATTTCAACAGATACAAACAAATAGTATAATTTTATTGAAATTTTTTTTTTTTTGTTTATCAGATATTATTTATTTTTTTATTTGGCAAGTATTGATGACAATTTTTGTTGTTGTTGTGGTGTTTATCACGTGTATTCGCCACGTGAATATAAATTTGTATTAAATTGATTTTTTTTTTTTTTCATTTTCAATAGATTTTTATTATTATTGAATGAAAATGGTCATCACGCAATTTTATAAAAGTCCAGGATTATTATCTGGTCAATTAAATAATAAATTTCAAGCAATCAAACAAGTGTGTAGTTATATCGATGATGTTGAAACGGAGCTGTGTTATTATATTGAAAGTTCATCAGAATTATCACCAAAAGAACTTGATATCATCAAGTTCACTCTCGGTTCTCCGTTTACCGATAACAATTTGTATAATTCAAGTAATTTCCATTCTGATAGTAATAAAATTATTATTGAAATTGGGCCAAGATTAAATTTTTCAACACCATTTTCGAGCAATGCTGTATCAATATTTAAAGCTGCAGAATTAAATAAAATTAGAAGAATTGAAGTGACCATACGATATTTAGTGAAAAGTCAAAAACCAATAAATCATGAACTTGAACAATTAATTGTTAATGTACTCCATGACAGAATGACTGAATGCCGATACTTGAAACCAATTGAAACGTTTGATCATGGATTTAGACCAGAAGAATGGTTTGAGGTTGATATTTTAAACAGCGGCATAAAGGCATTAGAAGATGTGAATAATAAATTAGGTGAGACAAATAATTAATTCAACAAGGACAATTATGTACAAATGATATTTGAAATATTTATTATATTCTCTCTTTTACTTTCAGGATTGGCATTTGATGATTGGGACTTACGTTTCTACACAGATCTGTTTCAAACAAAATTAAAACGTAATCCAACAAGTGTTGAATGCTTCGATCTTGCTCAATCAAATAGTGAACATAGTCGTCATTGGTTTTTTCGTGGAAAAATGATTATAGATGGTGAAGAGCAGCGCGAAACTCTTTTTCAAATGATTATTAATACTCAAAAACATTCAAATCAAAATAATGTTATAAAATTTGCGGATAATAGCAGTGCCATTGAGGGTTTCAATTGTAAAACACTTATTCCAAATGAAACTCACTGTCCTACTTCATTTAAATTAGAAACTACTCATCGTCATTTAATTTTCACGGCGGAAACTCACAATTTTCCAACCGGTGTGGCACCATTTAGTGGTGCTACCACTGGGACAGGTGGACGGCTCAGAGATATTCAAGGATGTGGAAGAGGAGGTTATTATATTGCTGGTACTGCTGGTTATTCAGTGGGAAATCTACAGATACCAGGCTATGATCTACCGTGGGAAGACAAAAATGCAGATTATCCTGAAAATTTAGCGAGTCCATTGGCAATAATTATAGAAGCAAGCAATGGTGCATCAGATTATGGAAATAAATTCGGTGAACCAGTTATTTGTGGCTTTGCGAGATCATTTGGAATGAAATTGCATCACGAAAGACGAGAGTGGATTAAGCCAATTATGTTTAGTGGCGGTTTGGGTACTGTAGATGCTGACATGGCACAAAAACTTGCTCCGGAAAAAGGTAATAAAAAAATTCCCTATGAGAAATTTGATAATTAAAAAAAAAAAATTAAATCAACATTGTATTATTAATCTTTCAATGTGTGATATTCAAGGTATGCAAGTGGTGAAAATTGGCGGGCCAGTTTATCGAATTGGCGTCGGAGGTGGATCAGCATCGTCTGTTGCCGTTCAGGGTGACAATAAAACAGAATTGGATTTTGGTGCCGTACAAAGAGGTGATGCAGAGATGGAGCAAAAATTAAATAGACTTGTACGTGCATGTACAGAGATGGGAAAGCGTAATCCTATTATAAGCATCCACGATCAAGGTGCTGGTGGCAATGGAAATGTGTTAAAAGAATTAGTTGAACCAGCTGGGGCAGTAATTTTTACGAAAAAATTCGAATTGGGAGATTCTAGTATCAGTACAATGGAGCTTTGGGGTGCTGAATATCAAGAGAATGACGCTATTCTCTGTAAGGAAGATGATATTGAAATTTTACAGTGCATTGCCAAACGTGAAAGGTGTCCCATCAATTTTGTTGGTACTGTCACTGGTTTTGGAAAAATAATACTATCGGAAGATGATGATTGTGATGCTGCCAAGTATCTAAATGTTTCACAAAATTCTCAAGTAAAACATCCAGTGGATTTGGATTTGGAATTGGTTTTAGGAAAAATGCCACAAAAGGTAATTATCCAATTTTTTTTTTTTTTTTTTTTTTTTCTTTCAATTCGAAAATATTTATAATTATTCCTTTTAATCAACAGTCATTTAATCTAACCCGAAGACGTAATACAATGAAACCACTGGAATTTACAATACCTTTGACAGTTCAAAATGCATTGGAAAGAGTTTTGAGACTCCCATCAGTTGCTAGCAAACGATATTTAACTAATAAAGTTGATCGTTGTGTTACTGGATTGATTGCTCAACAACAATGTGTCGGCCCACTTCATACACCCCTTGCTGATGTTGCAGTTACTGCCATTTCATATTTTTCAACTGTAGGTATTGCTACATCAATTGGCGAACAACCTATTAAAGGTTTGGTAGATATTGCAGCTGGTGCAAGGATGACTGTAATTGAAGCGATAACTAATCTGGTTTTTGCCAAAATTACTGACATCAAGGTAAAATAAATGAACATGAATTTTCCATTAATCAACACTCAAATTTATTAGAATGAATTGAATCATCATTTTATTCATTTATTTATTTATTATTATTATTTTTTCTATACGTAGGATATAAAATGTAGTGGAAATTGGATGTGGGCAGCAAAATTAGAAGGAGAAGGAGCAGCGTTATATGATGCATGTCAAGCAATGTGCTCTTTGATGAATCGATTGGGTATAGCTATCGATGGTGGTAAAGATTCTCTTAGTATGGCTGCCAGAGTTGGTAAAGATATTGTCAAGTCTCCAGGTACTTTGGTAGTATCATGTTATGCTCCCTGTCCGGACATTCGTCTAGTAAGTAGTTTAGAGCGAAAAAAATTCAAATGCTGTCCATAATAGTAGCGTGTGTAAAAAAATTTTTCATTTCAATGCATGATAGCAATCAATTGAAATTTATTTCAGGTTGTAACGCCAGATCTTAAAGCTCCAAGTATGAATGACGAGGGTTGTCTACTTTTCGTTGATCTATCCATGGGAAAGAGCCGTATTGGTGGAACTGCATTAGCACAAGTTTTTAATCAACTTGGAAATAATGTTCCAGATGTTGAAAATATTGAAAATATTGTTAATGCATTTAAAGCAACCCAATTACTTATTGAAAATAGAAAAATTTTATCTGGACACGATGTCAGTGACGGTGGTCTTGTGACTTGTCTTTTGGAAATGGCATTTGCCGGAATGTCT
Organism: Dinocampus coccinellae; assembly: GCA_963920625.1. Classification (NCBI taxonomy): domain Eukaryota; kingdom Metazoa; phylum Arthropoda; class Insecta; order Hymenoptera; family Braconidae; genus Dinocampus; species Dinocampus coccinellae. Next base: position 9,206,204 of record OY987186.1, read on the forward strand.
GGAATTAATGTGGAAATATTACATAAAAATGGTAGCCCTATTGAGATATTATTTGCTGAGGAAGTTGGATGGGTCTTGGAAGTACATCAAATTGATCTGGACGAAACATTGAAAGTTTTTGCAAACTTTAACGTTCCAGTTTTTAATATTGGTAAATCACGGGGTCAAGGAATCGAATCAAGAGTAGTATTTTCAGTGGGAAATAATGTTGTACTGGATTCTAATGTATTGGTATTGATGCAAATATGGGAGGAAACGAGTTATCAATTAGAACGACATCAAACAAATATTGAATGTGCCAATGAGGAATTTAATAATCTGAGATTACGAAAAGTACCACAATACAAACTTACATTTGACCCAGATGTATGCACTGGTTTAAAACAAAAATTATTGACACCACCAATTCGTGTAGCAGTCATAAGAGAAGAGGGAAGTAATGGAGACAGAGAGATGGCGGCATCACTAATTAAAGTCGGTTTTGAGGTATGGGATGTAACGATGCAGGATCTTTTTGACAACCAAATAACACTTGACCAATTCCGAGGCATAATTTTCCCTGGAGGATTTAGTTACGCTGATGTGTTGGGATCAGCCAAAGGTTGGGCGACCAGTTTGCTTTTCAATCTATCAATTCGCAAACAGTTGGAGTTATTTATTGAGCGTGAAGATACATTCAGTCTTGGTGTTTGTAATGGATGTCAATTAATGAGTCTTTTGGGATGGATTGGTGGCAAAAATGGTGAAATACCAAACATTGCATTGACACGAAATAACTCTGAGCGATTTGAATGTCGATGGAGCACAGTAAAAATTAATAAATCACCAGCTATCATGCTCCAGGGTATGGAAAATACAGTGATGGGCGTATGGATTGCTCATGGCGATGGAAAATTCGAATTTAAAAACAACCAAGTGTTAGACACTTTAAAAAATCAAAACTGTCTGGCTATCCAGTATACCGATAATACTGGAAATCCAACTCAAGTATATCCATTGAATCCAAACGGAAGTATCAACGGTATTGCTGGCATTTGTTCTACCAATGGTAGACATTTAGCAATGATGCCACATCCAGAAAGATGCACTGAAATGTGGCAGTGGCCATATACTCCATCAAATTGGACAAACAATACATCACCTTGGTTAAGAATCTTCCAAAACGCCTTCAATTGGTGTTTAACTAATTAATTAATGTACATTTTTTTTTGTTTATATATTTGATAAATTTGTTCATACTACAACTATATATTTATTATAGCTTTTTTTTTTTTTTTTTTCATTTTAATTATATGTTTATTTACATTCTGTATTCAGAAACTAAGGGGGAGATATGCAATGCTCTTACGGGGAATGATCATCAACGAAAAAGATGTAAAAAACTTAGCGGTATAACATGGAACTAAAAATGTTAATACCTGTAAGTAATGCAGAGTATCTACATAATCAATAATTATAAGAGCACAAAAAATTTTCAAACATTTATTTTGATATTATTTTCGTCTATTTAAAGAGGGATTTAATTTTTCATTTTTATTTGTTTCTCTTTTTTTTCTCTTTTTCATTTTTTTTCTTTCTCTTTTTGTTTCCTGGTAAACTTGCGCTTGTAAAAAATATTGTGTTGCTGTCAATAATACTTTGAAAATTCTCCAAAGAATATTCCTCTTTGATTGAGGTATTTTCAGAACTAGTTTTCCACCACGATTCAGAATTCTGTTATGTTCCGGATCCTCCGGTCGTTCTGAATTCAAAATTTCTCCAATGATCGCATATTTCCCCTTTAGTTTCTGCTGGATTGGAGTAACTGTGGCAAAGATCGTTATGTTTTCAACCTGTAGAGGCGTGCTAATCGTTGTACAATACAATACTACTCTGTATAATGTCCTGTGAAAGCTTTTTCTCTATCTAAAATTGGGGTTCCAAACCTCTTTGACATTTTCTTTTGAAAAACAGTTGTCGGCTCCATTATAACGGGGTTTACTATTATTCTGAGGCATGTGGAGACCATTCAAATTTTATATCTAAGATTAAATACAAAAATTTGGATGTATTACATTAGAAAAAAAAAGATAGAAGAATCTTTCACAATCTTATTTATATATATAAAGTATGTTAATTGAATTTTACTGCTATTGAAATTACTTGAAATTGGTAAAATATTATAATTCATTGATGAAAGATACAATGGAATTAACGAGAGTTACACCAAAAAAAGTAACAAAAAAATCTGACGAAATCCTATCGATTAGTCCAGTGATATATAAAACTCCATTAAAACAGTGCAAATTACGACAAACTAATTCATCTTCATATCAGAGTAGCGCGGGGGGTTTTACAGTTCTTCCCAATCACATAACACCACCGTCTGGATTGACGAAATTCATTGCAAGAAATCCCTTCGATGCTGACTTAACCAGCCGATTACATCTCTCTGTAATCAGTCCAACAGTATTCAATAAGGTAACTTGAATGAATTAAATAAAAAATATTGATAATAAATTGGATTTTTATTTATATTTTGATGTCAAAGGTTTCGCCTAAAAGTCAAGATTCTCCATTTTCATGGACTATTGATGAATTAGCGATAATAAAACCGGCAAAAATCGAGGAGTTTCCAATACAACAGGGACATTGCACTGATCCCGAAGTTGAAATGAAAGCCCAAGAAGCAATTAATAAATTTTTTAGTCAAAATTCAATACATCCAAGCCCGTGGAGTGAAAAAAAAAATGAACGAATGGGGCCCCTCATATGTATGACGCCAACTCGAAAAATTGATTGCCTAACTACAATAAGCAATGTGTCGAAAAGCACAAAAGACTGTATGGAATATATTCTTTTATTTTTTATTTTTACTTAAAATTATCGAGAAAATATTCAAGTTTTATTTCAATTTATTCATTCAGGTTGGTCACAAACAGTATTATCTCTTCCATCGGAACTACCCAAACATGTGGAAGATGCGTTGATACCATATTTTACTTTTACACAAGATCAAAATATCGATAATGACGATGCTAATTCAAGTAATAATTCTTTGAGACGGAAATTATTCTTTAATCATGACGAATCTACCGAGGATGAATGTTCATTTATTTTATCACCAATAAAGGGTGATTCTAGTCCACCACAAAGTGGGATGTTTGTTCATGGCACTCCACTAACGGTAAAAATTGTCTCGATAAAATAGTGACTTCAATAAATTTATAAGTATCATGATCTTTATATTATTGTATTATATATATATATTTTTTTTTATTACAGAAAGGCACACTCCGAATGCAAAGAACTTATGGAACGCCATGTATTAATTCAGGAAATATATCACCGCCGAATATGTCTCCAATATGTAATGCATCCAATGATATGTCGTACGAGAGTATTAGATCACGTTGTCGATCAGTTACGAGATTGAATTTTACTGCTCACATGAGTATCGACACATCAACTACTGACGATGGGGACAATAATAAATCTGAGCATGATATTAACAGAGGTAAATTTAATCAAAATTTTTTTCGAAATCTATTGAAAAAAAGGACAATATATTTTATTATATATTTTTTTAATATTTTTCATTAAGATAATGAGGCAAATAATGAAACAGCACGGGAACATCAAACGAAAGAAAAAGCAAATGGGACTATTGAAATGGTGTCACTTTTACACGAGACGACCCCAAATAAAAAATTGAATGGGAAGAATGATGAAAAATCAAAAAAATTAAAAGATGCAGTTGAGTGGTATACAAGCGTATCTAACGAAAATGGTAGTGATGGCAGGAGCATCACTCTCATTGGATTTTCCGAACAAAATGGTACCTTCAACTCTAATCATGACACCGGATATCAAACTTGTAGCATTAATAATACCACAACCAATCCTGACAATCGCAATACAACATCACCAAAAAAAACTTCAGATTGGAGTGAGCGTTTCAATAGAATATCTGATATTGATAAATCGAATGTCAAACGACTGTGTGACTGGCCAAAAAATATTGAATCTATGATCAGTTCAACGCCATCGAAAAATTTACGAGAAAAAGAAACTTGAGCTTGAGATTCATTAGAGATTGTGTGTTCAAAGGGCCAATTTTAGATTATTTTCAATTTATAAAATTGTTAAGAAGGTTATTGACGATGATAAAAAAGAAAAAGAAAAAAAAAAAAACTATGAATTAATTTGTGATTATATACAAATATTACTAGATTTAATATCATAATTTTTGTCAAAGTATAATGGTTGGAAATAGCATGTGCAATTGTAACGAAAAAAACGCTATGCCTATTTGATAATTAATCACTGCCTTTTCAGATTACCCTGGTTATACATAGTTATTGATAAATTTAACATAAAAGATGCAGTTATATTGCATTTATTGTACATAAGTAATATGATCATTTATACATTAACTATATTTTTGATTCATCTTATATTTTTTTAAATATTTACGACTGATGTGATGATTGAATATTTCTATTTAGAAGTTGTTCATGAATCGAATAAAAATTTTTTTAAAAAAATTTATTCATTATTGGACTATTTATTATCTATTATTTACACGATGTGATTTGAATATTATTTAAAAACGCGCGCAACCGCTATAATTTCCTTATGATTACGACATAGTGATAATAAAACAGCTGATGTCTCAGCTGATTGTTGAAGGTTATTGACCAGTATTAAATCTTTAAAATTATAATGTTTTCAAAATAAATAATTCTAATAAAAAAAAAAATAATAATAAAATTATACCAATTGATTATATAGAATACAGATATGTTATATTTTGAATTTATGAATTAACCTTACAAATGTAAATACTGATTGAATTACATTATTTGTGAATTATCCCAGTCATTATTATAATGTTTAGTGATAATACAAACGATTTTATTTGCTCTGTGTGTGGAAATAAATTTCAAAATGAACATCAATACTACGGACATTTACAAATTCATAGTGGCGAAGTTGCATGGAGATGTAATCAATGTGATAATTCTGTGTCATTTGAATCACAATCAAAATTAAAGGCTCATGAAAATTTATATCATAATTTAGTTAAACCATATAAATGTTCCGAGTGTAATTTGGTATTTGATAGAGCATCTCAGTTGGATTATCACACGAGAAGTGTTCATTTAAATGAAAAATCTCAATTGTGTCAAATATGTGGAAAGGGATTTTTCAGAAAGGCAGACCTGAAAACTCATTTAAATGTTCATCTTGGTACTAATCAATCCATTTGCGAAATATGTGGACGTAAATTCAATCATGTTTCCAATTTAATTAGACATTGTAGAACTCATGCAGGTAAAAATAAATTTAAATTTAATACATCATTTCTACAGTAATTGATAATCGTTAATTTTTTTGCAGGAGTTAAACCATATCCTTGTTCCATTTGTGGAAAGAGATTCACTCAAATAAGTTCACTGGCACGGCATAAAAACATTCATGAAAGAACAATGGAAAATGCATCTGATATTGCAACAGAAAAAGTAAAATATTAAAATTACAATGTCATAAATAATTTATTGATAAATCTAATTTTTTTTTATACTTGACAGATATTGGAAAAAAATGATGGGGATAAAAAGAAAATAATGAAACGTCGTCATTATTGTAAAACATGCGGTGAAAGTTTTCAATTTGTTGTTCTTTTGCGTCAACACGAAAAAATTCACGTGAAAAAAACAAAATCCATTGAGTGTAAATATTGTTGGGAAATATTTCAAAGTCAGGATGCGTTGCAACGGCATTGTTCCACTGAAACATCAATAAATGGACATTGTAACAGAACTATAAAGAATAATGACAATGAAAAAAAGTTACTTGTTAATGATAATGAGAAAAATTTATCGGAGACAATTGTATATGTGCACTCTGAACAGTCAGATGTTCACAATGAATTGCAATCGCAAGATTTGTTCAATCCTACATTACGTGAATTAACACGAAAAATAAATGTTATTGGGATTGATAATGATCGTGATGAAAGTATAAATATATCTGATATATTGAATTCATATAATTGCGATGATATTGAATTTTCAAATTCAGATGGGATTCATAGGGAAAATTGTTATGGAACATCAAAAAAATTGATTCAGCCAGACATTATACCCACAAAAGAATCGCCTAATAATAAATGTTTGCATATTGAAGGCAGTCAATTATTTATTGAAGTTTGTGAGTCTGATTATTTGAGAAGTTTAGAATTACATACATTGGAGCTTCAGGAAAATAGTAATGTGGCTTTTTTACAAGAAAATTCTAACATAACTGGAACTGATGGGACCGAAACATTTGTTAATACTACAATAGATAATTCAAGTAGTGATTCTGTTAAAAAATATCAAGGATTGGATAATAATGGATCAACTTTGCGTTTAGTGCAAACTCACAGTGGTCAACAATTTTATGAATTAGAAATTAATCATTTGACTGAGAAGAATTCGGAACAATCTCGAAATAATATACATCCAACGGATGAATCGGTGGAGTTGCGTCTCGTTGATGAAAATATTCATGATTTATGGAGTTTGCAGTCGTCAAATGTACGTAGTGACTTGATTGATTTGATCACCAGTGATGCAACTCATGAAATAGAAGAAGACGATGTGTCTGCCAATTTGGAATTTAATCAATCGAAAAATTCACATTTGACTTTAACGGAAGACGATTTCCAGACACATTTAATGGAACAAAATTCTACAATATTCAATAATCCAAAGGAAATTGCTGATGATAATAAAGATAATATCCAAACACCGATGGTGCGTCTGGTGCAAAATGAGGAAGGCGAACAATTTTTTGAATTAGTTCGAGATCCTATGGATTTTCATGATGATAATAAAAAAGAAGAGAGTGAAGTTGATCAAGATGTTTCCAATAAAATTAGTGACGATCCTCCTCCAATTAATGTCGAAAAATTTTCTATGAAAAAAAATACAAAGCAAAAAATTACCCGAGAAAAATCTTCACGGGTTAAGGAATGGAAACAAAAATTTGAATGTGATGTATGTAATAAACAATTTTCAACAGCATCAAACTTAAAGCAGCACGTGGGAATACATTTTTTAGATCAACAGAAATTCCAATGTAAGGAATGTAGCATTTCATTTGCTTGGAAGTCGACATTAAACAAACATATTGCCAGTAATCATCGACCTGATGGTCCACAAAAGTTTGTATGTGAAATTTGTCCCAAAGTTTATAGCACATTGTCACAAGTGAATGTAAGTTGTTAATTATAAGAATAAAAATTACTATGTCTCGTGTATTATTTAATATTGTTATTAAAATTTCTCTTTATTTTTTAGGAGCATGTCAAGAGGGATCATCTCAAGGAACGTAATCATGTATGTTCACAATGTGGAAAATCTTTTTTTAAAAAATTCGATTTAAAATCACACATTCGAACTCACACAAATGAACGCCCTTATATTTGTCCAGCGTGTGGGAAAGGTTTCCATCATCAAAGTCACATAATTAGGCATGAGCGTATTCACTCTGGTGAACGTCCATATTCATGTGATTATTGTCAAAAAACATTTACACAACCGGGTACATTAAAAGCTCACCAACAAAGACATCGTGAATTAAGGAAAGTTGATATATTAGATTATCGAATTGATGCAGACGATCCTACTGCTCTAAATGCATCACAAAATTAATAATTACGCTTAACTCAATTATAAAATTATTTCATACGTATACATATCATCTGATTATGTAATATAAAGTTTTTCATATGAATAATTTATTGAATTATTTTCATGAAAAATAATTTTCTCAATTTATTTCTTATTGAAATTCCCACAAAAATAAGACATGTTGGATTTCAATTTGAAAATTGCCGCGTGTAATATCACCGACATTTTGTGTCGTTGACCGATAAAATTAAATACTATTGGCAGCACTGCATCAACTTCAACGGTCAAAATCAGGTGACCACGTGTTTGAATATATTCCCAGCCGTTGATATTTGTGCCAGATTCCCAAAAGCAAACTCTTAATTGTCCGTAATAAATTCATTCCTGATAAAAGTTGATAAATAAATGCTAATTATTACATTTATTTGTGTCCTGGAATTTATGATAGTCCTGGAATGACGATGGAATGAATTTTCTTCAAAGTTTTATTTCATATATTTTATATGGTGAGTTGACGTTCGTTTATGTTTTTGTTTACATGTGTTTATTTGTTACTTGAAAAATCAGACTGTAAGATGTATTAAAATATTTTTCTGTTATATGTGTATAATAAAGGATAGACCGGTCTACAAAGAGAAGAACACGAGAAAATGGAATTTACTACAAACAATAATCGTTGGAACACAACCCGAAAAAGTATGTTATTATCAAATTACTCTGTAATTAATTAATCGTCGATTTATTACAAATTAAACAGTATTATTTTTCCCCATGTAAATATGCTTTTACTTATTAATTACAGAGTATATATTATCATTGAAAAATAGAATACAAAATAAAATTGATGATGTGCCTATGTTGAACAAAAACAATGCAAATAATAGAGGATTATTTGAAGAAAAATCAAATTCTGAAACTACAAAGTCTGAAGATTCACAAAATTTCTCATTAAGATTATCTGATAGCATTATAATTGATGATACAATTGATAATTCTAAATGCACCAAAAGTGAACAGAAAAATGAAGAAAAAAAAGAGTCAGAAATTATAATAATAAGTGACTCAAGTGATGATGATTGTGAAAATATAATTGAACAAAATAATAAAAATACTTTGCCATTGAAGGCAAAAGCTCCGTACTCAGAGTCATCACCGACATTTAACAGTGTTGATATATCTGAAATTTGGACAGATGATGAATCAAAAAAAGCAATTTTGAATAATAAAAACGCAGAAATTGATTTACCACGAATTGATATGAAAAAGCACAGCTTAATAACGTCAGATGAGAGTATTATAGATTCAAATAATATTGATAATGACAAGAATAATATTTCTAATACCGAATTTACTACACCAAGTAATCAATTAATTTCATTGTGTGACAAAGGAACTCCTAAAACTATCCAATCTAAACAAATGCCAAATAATAATAAAATAATATCAATAGGTTCATCTACTTCAAAAAAATATACGGCGAATGTAAACAAGCAGCACGATGGTTTTTGTGATACACCGAATTCTGCGAAATTCGCCATACGTACAACGCCACTGTCGAAAAAAGATGCTCGTGATATTGCAAGAGCAATAAATTCTAAGCGTGCCATGTACAATTCACCCAGTCAGTGGCAGCGACAGAAAGAAATTTGCGACACTGATTCAGAGACAAGCGATACAAACCCAAAAATCAGTGAAGAAATACAAAGTGATCGCAAAAAATTGAACCATCCAGCATGGATTGATGAAACTGATTCGGAGACCGGTGACACGACACAAGATAATTTACAAGTATTATCTAAACCATCTAAAACGCATGTAAGTCGATTTTTAGATCCAGTATTACCTGGTGATACTTCAGTGACACTGCCAGACAATAAGAAAGAAGAAATATCTCGCTGGCTTTTGTCGAATGCAAATGACACAAGGAGTGATACGTCCGCGAGTTATGTACCGCCTAGTGAACAGAACAGTTTGAATTCGGGTAATAGTAGTTTAGATCGATTAGAATTACAATATGAGACACCAAACAATCGTGATAAATTCAAGAGTAAAATATATACAGATAATAGTAAAACTAAAATATCTTCTAAAACTAAAACCGATATTAAATCTGCGAAAACACGTCAAACAACTATGGACAGTTTTCTTAGGAAGGTGAAACGTAATGATAAAGATATTTCATATTATACACCAATTTCAACAATAAAAACCAAGAAGAAAGTAGTGAGTCCGTTGTTTCCAGATAAAGAAACTGAACTTCAAGTTGCCGATTGTGCCGATATACTGGACAAACTGTATGGTGACATTTGGAGAGATAAAGCAGACGATTTATTACCAAAATCTGAATCGAGAAAAATAAATCCGAAATTGAAGGATCGTGCAGTTCAAACGGAAATAAAAAAAAAAGTTAAATCGAAAAAAAATGGCTCATCATTCTTAATACCTGATAAGAATCATTTGATTTGTGATGACTTTAAAACATTTGTGGATAATATAAAACCTAATTTTAATTCAACAAAAAAATTAGAAGTAAAAAATACAAAACGACGCGATAGTTTTATCAATGATAATTCAATTACTAGTGAAAGCGATGGGAATACAACTTTTCAAACGGCAATGACAACACCATTAATATCAAATTTAAAAAATTTACAGAAAAAAGAAACACCCATGTCAGCTTTGACAATAAAAGCTATTGAAATTTGTGACTCTGATACTGAAGACGACGAAATTAATATTCCTAGACGAAAATTATCATTTAGTGATGATGAAATTGATTTGAGTCCGGCCACTAGTGAATATGATCCAGATGATGTGATACCACCAAAATCAGTAATAAAATCAACGAAGACAAGTGAAAAAATATTAATTAAACCATCGACAAAGACTGGGTTGACAAAAAGTTTTCTTGCATCACTATCTGCATCAGTACCGCTTGAAAATGCTCATCCGGATGCGAAGAAATATCGTATGAATTACAAAAATTCAAAGGATCATCTCTGTAAATATTTGTACAAACTTTACAATGAAAAAATATTCGATAATAAATTGCCGGATGATATGTTAATTGAGTGGAATGTTCGTATGCGTGGTACCGCTGGTTTCTGTTATAATAAAACAAAGAAAAAAACTCTGGGTACAGTGGAACGTTCATCAAGATTAGTTTTAGCAACAAAAATATTAGATGCACCTGACAGACTTCGAGATACATTAGTACATGAAATGTGTCATGCTGCAACTTGGTTAATTAACGAAGTTTCAGATGGTCACGGACCTTTTTGGCAGGCATGGGCTTCCAAAGCAATGAAAGCATTTCCCGAATTACCATCAATAAAACGATGTCATGACTATAAAATATCCACTAAATATACGTATCGCTGTATTGGTTGTGGATACAGGTAAGATTAATGAAAAGAAGAGAAAAAGAAGAAGAAAAAAATTTTTTTTCATCATTTCTTGATGACATTTTTATTGATATAATTAATTTTTTATCGTAGCATTGGAAGACACTCAAAGTCATTAGACGTTGAACGTAAACGTTGTGGCCATTGTTTTGGTAAATTTGAGTTACTTATTAATAAAACAACAAAATCAGGGACAGTGCAAGTTAAAACACCAATTAATAGAAAACCAACGGGTTTTGCATTGTTTGTAAAGGAGAATTATAATGTAATTAAGAAGGAACGACGCGACGTGGGACATAAAGAGGTAATGCAGATATTAGGACAACAATTTTCTGCAATTAAAATTTCAAATAAAAATAATAATGTAGAAAATTAAATAGAGTATTGGTATATTATATATATATATAAATATGTATTATTATTATTATTATTTTTTTTTTTTTTTTTTCAAAGTGAATTTTACTTATTGAATTAATTTGTATATTTAATTGTGTATTTGAAAATTTACCCCCATTGCAGGCAACAAAATGGATGAAACATACTCGTTATAAGCATGCATAATCAACTAATTACATACATATACGATATAAATAATAAGATAAAAGTATAATACGATATATATATATATATAGATATATACATATAAATATGTACGATATGTTTGACACATGTTATGTATGACACAATATATTTTGTTGTAAAGATATTTTTGTCAATGAAAGACTGAAAAATGAAATAAAGTTTCTCGAGATTATATAAAATTGAATTGAAATCAATGTGAAATATGATGAAAAATAAATAGTAATTTTGTAGAAATCAAAGGGATATTTCAAATAATTGGCGGGTTAAATATAGCGTATTCACGTCTGCGTACAAGACAAACTTGTCCGCCATTTTTGTATATTTATCCATATACATGTATGTAGATATATGTAGTTAAATAATAGTAGTGTAGTTTGATTGTGTAGAAGGGAGTACCAGTAGCGCACTCTAAAAACAGTAGTGTTGAAGGTATCTAAGAGAAAATACGTGAGTGTGTCTCGTGAGGAGACGATACGACTGATGGTGTCCATGTCGGTACGGCGTTTAAAAAGGACCACGTTGTTCCCGAGTGATTTTAGTGCGCGTCCGTGATAATAACCTTTTCGGGGACGTGCATATGTATAATGTCGGAACAAAAACGTGTGCCTACGCAAACTTTGGAGTTATCTGGTTCATTGGTTAACGCAACAAAAAAGGAAAAGAAAGGCGAAAAGGGCAAACAGCTTGCGCCCTCCTTCCGTTTCGAGTTATCCCTCGATGACAAGAATGAAAAGGGATATTCTGAGTTTAACTATGCTCATTTGTTCAAGGCTGCTGAGGTCAGTAGAATTTACATAAAAAATACTCGATTGTCTTGATGGTAGATAGAATTAATGTTGAATTTTACCCGGTGCGTCTTTCTCGCGTCATGCCGATAACAAACGATCCCGTTGCAAAAAATCATACACCGGGTCGTGACAACTGCTAGTGTCTCTGCAATCAAGACCATCTCTTGCGGATATTTCCTTTCCGTCTATACGCCTCATCATTATAAAAACTATGGATTCCAGATGTGTCTTTAAATACAATTATTTATACTTATTTTTTTTACTATTCTCATTCTCATTTAATTCAATTTATATTATTATTTATTTATATCCAACGTATTCATTAACATTTTACTTTATCAAATATATTTGTTTTATCATATGCAAATACATATTGCGACAATTTCTATCTCATCGTTCCCCATGTCAGGGCGTCTGTCGTTTATGTGTTGGTGATGTTGTCGTAATGGTGTATTGTGTCTTATTCAGTTGGCATGAGTTTGAGAGAAGGCCACAATGAGAAAAAAAAAAAAAAAAAAAAAAATACTGATCGATTCAATGCAGTGACTTTTGCTTTATTACAATTATTATTTTGTATTTTACCTAACAAATATATCCCCACCATAAATCTACAATCATATCAACAATATTCATTTATAACCTATTTATTCATCTTTCAATTTGAATAAACTCTCTCAATTTATTTATTTATTCATTTTTTTTTCCCCTTCCCCATCATCGTTACTTCTCTATTTATATATATATATATATATATATATTTTTTTTTTCTTTTTCTATTTCTCCTCATTTTTCCTATACATTTGTTGCGTGGCAAATATTATATTGAAACATTTGCTCCATCTGCTCGATTCAATCTACAAGTATCTCTTTCTGTTTTCTACTTGGTATTCTCATCTCTTTCACTTTTCCTACGCACCTTCCTCGTGTATTTCTTCGCGTACGTGGATGAACACACTCAGTTTATCATGTCCCTTTGCCCCCTTCATCGCACTTATTTTGTCCCTGTTTCTTTTTCGCTCTGTTTCTCTGTCTGAAACTCTCGAGTCTCACTCACTACCTCCCTCCACCTTTTTTTTTTTTTTTTTTTAATCTTTTTTATATCGTGTCTGTGCATTGGGAAAAGGGACATTAAAGACAGACCTCGCACGTATGGTGGACTATTGCATGTATTCGCTTGCGTGTTTAATACATCTAATAAATCTCAGGAGAAATAAAAATTATTATTATTATTATTAAGCTTTTTCTTCCCTTATTTTTATCCGTTTAATATTATTATGATTATTATTATTATTATTATTATCATTATTTTTTTTTTTTTGTTGTAACTGATCAGAAATTACTGGTAATATTTATATGTTGTCAAACTAGTTTGTAATTTTTCATTTTTATTTATTCATTTATTTATTCATTATTATTTTTTTTATTTATCAACATTTATAATTAACAATTGGTATTCAGGAGATCACATTTGTCACGATAAATAATTTATAGTTGTGATAATTTTAATTGCACATTACAAGATGAATGAGTATGATAAATCTTGATTTAAATGGCGGGAGATAAGAAGAATGAATTTTGAATATCTGTCATACATATTTTATGAATATTATATGGGATATTAGTTCTCCTTCAAGCAACTGTCGATGAAATTACAATTTCTCTTTTGTCGTATATCATATACCAATTGAAGATAATAATTTGGCGGGTATCTCTTGTCGAGAATTTATTCTGAAGGGGATTGTAAAAAAAAAAAAAAAAAAAAAAAAAAAAAAACAGGAAAAAAAAAACCCGTTGAATATTAATTCAATATTGGATATGGTATTGGATATTTTTGAAATATTATTTATTGCTAAACGGATGTTATTTATGTTTGAATAAGAATTTTATTGCACTGCTAACATTATTGCGGAATTGGTGAAAGTGTACCAACGTTATTGAGTTCATACAATTGTAAAATATGTGGAAAGATGATTAAAGTGTTTATAATTTATGATAATTAAATTAATTTTTTTTTTTCTTTTCTTCTTTATGTTGATAGAAAAAACGAGGAAAAGAACAAAAGAGCCCGAGTGAGAATGCAATTAATGGGCTGGACCCATTCGACGACGATGATGATGAGAAACTCAAAGAAATGGCCCGGCGATTTGAAGCTAAATACGTATGTTTGAATAATTATTATTTATCAAATATTATTCTACTTGAATATTTTTATATACTGTTATTTTTGATTATTTAACGTGATTTTGTGAGCAGGGAACGACAACAGCTGGTAAAAATCGGAAAAAATATGATGATGATGTTGATCTCGGCGCTGGATACGATGAGAATGATTCCTTCATCGATAATACAGACGCAGTAAGTACTGAATAATTATATATTTTAATAAAAATATACTGTCGTTGATAATATAAATATATACATATTTTTTATTTATTTACAGTATGACGAGGTGGTTCCTGAGGGGGTGACAACTGCTTATGGTGGATTTTACATCAATAGTGGACCTCTGGAATTTAGTGTTAAGCCAGAAGAACAAAATTCATTAGCCCATCGAAGTAATAATACCAATGATGATAATAGTAGTGAAAGTAGTGAGGATGAAGGTGAAGATAGTAATAGTCCAGATTCTAAAAGAAGAGGGAGATTATTAAGTTCATCTGATGATGATGATGATGAAATTGCCTCTGAGCCTCTTGTTAAGGTAACAATAAAAATATCCATTAATTAATTAATATAATCTTTTATTATATGTATATGATTTTATGTATTAAATATTATTTGATTGTAGAAAGCTAAAATGGATGATAATGTTGAAAAGAAATTGAGTGATGATATAATGAAAAAAAGAAAACAAATTATTGGTGAACAAAAAAATATAGATAATTCAAATGGACAAAAAAGTATCGATGAGAAACGAGATATTGTAGAATTTGATGGAAGTTTAGAAAATCAAGATGATAGAAAAAAATCAAATTGTGATGTTGGAAAAATTAAATCAAAGAAAATTGAAGTGAAAAAATTAGTGAAAGAAATTACGGTTAATGGTGATGATGAGAAAAAAATACTTGATAGTAGAAAACTGTTGGGAAAAGACAGTAATATTGATGATGCCATTGAGAGTGTCGTTAATGATGGTAGAATTGATGATGAATCGAGTCGTGATACTGTCGATTCTGGAAAATCACGCTGTGTTGCGGGTACATCATCAGAATGCGAGGACGTGGATAAAATGGATATTCGTTTGCCTGACCATTTACCAGATAATATTAAGGATATAATAAGTAAGTTAAAAAAGGCTGCGGAACATAATAAAGAGGGAAAAATTAAGTTCTTTGATGCTTCAGTCAATTCCACATTATTCAGGTAATAAGGTGAAATTTTTAATTTTACAAAAATTTTACTGATGACAAATTATAATATTATATTATTTCTTCAGTTTAGAGAAAAAATTACGTACATTGGAGTCGCCGGCAATGCGATCACAAGTTTATGCACATTTAGCACATTATTTATCATGTAGTAAAGCTACATTGGCAAATCGAGCGAAAAAATTGTGTCTCCAAGACACTGAAGGAAAACTTAAAGGGCCGATTGAAAGGTACATTCAAATAGTCTTGCCTTAATTTATTCATAATTTTCAATTATTTTCATTCATTTATAATCCATGATTAATTCATGGGTGTCGTAGAATTTGCCCACGCTGGTAAAGTTCAATACTTTTTCAGATTGAAGGCGATAATTGATGGCTTGATGCCATCCGTGATAGAAAAATATAATAAGGAATGTCAGAGAGTAATTGAAGAAAAGTAAGTACGCAATATTTTTTTTTTTTTTTTTTTTTTTTTTATCACATCAATTATATGTTGAATTTTTGTTAGGTATAGAAATATTCTCGGGAGTATTCGACGTATAAAAAAAAATAAATAATTACAATTTTGCGATAAATGTTTTTTCATACTTATCGTGATATTTTTTTGTTTATTTCCCCAGCCCTCATTTGTATTGGGATATATATCGGTACTGTGGGTAAGGCGTCCCCTATTACAAAACCGAAATAAAATCATAAAATCCATCTATTAATTTATATTTGATTATTATTTTTTTATACGTTGCCGCTTTATTTATTTAATTTTTTACGCGCAGAGGAGAGCTTTAAATCATCAGTTAACTCATTCATCATTTTTATTTATAAAATTTTGATGTATTTGGAGAAAATGATATTTTTCATATATTTCAACTTGGCAAATGTAAATGGAAATTCATACTTTACTGACTCAATTTTCATACAAGAGTTAATAGTTTTATATATTTCAGAGGTGTTGATGCTTCTCTTTCGGATAGAGATAGCAGTGATGGCAATGAAAAACCATTGGAAAAGTCAAAAATTCCACGAAAACGATTCCCCTGGACAAGTGAAACGAGGTATGAATTTATATTTAAATTGTTACAAACTTTTTTCCTCTTTTTTACATTAACTTAATTGTATCATTACAATATTTTTTTTTTTTTTTCGTTTACTTTGTTTTTTAGGAGATTGGTATACGAAATAGCTACTGAATGGAAGCAATATTTTAAAATTCAAAAATCAAGAAAGGAAAGTGCAGAAACATTTGTCACGTCATTTATGGCAAGTAAAATTGTTCCATTGTGGCCACAAGGTTGGATGAGCGTGGAAACTTTATTGAAATATGCAAATCCTGAACCTGCGTAAGTATTATCATATTAAATAATATATATAATTTTCATTGTACATATATGCATATATATATATATATTATTAATGCTTGAGCATGTATAAAACTGAAATTAATTAATATTTCTTTCGCACTGCTTTATTTTTCCAGTGAATAATATTATTTTATTGTTTTTCATTGGATAAAATATATTTTATTTATATATATAATTTTTTTTATTTTTACGCACGTAGATTTCATTTTCTATGGTGGTTGTATGTTCTAGGATGGCGATTAAGTTGGCTAGTAGTTGCAAATAATAGTCACGTTTGGATAGGCAGTATCTTCATTTTTTTTTATTTAATTTTTTTATTGTTTTTTATTATTATTATTATTATGATTATTATTTTTTTTGTTACAAAAAAATGTTATAATACTCTATTTTTGTGAGCTCCATTACTTAAATTTTTTTTTTCTCTTGTGAAAGATAATCTCACACAATTTTTTTATTTTATTCGGCATTTATTAGTTTATAGTTTGTTTTCCTCTCTCTTCTCCCCCCCCCCCCCCCCTATTTTATTTTCGTTTTCATACAAAACCATGAAATGCCATTAATTGTTTGTGTAAATTTTGAAATTATTAACAAGTAAAAAATACGCAATATTACCAAATTGCTGAATTCATTCTGTGAATGATCTATAATTTTCATTGTACGGTTTATAATTGTTATTAAATTTATATTTTCGGTAAATAAAATTAGCTCTACTATTTTTATAATTTTGCACCTTTCATTTGGTTATTGTCGCCTGAGTAATCCTTCAAATTAATTACTATCATGTAAATTAATGAAATAAATAAAAATAGCCGTTGGATCATCTATCTATCAATAACTCTGTTTACAGTGTCAAGAAAAAACAAAAAAAATCAGGAGAACCAACAATAAGCAGTAATACTTCATCAACAACAATAAGCAATTGTCCAGTAATATTAGAATCGTCAAATGTAAACAATTCTATATCACAAGAGCGGGTCAAGACTCCAACTAATTTTGGAAAAATAGTAGCTGACAATCCTACAAATTATACGTCCGCATCTCAATGTCAAAAAAATTCGTCTGACATGACAATCGAGAGAAAACAAACGACCGTTAAACATAAAGATAAAATAAAAGAAAATCCTGTGACTAATCAAGAGGATATTAATCAATCGTCAACAGCTCCAGTTGCTAAAATATCTTTAGTACCAACATCACAACTAATGGCACAAAAACCTGCAAAAAGCCATCATCCAGATAAATTTAATCCGATGGATTTAACGAGCAGTTCCTTGTCAATTACACCCGTGATTGATTATCAAAAAAGTAACAAATGTGTGGATGATATGAAAAAAGATGTTGTTTCAATAACACCATATTCCGAATCTTCCGGTAGTATTGCAATCAATCCTGATGTGACGCATACTACAAATAGGTCGCACACAGTATCACACTTGATATCATCCTCAGGTGCGACATTTATGCCAGTCTCATCGAAACAAAGGATATTACAAGAGAGTACTGATTCAAAAACTACCGATAAAAAATCAAATGATCGTGATTATGATTCACACACGACCGATATTGAAGAAAAAAAACGAGATCGATGGCCAGAAGATAAATACAAATCTCATGATGTTAAAAAACGACGAAAGGATCATAAAATAATGGAACAAAGTCAATTGCAAATGTCGACAAAGTCTGCTGCTGATGTACTATCAACAATAATTCAAACGCAATCGACAATATTGACGAGGGAGGAACAAGAGCAACGACAAATTGAAGAAACAATGGCTGCGACTAATTTTCTCAGTCAAATGATCAATGATGACACATCACGATTGACATCAACAGACAAACGAAAAGAATTGAGTGTTATAGTCGATGATAGTATTGAGAATATAGTTCAACCAAGTGAACAAGAAAAAGATGTACAAATGGTGATAAGTTCTTTAAAAGAATTACAAGAATTACGAGAAATGAATTATTCACCAGGTCGTTCGCCATTGCAAAAACCAAAACCAAGTCATCAATATATACGAGGTATTAGATTTGAGGATGATTATCATCGACATTATCATAAAAAAGATGAAAAACTTAGATTATCTAAAGATGAATCCCAGTGGTAATTTTTTTTTTCATTCAACATTTGTCCACTATATTGCATCGAAAACAACTAAATGGGACATAAAATGATGAAGAAAGGCACTTCCATTCTTTCCAATTAGTATAGCAGAAAAATTTCTAAGTATTTTTAAATAACAGCTTGAAAGAAGTGTACATAATACATTCAAATACCTGTAGGCGTGATTTTTTTCTCTTATTTTTTTTTTTTTTTTTTTTTTTTTTTTTGAATTCAATGTACAGATTATTATAGATATGCACGCATGTAAATACACACATGCATATATATATACATAAATTATTATCATATTCGTTTATATGGGCTTTTGTATATAAAAGCAGAGTACGAGATGTTGTTGATGTAAAGCCGATGATGTTGGAAAGCCTTTGATATTCTCATGATTTTATTATATTATTATTATTTTTTTTTTTCTTCTGAACTCGTTCTCTTTTTACGAATGAGAAGATATAGCCTATGATGTTTGTTTTTAAAAAAAAAATTTTTTTTATCACAAAACAATGCCAAAGGTCGGGTGGGCTACGAGTAAATTAATTAAATATAAAATTGATCGTGATACGTATTTTACACTTGATTCTTTGGAATCTTCATGATTTTATTAAGTATATACAAATAATTATTTGGAATTATATTATTAACGGGGTTCAAAGACTTTTAAAATAATGAACATTGGAAAACCTGCCCGAACCTACTGACAATTTTTTTTTGTTTCCCCTCCTCCCAACATATTTATAAGTAATGAATTTAATAAGTGTAAAGTCTGTAAAATTCAACATCGAGAGGATATTTAAATATGAGGTCGTAAAATATAAGTTTTGAATATTTTTTACAAATATCTAATTTTGTTTTTTATTCCTTGTCTCGTGAATTAAAAGAAAATTTTTGCTTGTCATTATTATGAATTTACATACATGAGGATGTCTACGGCAGCCATGAATAATGGATATGCCAATACATCAGGTCTAACTGTAAAATTGAAAAAAAAAAAAAAAAAAAAAAAAGATTTTATTTTGCAAGATAAATTTTCAGGTGTGCAAATACTCACGTGTATTATCATCCATCCGAAATTCTCTGATGTGATCGCAAATTTTCAGATGTAGTATGGTTAAACCTACATTGAATACATTTATACATGTTTGGATCAACCAAGAGTATTCAGGATCCGTAATAAAATTATACTTTACTTCATTATCCATATTTAATTATAATTTAACATTTATTGCTATCAGTTTCATGATTTTGTTCATTATATTGATGGAAGATTGCCAAAATGAATAAATGAATGAATGAATGAACGAATGTAGGTTATCAATGGCCTTGAAGTAAAAAAAAATTGCCACTGAAATTCAAATTTTTTGGCGCGAATGCGCACATAACCGTGACGTAATGTGCGCACAGCATATATACATGAATGCTATTCTCTTTTTCTCCCCCACTTTCTTCACTGAACCAGCATTTATGGCCAGCTGAGTGACCTTGCAGTGTTTGTAAACAGATACACGTTGTTTTACGGATTGCCAAGTTGATTATTCTGAAGTGGATATAAGTTTGATAAATAAAAATTGTTTCGACGTAATTATCATCATAACTCCTCATTAATCATACCAATTGAAAATATGGAGGTGGATACCACGTGCATTATTGAAAATGAAATGGTAAGTCGAGTAAAGAGAAAATAATAATAAGATAATAAAGACAAAGAAACTATCATATTCAATAGTATTGCCGTATATGATGCAAACGCGGAAGAAAAAATTGTAGTATACAATTGGAATGTCATGACAATGGTATTAATCAATAATATTTTTATGATGAAAATTTTTTTATTGTACTCCATATTATATTCGTTCAATATGTCATCCAAAAAAAATTGTCTATTTGTACAATAAGGGCGTCGTTGCTTTATCGTTGGAAATGTAGAGATTATGTTTTGATACGGTGAGAGTTGTGGTGGGGCGAAGTAAAAAAATAGTGTGAATGTCGTGTGATAAAGAGAGGGGAATTGGAATCTATACAGTGATTTTATATTAAACTGGCGCTTGATGTCGCTACTGTCGTACTAATTACCGAAATTTCCGCCAAGCAGCGCTCGCGACATTATTCCCATTCAAATATATCAGTCGCCGCCATGACAACCGGCTCTCATATTTCGTTATTGTTATACGATTATCATAGTGAAATAATACGAATAAATAATTACAATGATTGTACTTGTTCGATATTATGTAATAGTAATTTCTAATCTCCAGTGATTCAAATGAATTTGGCGCAAATATTAGAAATGATAATTGGGACAAATTTTGGCGCTTCTGTTTGCCAACCACAGACCGACAATGGCGACAAGCTGTCTGGGTTGAAATGAGGTCAATAAGCGATAAATTTGTAATAAAAAAAAAAAGAAAAAAAAAACCAATACCAATAGCTTGGTATTAAGTTTATATGAAAAAAAAAAATAATAATAATAATAAGAAAAATGTACCGTAATGTATTACCACAGAGTCGCTGTAGTATCAATAGCAAAAGAGAAAAAGTGAGAAACAGGTGAAATAATTGTTCAAATATGCGTGTGAATCTTCAGCCGGTTGTGCTTATATGTAAAGGGGGCACCACTGTCTGTATAATAAGTGGTCTCACGCTGGACCACAGTTGTCGTTTACTATTGTGAACTGCGCAGTTGGTGTCTTTGGCGCCATACGCGTATCATCGGTAAGTTTGTTATTATTTTATAAAAATATTTTCCATATCATTTTGACCATCAACCCTTGTGGATTGTGCTTGCGTATGTGTGCACGCATTTAATTTTTCTATGCGATTAGAGTTATTAAAATCTATTGTCACGTATATTTGTTGAATATCGTATTTCTTTTATTCCACTCAATGTTTTTTTCTGGGTCAGTAATATATACACATTTTTTTAATGAAATTTTCTAATTCATCAATAGCCCTGTGAGGGTACAGGTCGTATTAATTCATAAAGTCTATGAATATGATTGTGAGTGAATAATTATTCAATATTTTATCACAACTTTCGTTTTACATTCTTTTTATTCATTTATTTATTTATTTATTTATTTATTTATTTATTTATTTATTTTTGTCACATGGATTAATTGAGTGATATTGAAGATGTATGTGATTAATTATAATAAATATATATTAACATTGGGATTTGTTTATAGATTGTATTATGCATTGGCATAGACATGTTTGAAGTGCAGTTTAGTTACTGCGCAATTATCACCTTGACACACCAACGATTCTGGTCATGTCGCAGTGAAAATTAATTATCTACTGCAATTCAATTGTCCGTATATTACGATAATACGTGTTTATTTATCCATCGTTTGTCATGTTCTTTTTTTGTTTTGTTTTGTTTTGTTTTGTTTTTTTTTTTTTCGCCTCAAGTTAAATTGACCTAATTTAACAAATAATTTTTGTGAGTGTGATATCCGATTTTCACTATGAATTTTATCTCATTAATAAATTAATGAATTACAAGCAATTTATTCTAACTATCTACATGTCTCTGTAGTTTATCGTAAAAGTTTGGTGAGAATAACTCATCAGTGAGTGAGAAAGAGATTGTGTATAAGTTTTATGAAATCACTCGTTCTTTTCCCCTGCAGCTCTTTGCCAAATGAAATTGCTATATAGCTAGAGATGGAGATGTAGTACAGAATATCTATTGCTAAGTAGTAAAGTCATAAAGATTACGCGAGAACGTGAAACTAAAGGAAGAAGAGAAGGGAATTTAGGATAACGCTTAGCTGTCATTATATATCAAAAGTTTTGGCACACCACAATGATGATTGATGTACTATTGTTAGTTGCTTTGGGATAAATGTAAATTCATCATGAAAATTATTTTCATATATATTAATGCTCCAAATTATGTAAATTGAAAAATTAAAAAAAAAATTTTTTTTTTTTTTTTTTTTTCATAATGTTTTGCTTATTCTTGTTAATATTATTGCGGTTGAGTTGTGAATAAAATGCAATCACAAATGGCATGGCGAAATATATTTTGCGATTATGTGGCTCAAAAAAAAAAAAAAAAAAAAAAAAATGAATTTGTTTAAATTTCTGAAAATGAAAATGAAATTTAAATTTAATACTAAATATTAAATATTAAACCCTGCAGGGAAATTAATTATAATTAATTGATTAATTAATTTTTTTTTCTTTTTTTTTTTTGTTTTCCCCTTTTTTGAATTTAATTTTTCACAATATAAATATAATAAATGAGCTGTGTTTCTTTGAGCTACATTTATTTCTCAGGTACACTTGGGCTATTTAACGTCACACCACGTTTCGAACATTGCAACCACTTTTCTTTATGGTAACAACTTTCTTCTTCTCCTTCCCTCCTTATCGTTCTCTTATTCTCGGCCATTCTGCCTTACCATTCGAGTCAAGCGGGCGTAGACTGTGCGTTTAACATTGATGCGAATACAAAGTTTTGTTGTAGGAAAAGTGTCTCATAGAATTCTTGAAAGTGATAACAACGCAACGACGCTCGTTATTGTTATTTGGAGTATACAGTTGTTGTTTTACATGCAAAATGATGTTATAAAAAATATATATAAACAAAAGGATTTTCGTACGATAGTAATGAGTATGAGACAGTGAACAGTAGTGGAGCTCGTTGTGCGGTCAAACTATCAGTAGTTTCCTTTGTGTCTGATATACACGTGAATCGGTTTGTCATTATAGCGGAAGCTTTTTATTTACAATATAAAAAATTTCATATTTTTCTCTTTCATTCTTTTCTATCTGCTTCCAATTTTTTTTTGAGTGGTACCCGACAAAGTTTAACAAGTGGAAATAACAATTGTCGCGAATATTAATGTTATCACTTTACTCATTTACATTATCATTAGAATTCTAACTGTGCACCAACATCTGAGTCTTATATTTTTTCACTTACAAAAGTAGTAGTCTATCGTATATATAACATTTTCTTATCACATGCGATGATAAATAACCTCTGGCCCTCACCACAAACTTGTATATTGTTCATATTTAGTATTTACACTTGATGAAAAATTATATTAATTACAAAAGTATCAATATAATTTTGTTTTATTGTACGCTTATTTTCACCTCTGAGTTTATAATAAAATTCTAGTATGTACATTAAATATTAGTATATTACATGAATAATTCAATGTCATTTCAGTTGACAGTTGGTTTGATATGAAATGAATTTATCTTGCTACTCTATAATTGGGGAATTTCGCAAGTATAAAGGAATTGGTTAAAGGTTAACAAATACAGAGTAAAATTCATTTCAAGACAACTCTTGATTCTCTATACAAGTATATATATATATCTTATGCCTCCCTATTTTACCGTGCTTGAGTTATAATTGTACACGGTGTGATGATGCAAAACTTTATATGTTTAGGTTTCTTGCCACTCAGTTACGAGAAAGTTTCTTTATGAGTAACTTTGTCTTTTAGGTTGAATTCGTAATTCTATCATGCTACATTATTCCTCATAATACAAACCATGATTATTGCGTAAGAGTATTCAGAAAAAAAAAAAGAACAAAAACAAAAAACTTTTGTTTCGTTTCATTAAATATAAATGAATTTATAAAAATGATTAAAAGTTATCGATCACTATGAGTGTTTTGTAGTAATATATTGTACTAATATGATCAAAATTTATACGTGCATTCATTATTTTGTATATATATGCACGTGTAATAATATAACCGTGTATGCTTTCATAGTTAAAATCGTTACGCGCGATGTTGCAAATCCGTGGCAAAATTATGGAACAGCTGTCTAGTACTTTTGTATGATGTATCCACTTTCACAATTACGTGGATAATTTTAATTGACAAAAATATCTCTAGCACAAGACAAATATTAAATCATATGAAGTATAATAAAAATATATATATATTTTTTTTGTGGGTGATTGAAAAAAAAAAAAAAATTATGTATAGGATTAATTTTGATATGGATGTGATTTTTATAGGGGGTGGTTTGTTATTTTGAAATGTAAATTTAGTAGTTATTAAATGTAACAAAATGCATAAATTAATCAGTTTGAATTGTAAAATATGATAAAGTAAAAATAAAAATATTCATCGACACATATTATCACATTGTCGTTATGATAATAAATGAATAAATTACGTATAATCACACTATTTATAGTTGATTACTTTCTTTATGGCAATTGTAAAAGAGAAAGTGCTTCGATAGTTGTTACCACGCTCTATTAACGTATAGTTCACATAAAATACATATATTATATACTTAACAAGCGTATAGCAAAAGCTTAAGCGTAAAATACATTTTATAAAAGCCACATTGTTGTTTATTGGCTTATATCGAGGAGGCAGGAAGTGCATAGGGTCTCGTTGGTAGTGTGGGTCTGCTTGGTTTACCAACACAAAGAGTTTACCTTAGTCGGCTCTTTGTTACGCTTGCTGACATTGCGCGTCTCGTACTCTCTGAGCTACTACTATATACCGCTTCTCTCTAGAGTCTTAAAATCTCCAGAGAACGCAAAATTGACGTCGATATAGTCACTATGTATTGCATGTAATACTGGAGAAAAAAAAAATAATAAATAAATAAATATATATATTTTTTACAATTAAAATGTGAAAAATTTATTTATTTATTCATTTTTATTCATTAAATTTTTCAGAAATATCTGTTTTTTTTTTTTTTTCCAAATATTATTAGAAGAAAGTTGATGATTTATTGCAAAACAAAAAAAAAAAATTAAAAATATTCAATTGATTTTTGCATAAATATTCAGTGGTATCATTTAATGTGGGTAAAAGTAGCGTAGAATCTATTTCACTTTGAAGAAAACTCCTTAATTACTCTACTTTACTGCTCTAACAGCAATTCTCTTTGTCGCGCACGTGTTTAACAAATTTCTCTGTGATGGCAATGAATAAAGATATAATCAAGAACTGAAAAAAAAAAAAATAATAATAATAATAATAAAATAAAAATAAATGCGGCACGAAGAGAGATACTAGAACACGCACAAGTGAACAAAGAAACTATTCGCATTTGCAATTATTTTTTCTACCTCTTACCCATTTTTTAGTTTTCTTTCAGTTTTGTGCCAGTGGTAGTCTCACACTCTTATAAATTTGTCTCTACGTTAAACTAACTCATCCAATCGTTTTGAGTTGAATATTATATCACTCTGCTCGCTCTTTATTTTTTTATAAAATTATATTTAAATATGTATATTCATTAATTATATATTTTTTATTCTCATTACTCTTTCTTTCACTCTCTACTGACTAAAAGTTGTAATGATAAAGTAGACTCTCACCGGACAAAATTAAAACTTTTGGATTACCTGGGGAATTCTTAATTATTCTTGGTACTTGATGCTTTTACGGGTTTTTTTTTGCATTGAACACAACCGCGGAATTTTTGATATTTCGGTAGATAAGAAAAGTGAGAGTGGGCTGATTAAAGAGTAGTAAAGGGTTAAAAAAAAATGTGGATGTGAAGTGAGAGGAAGCGAAAGAAAAAAAAAAAAAAAACCGTAGAAAAAACCGAAGGCAACGTTTATACGGAGAGGTATATTCATTTTTTCACTCTTTTGTGTTTCATCATCAAAACGTTTTAATTAGACTATATAAACAGTATAAGCGCCAAAGAGATAAATCGAAATTTCATAAAGCTTGAACAAATGTTTTGGACTATTCGCTCGCTATTTTTAATAAAATTACTCGTATTGCGTGGAAATGTATATACATATATATATACACGCGCACCTAAAACACGAGAAAAAAATCTCATGGATAAAGTTTTCCCCTCTTCTCTCTCCCCCCCCCCCCCCTCATTTTCTGGCTTATATAAATGTCGGGGATCTTCATTTTATGTTGTATTGGTGGGGATGTTTAGGTGGGTGGAACATGAAACAAATATGTTGAACTCAAGGGGGAAAAGAAGAAAGAAAAATATTGAAAAATTATGGGAAATGGGCCTGAGGATTATATAAAGTAAGGGAGTAGGGGGAGAGGAGAGAAGAGAAAATTGATAGTTGCAACGAGACGGGAGTCATGTCAGTGGAAGTGGATATAGGCCAACAAAGCCGATTTGAGGAGATTTAATACCAGATAAGATTGAAGAAAAAAAAAGAAAAAAAAGAATGTGAAGGTAAACACATTCAACATTTTGGATTGAAGGTGTAAAACCTCACAGTTGGTGGAGAGATGAGAAGAGATTTTTGTATTTTGTCACATGATGGAGAAAAAAAGAAGAAAAAAAAAAAACAAAAAAGATGTGTCGCATATGAGTAAGCCCCTACGGGGAAATATCTAAATTTTGAAGTATAAATTTTCTTAAAGCTGCATCTACATTCTCTTCATCAATCCTGTGAATTGTTTTGTTTCCTCGGTATAAATTCAAATATTAAACGTCGTCGTCATTGGATATTTGTGAAGGTAACATTTTATCTCTAGTGCTTTATCAGAGTTTTGTTAATTCATGTTCTACGATGATGATGATGATGATGATAATAATAATAGAGTTCTCTTGGGCATATTTTAGTTCCCCTTTTTACATATAAAACCATCTCACTTTCCTCTTTACATATATGCAAGTGACTACTAAACTAAACGTTGACGTTATCTCTCTTGAAATTTTAGGAGGGATCGCGCGGTGACCGGAAAGAGGGGGGCAAGCGAGGACGCAAGCCCGGAAGGAAGGCAGCCGACAAGGCGGACATGAGAGCCAAGCTTGGTAAGTAAATATTAATTTACAATATACCTTTTGATATTTAGTAATTTTATAATTTGAATAGTATGAATGTACTAACAAATTCGTGTTTGCTCTGTGATTTATGAAAAATAATATCAGCAGATTGTGTTTGTATGCATAAAAGTTATAGGTAAAATGAAATGAAATGAACAAAAAAAAAGAAAAAAAAAAAAAAAAAACAAAAACAGGAAGCGTAACCAAAACACACCAAATTGGCAACATCCGTGTAGTCAGGAATATTTATCTATTTTGAAAATGAATATTTATGTCGTTTCTCTTCCCTTCAGTACGGAATTTCAACTGCGATTCTATAAATAGTGCTAGCAATTTTGCAATTTCATCATACTACCAAGAAGATAGTAGAGTAAAATCCGAGAGTGCGATGTAGTAATTGAAGACACTTGTCTTTCTTTTTGGTTCATGGATATGGCAGATGGATACCGTCGACTGATAAACCACAAGAAAGAGACGAGAAAAACGACTGAATGCAGATGAATATTTGCAGGACCGTAGTGTAATTTTGAGTGCAGTTATTACTTTGTTTGACTTTACAGTTTCTCTTTTTATCAATTTTATTATTATTATTATTCAATATTTGTTTTTTTTTTTCACCCAAAAAGTTTATAATCACTGCCCCGAATTTATTTCTACCATCGGTATCACATTTTTCTTTACGACAGTGTTTGCTTTTTATTTTTTTCCTTTCTTTTATTATTATTATTTTTTTATTTCCCTTATAACATTTTCCGTTGTATTTCTATTATACTTTTATTCGTTTAATTACACTCACTTTTTTTTTTGTTTTTTTTTCTTTTATTATGTCATGTTGAGATTTTTCTTCATTGTAGATGAATTATTGAAGAAATGAAAAAATTAATTGAAAAAAAAAATAATAGTAATAGTAATAGTAATAGTAATAGTAATAGTAATAGTAATAGTAATGGTAATAGTAATGGCTTTTTACACTTAATCGCGTGAAAGTTACTTGTGACGTATATGAACCTTCACTCGCTTCTCAAGTGGATCGTGAGACTTTAATTTTTGTTACGGCAATGTTGCGCCACATACACACGAACACAAACAAACAAACGTAAGTGATGCTCATTTTGACCTGCATGAGGTTGAGTGAAACAATCTCTAGTGTATCATTACTCGAGGGATCTTGTACATTATTTATTTATAATTAAATCACTAACTAGAGAAGGATTTTTAAACAATTAATTCTACCAATGTATTGACGATAAAAATAAGCAGAAAAAAAAAAAAAAAAAAAAAAAAAAAGTTGATGTTTAATATTTGATAAGATTGAAATTAACTTAAAGTTATTAATTTAATTTTTTTGAATAATGTATTAATGTATATTTTAACAAGATTTATGCTCTTGGGAGGAAAAAAAAAAAATTAAATATTTTTATTTATTCATATTTTGCAGAACGCAGTCGACAGAGTGCGAGGGAGTGTCGTGCTCGTAAAAAACTCAGATACCAGTACTTGGAGGAACTTGTTACTGACAGAGAGAAGGCTGTTCTTGCATTGCGAAAAGAGCTCGATATGGTACGTACACCCAATATTATCACTATACCTGTGTAAGTTTATCTACTTTTATTTGTTTTATCCTCCTGCTTCTTTTGATTGTTTGTACCTACACCTGATCCTCTAGAGGGGCATTTGCTTTTCGTATTTGTCGATGCAATATACGTAAAAAAAAATTTCTTTTCGTTGAAGTTTAGCTGTGTCGCACTGAGAACAACGAAAATTCTCTCGAGTGTAAAATAACCAGCGATTTATTTGCCGAGTTTTTTTTTTGTTTATTTATTTTCAAAATCGTTAGCGGTTGTCCAGCGATTCTCTCTAATTCGTTTGTTTTGCTCAATTAAAGATTTTCTGTGTGAATATCTGTGTTCACAGTTTTTATTTATTCATTAATTTTTTTATATTTTCGACATTGCTCATCTGCAATTCCCATTGTGTTGAAAAAATATATATATAAAAAAATGCCTGTCTGTTAAGTGCATGAGAGTTGATACAATGTTTATTGATACTCAAAGATATTTCCTGGATAAAGAAACGAGTGTAAATGAAGAGTTTTTGTTTGTTTGTCAAGAATACGCGTGTTTTCATCAAGAATTTCATCTCAATATCCTAAGTATTATTCACATTTCCAATATCCTTTACTCTCTTTTGACCTGAAAATTTTCCAACAATATTTCTCATTTATTATTTCAATATTTTATTGATTTAAAATATGTGTTAGATATTTTTTATTATTTATATCGCATGTAATTGTCTTTTAGTATCGATCATGGGGACAAGATTTGGATGATGGACGCGTTCCAGAGGGACTTCAATCAATGTTGGAGGAATGTGGAGCTATCAAGAAGGAACGCGATATAAACTAGATGGAAGAAAAAAAATTTATATTCTTAATGAAACAAGAAAACAAAAAAAAAACAAAAAAAAATTTAAGATATAAGTTTTTTTTTTTTTTTTTTAATTTTTTGCCATACGTGTGCCGTTGTATATTTTCGTTTTTTATTTCAAAATGACTATATATTTTTTTTTTTTTTGTTAATTGTTTAGTGTCATTAGAGGTACTTAGGAATATTTATAATCAAGTGAAATAGTTTATTGATAAAGATGTCAATTGTAGTATATTGAGTTTTGATTACTTTATTATTATTTTATTTTTTTTTCTTTTAATTTTTGATTCAAATATTATTTTTAAGTTATTTTTAATCCATGTTATATTGTATAATGATTTCTATATTTCTATGTGACTTTTGATTATTTTACAATTATCTCCAAGTGACCACTACTTGTCAAACTTTATATTTTAAAGGAGAATAACGATACAGACAAAAGAAGGAAATGTTTATTGATCATTATTCTGTAATAAAAAATATTTTTTCATGGTTGCAATGTGAAATTTCAAAGTTTCGTTGCCTTTTTATGCAAATATACAAGATGAATATATATGTAGATGAATTGTACGAAAGGAGTGAAAATACAGAAGACAAGTGTACCTGAAATAGCAGTTACTTGCACTGCGAATGTAAAATTTAAAGGCAAGTTATGATCAGAGGCGATTGGTAGAGTAAAGAGAAGGCGAGTGTGTATTTTGAAATTTCTCATTGCCGATGGTCGGGAGGATAAAAAAACAAAAAAAATAAGAAAAAAAAATGTATATTTTATTGTTATGAATCAAACGACAATTGTATATCGTAAAATAAAAGTGATAGTTGTATGTAAATTGGCCTGGAGCATAGCCCATGAATAGACTTTCAAGTCATACTGAGCAAATATTTCTTTTCTCTTGTTTTTCTTTTCTTTTATTATTTTTTTTTTTTTATTATTATTTATACGTATTTCATTTTGTTTTCACCTCGAGGCTTTTTATTTCTCCATTGCCATTTATTCGTGTTCACGTCGCCGTATACATTCTCATCGCCATTTATTTTTATTGTTGTGCTGCTACTACGACTACGGTTGCTGCTGTTGTTCTCGCGAATACGAGAAACCGCAGGCCAACGATTCAATCAGCTCGAAAAACTTTGCCTGTGAGTTTGCCAAACACGTATTTGCAGTGGAATCGGATTTTTTTGTTTTTTTTTTTTGTTATCAATAGCAATATAGTTCACCCCTGGATTGTGTAATCCAAACTCTATCCCTATTTGTTGAAATAAAAAAAAAATATTTATAGAATTTAAAATGAAAAATAATTACAAGTTCAAACTCATATACAAATATACATTTGTTAGGGATATAACAATATTATTTGCCTATTTGGAGTATTACGACATTTTACAAATTGTCAGGTAATATTTCAAAATACAATAATGGAATTTATTCATGTGGTATGTGGCATTTTAATGGTTGCCTGTTAAGCCAAAAATTTAACGATAAATATTGCCATTAATTTAATATTTACAATCGTTTTCTATTTATTTATGTATATAAAATCTATCCTAATACATCAATAAATTATTATTACTATTTTTTTTTTGTTTTCAACTGACAAATTGTAATATTATTATTTATATTTTCACTTTTAATTTTATTCAGTGTCATGTGAAGTGCAATGAGCAATTTTCATACTTTTCCTTTTTTTGTTTTGTTTTTTTTTTTCTTCTTTTTTATAATTTTTTCAAAATTTTGAACATAAAGTCATCAAAAAATACATCATTTCACAAAAGAATTATGTCCTCTGCTCTCGTCTCTTTAACTTAATGCTTGTAGAAATTTATATACTACAAATAAGTGCAATTCACGTAGTTGCAAAAAGAAAAAAAGAAAAAAAAAAATATATATATATACATGTATATACCACCCGTATTTAATTTCGTTTTCAATGACTCATGTCTATCTCGTGTGTGTCATACTATTATATAACTACTCAATGTAGATATATTGAAGAAATGCTGCGCCAACAGACGATGGATAAAACGAACGTGGCTGGGAAACGCGAGCAACGCTCGTGTCACAGTCGATTAATTAGAGACTAAAAGCCCACGCCGGTTCTCCACTCCTCATCCACGCTCTCATTCTCCATCTTTTCCTTTTCCCCCAGTCCCTCTATCTTCATATAAATATATTTATAATTATTCCTAACATTAAATTTTAATTTTTTCTTCTATTTATTGCATTCACATCGTGTGTTTGCAGAGTTTGTACTACATCAATATTTTTTATTGATTTTTATTTATATTTCACGTCAACATTATAATTGATTTACTGCACTAGATATGGAAGGTAACGCGAACGCGACGAATCCAATTCAGTTATAAAATAAGAAACACTATCTATTTTACACTTCACCCATTTATATCATAAACACCAAACGTTACCCTGACTTTATCTTCACCTCCTTCGTCATCATCTCACTCCAACGTGAGTTTCTTTCCTCAACTCTCTACTGTGTCTGGTCAGGATATCGAGTTTATCCACGCTCCTTTTATCGTTTCTCATAACGTATCGTCACGTAAATGGCCGTATTCTCCTGTTTCACGTTTCTTTTTAATATTGCATGATGCTCTTCGTATTAAACAGATGAAATTTATGACGGTAAAGCTTTCATAAAGTAAAGTTGAGCGTTTAACTTTCATGGTTGAATGTGTATTGACACCTTGAAACAAAAGTTACTTGAGAAAACAAGAGAGGGAAAACTAAATGCATCAAACTATTTATTTATTTATTTATTTATTTTTTATTATTTTTTTGTCCTTCGTGTAAATAGAAAAAAAATATAAATAAATAAATGAAATAAAATAAATAATGACGTTGTGAAAAGAATTATTAAAACTTAATAAGTGCGATAAATCTGGTGGTTGGTAACAGGACGGCTCGTTAAAAACGTAACCCCGTATTTTGGACTTCTAAAGTGGACAAAGTCGTATCGTGTATGAAGCCAATGACAACATCGGAGTGGGATTAATACTAACAGGTCTCCGGAAATTGAAAGGATTTAACGGAACCGGTCGTTCGTGCCCAATCATTTCGTTGAAACTTTTAACGAGCTCGTTAGGTTGTTACTCTCTTTATTTTATTTTATTTTATTTTTTTCCCCTGTACACTCACGTTCTTTCTTCAAAATCAAGTCTCATTGATATATATCTTGGATCATTCATCGTTGACAGATTAATTACAGTGTAATTAAAAAGAAAGTAAATTGGTGATTTCACGTTGAAATAAAACGACATTATATTTTTTGTATTATTTTTCTTTTTTTCTTTTTTTAAGATTTTTATTTTAAATTTATCACACTTTATCATCTCAATTTTCATCAATAAATTCAACTAAGTTCATCATTTCAAAATCTTATGTGAAATTATTTTTGTAATAAATATAATATAATTTAGTTTGAATTTTAATTTTAATTTATCACTTGTACTTGGAATAGGCAGTGGGACAGAAAATATGCACAGAAAGAGAACATACAGATGTTAAATGTACAATTACATCACACGATTCGACGAGCGAGTTCATTACAAGTGCAGATATGCACAATCAATTAACTCACAGTTCGTTACATTCGAAATGGCGTGTACAGAGTTCCTCACTATATCACATTCGAATGGCGTATTAAATAATTGGAGAATGTCTCTGTTGTGGTATGCCCATTGAATTTTCAAATACACAATTAAATTGGCAATTAGAAAAAAAAAAAAAAAAACAAAAAACAAAAAAAGTTGAAAAAAAAATAAATTGATACAGGCAGACAACATTTGATTGTCGTCTGACTAAATACGTACATTGACTACTCAATGAGTTGTGGAATTTGTATGGCAGCGATTGCGTTTATACACCAGCGTAAGAATTTCTATTAATCTATTCAAATTACGACAATGTATAAAACGTATATCGCACATGGGGTGATTTATTTTTTAATTTTTTAATTTTTAAATTTTTTTTTTTTTTTCTTTCTTCTATATTTTTCTTTCATATTGTATTTTAATATTTATGCAAGTATTAAAAGTAAGGTGAGGGTTTTCACAGTCTTGGCAATTACTTTTCCCGAGTCTTTGTTCACTTTCCATCATCCAACAACTACCACCACCACCACTACCACCGCCACCATCACCATCACCACACAGTAGAAGGTCATAATTTAATTTTATTCTCCTCGTTTCTATTCCCCAACTATACCATGGTTTTCATACACGCGCGAACATATTTTTCCTTATGAATTGATTGTCTCGCGGTTTAAGGCATATTTATATGCCCAGCAATAGCGCCACGTTGTAATAATTCAAATTCCAAGGATATTATATTTTATGAAAATGATTGATATGATAGGATGCAAATTTAATACAATTGTTAAAGAGAAAAAAAAATAATAATAATAAAAATAAAAATGTTTCAAATAAATTAACAATTAATGATATTCAACTGATAATTTTATACAAATTTATGTTGGTCATGGATTATTACAATGATCCATATTTTTTTTTTTTTATAATTTTTTTTGTGTTTTAGTTTTCTCTTATTCGGTATTTTTACAGTTTTTCAGTTAATTTTTTTTTTTTTTTTTTTTTATAATTTTTAATTTGCCATGTCACTGGCACATTTTAATATATATATATATATATGTAAATTTTATATTATTTATATTGTAATGTGTGTACACTAGCGATTCGTTTGTAACGTTAAAATCGTCTTGTATATGTGAGCGCGCACTTTTATTCGTAGAGAAGAAAAATAAAAAGTCACTAGCGATGTTTTTTTTTTTTGTGCGTGTGAATATATATAAATAAATAAAAAAAAGTTATGAATGAAAAATTTGTGCACATTCGTGTGGCACTGGTCATTGATAGAAGTTTATATATTCACTGTAATTTTATGGAGCACCAAATTGTGGCTTCAAACGACAATAATCTCGACCAATAATATCTTCATTAGGAATTTCTTCTTCCAATGGTTCCATACCATCAGCTGCCATTTGATCTCTTACCTAAAACAAATATTAATATAACATTATACTTTTTATTATTATACACTCGTAATTCATATTATGAAATTTATTTTGTACGATAAATATAAATGTTGATGTAATTGAAAATAAATTTATCAAAATTTCTTTATCACGAATAAAAATCACACACGTATATATATAAAATTTTTTTTTTTTTCATCTGTCATCATATTCCATCTGTAGTTATGATTTTATTGTAATAAATAACATGAAATTTTCACTCTACACAAATAATAATGGAATTTCTATTGGTAAAAAAATTTATAAAAAAAATAATATAAAATATCACTGGAAAATTTTCAATAAATACGAGTAAGCGATGAGCGGTAAAATAAAAATAGACTGTGACTGTTGTGTAGAGCGTGTTGAAAGCTTCCTATCATTTTTCATTAAGTCCATTAGCTATTGACGAATACAGTGCACGAAACAAAACATAACGACATTCTTATCACACATTTATAAATTCTTACACATGTGAAAAATCAATTTAAAACTCCAATAAATCTGTATAAGTATCGTAAATTGTTTTATAATGTACACACAATTATTTACCTATTACATGTTATCACTAATATATGGATGATAAACTTATCATCCGTGAAGTAATAAACAAAATAACTTACAATTTATTATTATTATTATTGTTATTATTATTATTATCACGAGAATTAAAATGAAAATGTTACAATATTTAATAGTGTACATGTATGATTTTATATTTATTTGAATTTTTAATAATAAAAAACTTTTTCAATTTTCCGACTGGGTCTCGTTTCCCAGAAACACATTGTGAATTCACGTGGAAATTCTAGCTTCAGTTAAAATTCCCTCAGGTTATATACACTCTGTCGTTATTCACATTGAAAAATAATAAAAATAAAGACAACAATAATAGTAGTAATAGTAAAAAAAAAAAAAAAAAAAAAAAACAGCCATAGCCTAGATTTTATTTGAATTGTCAGATAAAAAACACGTGAGAAACAGACGGAGGGTTTTCAATTATACAGATAACGATGAAAAGAATATAATTGAGAAGAGAAAAAAAAAAAAAAGAAATTTTAAATATATATCGATAAATATTTTTGAGAATTGGTATGGAGAGTGAGAACAGGAAGTGATGGAGATGAGATAAATAAATTTGTAAAATATATCGTGATAATTTTATTGATATCATAATATCGTTGTGTCAAATATAATATTTTTAAAAATCAATTGCAAAATAAAAATTTTAGAATTTTAAAGAGAAAAAAAAAAAAACTCAAAAAGAAAAAAAAAAGGCCAAAAATGAAAAATATAAAAATTTGTTTTTATAGATGTATAAATATTATTTTGTTACAGGGATATACGTTACGTATTTTTATCATCAGTATCATTATCCAAAAGATATTTCAATATGAGAGAAACTAAGTATTATATAAACAAGGCACATGTATATATGTAATATAGGAAGGAAGATGAATGAATGAAGAAGAAAAAAAAAAAGAAAAAAAAAAAAATGAGGAGAAATGAAACTTTTTGCTTTTTCCCTCCCCTCTCAGTCACGGATAATATTAGTGATAAAGCCTCTTACAGCTTTTGATATGAAACTCCTTATTTTTCTCACCCTTGTGCCACTTCTTCTTTGTCATTCTGATAGTACTCATACTACGTTATTTATTATTACCTTTTTTTTTTTTTTTTCTTTTACTCTTGTTGTGAATGATGTGAACTATTCTCCTATATCATTATATATGATATTTAAATGTGAATTCATATCTGTATCACATAAATTTCCACACTTTCCCT
Organism: Dinocampus coccinellae; assembly: GCA_963920625.1. Lineage (NCBI taxonomy): Eukaryota > Metazoa > Arthropoda > Insecta > Hymenoptera > Braconidae > Dinocampus > Dinocampus coccinellae. The sequence goes on from OY987186.1 coordinate 9,243,498, forward strand.
ATATATAAATATATATATATTGATCTACCTAAAGTGAATACACACACACAAACACACACATATGTATATATATAAAGACTTTTAGACTGTGTGAATTATTGTATTATCACAAAATAAGTAAATAATACAAAAGAATAAAATTGTTATGTGCGTATACTATCGTGAATTATCATTAGTCGTAATTAAATTTACAATACTCTCTGTCATTATGTATATGGGTATGTATATAAATTAAAATCATATTAGAGAGACATTTCAATTCAGTCGTCTTCATATTATTTGATTAAAGCGGTAGAATTTCAACGTCTTTGAAGTCATTTGAAGATATTCGTGGTTAGAGTAATATACAAACGCTTTAAATTATATAATTTATAAATATATAAAATATAACTGTATAAAAAATATAAAATATAATTTAAATATTCAAAGAATAATTTTAATTGTTGAAAATTAAATTAGAATAAATTTATGTTGTAAAATAAAATATTTATATTACGTATTTTTCACCCTCAACACTCGTAAGGTATTAATTATTTGAATACCCTAAACTGTGTGTCATTTGAATAAGAGACACAGAGTCATGGTAGAAATGTCAAACGTTCCTTCCATCTTCCCGTTATCCTTTTGCCTATGTCATGCACTGTATGACGTTGATAAGTGGGTAATGGCTATGTAAAGTCAGTTGGTTTGATATTTTAGCCTCAGGAAAGTACTTTCTCTCCTCCAGTTTAAACTTACTGTCAAACTTTATCTTATGTAATTTTGCCCAAGTATTTTCCTTTCAATATTTTCCATTTAATTAAAACTATACTACTAATTAATATTCACGTAGAATTATTTTATCGTACCAGTACTTATTTTTATTAAATTTCGTGTCTATTGTCGGTTAATTAAGTCTGTCTGTGATTAAATATTCAAGCAATGTAATATATTTATATTGTTGAAATATTTTGATGAATTGATTGGCATAACAGAATACTCAAGAGGTCGTATAAGAATTTATTATACTCAATTGATTCAACATAACCACGAAGACAACAAAAATTTTCATGATTGTCATCCTTGACATATTAAATCCTAGACTCATCATCATTATTATTATATTATTATATGGTAATAGGAGTAGTGATGGTGGTGATGAAAGATGGCAATTGAATTGTTATTGTCGTTGGACAATTGCGGAAATAATAAAAATATAGATGCTCTCATAATTCATGAAGATAATTGAATTACTTCAATTGTACACAGTACAATCATGATATTCCATTTGTTGATAAATTTTTAATCAAATAAAAGAAAAAAAAATAATAATAATAATAATAATGTAATATAAAGATATACGTATTGCATGTAGGAAAATGCCAAGTTGACACTGGAGAAACAATTTTTCTCAACGGTAGTTTTACGATCCAACGAATGCAATCATTTTTATAGACTTTCGTGCATTGCATTTCGAATAGAGCAGACTCTAATAGCGAATCGATTCACCAGAGGAATACCATTTACTAAAGTGACATACACGTGCACACATATACAAACGCAGATGAGAATAAGCTTACGTATAGTCATGCCATAAATCACTCGGTTAGAAAACCTGGAGAAGTAGAAAGAGTTTGTAGATTAGGAAAATAGGAAAAAAATGAAAGAGAGTGAAAATAAAAGTTGGATGATTGATGTTGTGGAAACAAATGATTTTTTTTTTTTTTTTTTTTATAATGAATCATTTTTTCTATTGAAAATTATACATGATATAAAATTATGTTTTATTGTAATACGAATAATATTTTTTTTTTTTTTTTCAATTTAAATAAAATTATCATGTTGTACAAGTAGAATTTCTCATTTTTTTTTTCTTTTTTTTTTCTTCAAGCTTATATAAATATAATGATGAGAGAAAAAAAAAAAATCAAATAAATGTGTATACGAGACTAGAAAATTATATTCCATTGGCAAAATTCCAGCAGGAGGTTGGAATAAAAAAATCACGAGTGGGCACTTTTCCTCTCATTTATGTATATATACACACATACACATATATATACGCACAAATAGAGGCACACAAACCTTAGCCTGCAAAATCCTGATGCATGATTTGTGTACTTTATTAAATCTGTTATCGGTTGAGTTAGTGTTATGTTCATGATAGTAATAGTGAGCTCACGGTATTGTATAAAATAAGATTGTGAATGGGCAAGATGTATCATGATGCAATCTCAATCAAAGAAATATCTTATGTACGCTATTCATTTTCATTATTGATGTACATTTTTTCATTAACATTAACAACATTATTATTTAATTTTATTGCTTTTTGTTGTTGTTATTTATTTTTTTTTTCTGTTTTCTCACTGCATTTATGTTTACGTGGGTTTATTGTATAATCTTGGATGATTTTAAAAAAGTTTTAATTTCTTTTTGTTTAATGGATTTTGTACCTGTTCAACAGTTTTGAACACTCGAATGAGATTGAGTCCAGCGAGTTTTTGAATGTCCCGTTCAATCCAACCATTTGCCAACAGCTCTGCGAACAACTGCGGATATTTGCTGACATCCTCGAGGCCAGTGGGTGTTCTAAAATAACAATAAAGTATAATAATTAAAAAGAAAAAAATCGTAATAAAATTTCTTCCAATAAACTCAACTTTATACTAAAACTTTTTGTTTTTTTTTTTTTTATTCCTTTTTCTTTTATATTTATATATATATTTGATTTGTTCTGTTGTTTTTAAACATCTATAGATACGAAATAATAGAGAAGAAAAGGACTCATGGTTGTCTTGTGATTTCTGTCAGTAACACGATTATTTATTTCACTGTTTTATTTCATTCTACCATAGCATTTGGTCTAATAAATCTTCTTGTTGTTGATTCTCTTGACCTCACTTGGGGTTTGTTACGCATGAATCGAGAAAGTGTAGACTTTACCCGTGTGTATCTCTTTGAAATATCATCAGGATATCCCAAACCGATAAAGAGTAGTAGAAAGAAACAGAGAAAAAAAAAAAAAAAAAAAAAAAAAGATAAAATGTATATATACCCATTGAGTTACCACAGGATAAAATCAATCATCTATTATCTCCAGGACTCAATTTCAAAATAAAAACGATTCTTCAATATTTTTCTTTTCACTTTTTATCCAAAGTGTGATCGAAAAATTAAATTGAAGCTTAAAAAATATTTTTAAAATCAACTTGAACAATTTAATAGTGAAAGAAAAAAAAAAAAAAAACAGTAAGAAAATTTTTCTTTTTTTTCAAAGATTCAATTAATTGGAATAAATATATTTTATAAAAAATCGATATTTTCAATATTTTTTCGTAGGTAAACAAAAAAAATTGTGAATTTAAATTGAAACTTTATTATTTTTATCATTCAATTGCGGTCTTTATTTTACGTCTGTCACATAATTTTTTTTCACCTTTGTCACTTTGTCCTGATATGTCACCCCATCGTGTTTGAACATTTACCTCGACAATTTTCGATTTGGAGTTGCCTACAAGAATTTCCAACACATTCTCACATTCTCACTTTCCATTTCCCACTTTACCCACAGAGTGTTGTATGTCGGCTGGTGTGGTGTTCGTTTCGCATTGTAAATAGCAACGGTTAACATTTCTGCACACACACAAACACACACATACACACAGAGTTTAAATGTTCTCTTGCCTCTCTGAGTTTGTCTCGAGTACGCGAATGCCGAACTTTGATCGTAACTCGTTTTTGAAGTTTTGGATGTTTGACTTTAATTAAAAAAGCTAATGACATTATTATTTTATAAATTCACTTGTACATCTTTAATAATTATATATATATATATATTTTTTTCTCTTTTTTCTCTTTTTTATCATTTTAATTATAATAATTATTTAATTAGCACAATAATTATAAAAACAATGGTGAAAAATAAATTATACAATGTAAATTGTATATTAACGGAAAAATATAAGATAAACTGGAAAAAAAAAAGTACGGAGGGACCTTTGCAGACCTTCTAGCCAATGAGCTTTTACGTGAAATTAAAATTCATATTATCCCACGCGATTCTAGAGAGTATACGAGGGGGACTATTATATTCACCACCATAAACGACCATTCTCTTAACCCTCCATTTTTACATACACCCACATCCCAAAAAATATATATATATCTCCACATGCTTGTCGTTGTCGTTGTCGTTGACGTCAGTGTAGTTGTTTTGTAACGCTAGTGTTGCCGCTTTTCTTTGGCTTACAATCTGGAGAGAGATGTGGCATGGAGATATCCAACTATGCCACCTCTCGCATATACTCGGTAATTAATGTCATAATAATTATCATTAATTGCTCTATTCTCCCTTCGTACGTTCTTGCGTATTCTACCTTTCATTTTCACTCTACTCGCCTATACTTCTCTATTTCTGTCTCATCCTCTATCATTTTGAGCCGTTCGCATTCCACTCTACTTTGCCCATTGCCCGTTCGCTCACTTGAAACGTGTTCGCGTTTATATTCTCACGTGAAAATTAGCAAAATCCCTGAAAAGCATCGCGGTAATATTTGCAGCTGTAGTAATATCTCTCTCACTTCACTTTTTTTTTTACATTATACATTACTTTGTATTTATTATATTTGTTAATATACTAACGTCCACACTGTTTTATCTCATTTATATTATTTACTACCCAAAACAACATAAAACAAAACAAAAAAACAAAATAAAATTGTCTATTCAATTTATCGAAATAAATTTTGGAAATGTGAACTTTATTGATGATAAATTCCTGAGATATTTTTGAAATAATATTTTTATTATGTCAATCATGACAATAGTGATGGTGGAATTTTGAATCTTGAGTTTCACTTGGTTCAGTTGAAATTCACGTACGTAGATTATAAAGTCTGTGTGTATTGATTAATTATATCTCCTCTACTTACATCTGAGATTTATGGATAATGATTAAATATCATTTAACTGTCATCAATCTTTGACATGTATATAATATTTGTAGTGATATATATGATAATTATTTGATGCTTTTTCTTCACTGTTCGGATGCACTTTATCGTGTATCCTTATTTTTATCCTCATTGAAAGTTTCACTCGTCTGGTTTTTATGTTTCTTCATTATCCGCTGTGTTTTTATTTGTAGTCACACGTAGAAGACTCAACACGATTTTTATCTTCATTCGTGTCTTGGGTTTTATTATATAATAATATATTATTTCAGTGTGGGCGGTGTCTTGATGTTGAAAAATATAAAAATTTTGTTAAATTACATTCAATATTGGTGTATATACCAACTAACTGATGGTGTAGAACTGATGAATGGAAGAAAAGCGAGGGAAAAAAAAAAATAATAAAGAAAAGAAAAAAAAAAAAAAAATGAGTGGAATGTGAAGAAATGAGAGAATTTTTTTTTTTTTTATCCTCATCTTCGTCGTCATCGTTGCGTCTCCTCATCGTTGTATGGTATGACTGCACCTTCCGTTATCTCCACTGGTTCCTCGCAATATTATCCCGGCAGATGTCTCTTCGCGTTTCAATGAAGAGTGTTAAACTCTTCAGGGCGTCGTAAATTTACGCTATTGCGGTTGAATTGCAAAAAAAAAAATATATATATACATATATGTATAAAATTAATCATAATAATAATAAATAAACCGTAGTAATATATACTTGTGATGGATATTATTATTATTTTTTTTTTTTTCACATGGAAACGTGAAATTTACATGAAAAAAATTATCATTGAGAATAATTTTCATACAAACGATCGCACGTTAATTATAAAAATATTATATTTATGTGTATGCTGATTTTTTTTTTTACTTTTTTTTTACTTTTTTTTTTTTTTTCCTCTTTGTGGTGAATTTTAATATTTTGTTTTCTATATGATGTCTCTATCATTGCAGAACGAGTGTATCAAAAATTCTCAATGTTCATCAACATTTCTGTTTTTTTGTTTTTTGTTTGTTTTCAATCGTTCATCATCTCACATTCTTTTTGCTTCTTTTCTTTTTTTTTTTTTTTTTTTTTTTTTTCAATTTTACTCATTCACTTATGTTTTATATTTCTTTTTGAAGTTTTTTCTCATTGCACTGAATCGATTGTACAGTATTTTCGTTTGGATTTAAAAGTTTTTTTTTTTTAATTATTATTATTTCTTTTTGTTTTCTTGTTTTTTTGTTTTGTTTTGTTTTGTAGGGCATGGATGACAGCGAGTATTCGTTCAACTTTCTGTCACCGCTTAATTTTTTTCCGTGACATCCAACCCTCAGATAAAAAAAAAAAAAAAATGTACATCCGTCGTTTATGTCAACAGAAGAGAGACCGACAACAAACAGAGTGAGCAATGAAAATCCACAGTATGAGTGAATACGTGTAAAAAAAAAAAAAAAAAAAAAAAAAACTCCATATATATGTACTAATCGTGAATTTCGTGTGTTTCGAGTGATGCACAAAGGGTTTATGTATACAAAAGTAAAATACCTGCGAGGCTTCGTGCAGATATTATACTGTGAAGAAAATACAGAGATAATGGTGGTGGTGGTGGTGATGGGGGTAGTAGTAGTGGGTGGCTGTCAGCATATCAGAAAACCTTTGCTGACATGTTTATTTAATACTACTGAACTGTGACACGAGAACGAGAATGACATTCAGTGCAGTGCACATACAATACTGTGCAGTTTGACTACTGGAATGCCGATGCGTGCGTATCACTTCACTGCACAGCAATATCGTACGCTATTTTCATTTCTTTATTTATATTAGAAAAATATTCTTGACTCAAAACAAAAAAAAAATATATATATATATATGTATATATATTTAAATTATTTTCCTTATTTCTGTGCATATAAATTTGTTTGTTTGTTTTTCTTTTTTTTTTTTTTTTCCCGGGGCAATGACGATGAACTTGCGAACAAATGAATAAAATATCAAAATTGAAAAAAATATATATATATATATATATATATTTAATATGAAAATATTTTTTATCGTTAAATTGTATTTTTATATTATTCTGTGGATAAAATATTTAATTAATGAAGAAATTTGAAGATACAGGGTGTATCGGTGATATATCACAAAGGCCCTTCTCACGTTGAGATCATTCATGTGTTCGTGCATCTGAACTTTATGCTACGGGAACTCGAAAGATTTTATATATACAGTAAAGAGATGAAAGATAATATACATACATATATTATACATCGGTATATGTTCAATATTGCCTGTTCTCTTTCTCGTGCCACTTAAGCGTAGCGCGGTTAATTCATCGCCTACGGCCTCGAGAGCCAACTGAGGGAATGAGAAAACGTGCAATGTGTAAAGATAAAAAAAAAATAATCAGGTATATATTATACACAAAGACGAGATAATATCTCGGTGAACCTGATGTTATACTTTATATCTATACTATATTTATATTGTATTTTTCTCATTCACTCGCTATTGGAAAAAATATTTTCGATATAAAAAAAAAAAGAAAAAAAAAAAAAATTCAATAAACAAAAGAAAAGTATGATAAATAAATTCATAAAAATAATAAATATATATATTTTTCAATCACATTTATTGTTCATTAAAAAAAAAAAAATAAATAAATTTTTTTTTTACGAAAATATCAATTTTTTTTTTTTTAATAGATAAAAAATATATTCAATTAATTTTTTGGATTTATCGTTCGACAATGTGGGGCAATGTGTAGTGATAGAAACAAAAAAAACAAAAAAAAATTTGATGAAATATACAATTCTATTGTATTATTATTATTATTGTTATTTATTATTATTTATTTTTTCTTCTATATGTCCCCTATACATTCGTTGTATTAATTTGTAAACGAGTATATATGAAAATTTCTCGAGGGACAAAAATATTCCTGGATATAGATCCAATTAATTCATTCATGAGTAAAAGAATTGTCGATAAAAATAAAACAGAAAATGAAAAAAAAAAAAAAAAAAAATGTCAATCCCAAAATTCGTTTAGTTTTATATCCAATGCGATTTCATAGTAGAATAACTTACAAATTGATTCCATCGTATCCAGCTCCAATACCAATGTGGTCAATCCCCGCAATTGTTCGCACGTGATTGATATGCGCTGGAATATTAATTCATATGAGTGAAAAAAAAAAAAAAAAAAAAAAAAAAAATTCTAATAATAATCTATACAACTAATAATTCAATTGCACAATATTCATGTATTATAATTTTTATCATAATCTCGTTACGAGTGTATTTTGATATATTTTTGTTATGAAAAATACATGGCTCATTGTTTTACATCAAGTGTGATAAATTATAATTGATTTCTTTCTAATTATACTTTGTTCCTTCACAATATCAAGTAAAATCATTAGCTCAGCTCATAATAAAAATAAAAAAAATGAAAAAATTTTTTTTAGTGATATGAAATATCGAATAAATCGTGATGATTGAGAAACAAAAAAGTTATAAACAAATTGATATATATTTTTTTATTACTATTGAATATTCATTCCGAGAATGATAATGGATTTAAAGTTGAATAATCCCATCGACAGATAGACGATAAAATTAACAAAGATATAATATTTTATTCAAGATTTTGTGTGCATGTATTTAGGTAAAACATGCAGTGACAAATTAAGAAGATCAAGAGTAAAAGTCATTATTATCACTAAACTATTTGTGACATTATAATTGATAATAAATTCACAAACTAAAATATAATGAATTACATAATAATTAATTGAATTGTGTGATTGAATCACTGGCGACATGGTAAATCTACTAGGTGCGATATACCTACTCTACAATGGCAACTAAGAGACGTAATTTAAAGAGATTAAGAGACTCTACGAGATTATACATATATATATATATATACTCTTATTCTCTAATCTCTTTGTATATATGCGTATTACTGTCTTTGGTGTTCCTTGAGTTTCGGTCTATCTCACTTTCTCATTAACTTGAATTGACGTTCTGAGTGCACGTGATAATCGCACGTAAATTATTCAACCATTGCTCATATTCTACTACAAGGCGCGTTACAATAGTTTTCTATGAGAATTAATGAGGAATGAGGAGTGTGCATGTGAGAAAGAAAGCGAGAATAAAAAAAGAAACCAAGAGAATATATAATCGAATTATTTGGTGGTTTGAGAGAAACGTAACGAAGCAAAATACGTATATATCTAGAAGAGACTTATGCTCAGCGTAAGAAAATGCCCTTGAACCCATCAAATATATAATGTTATATGTGTCTCTTGCTTTTGGTATATCGTCTTGACATCATTTCTGACAAAATTGACAGTTCCCCTGAGACACTTGGCGGGAGAGGCATTTTCGCATGAAGATGTAGTGTACTAGCTCATTTGACGTGGTTTCTATCATGCCGGAGGCAATGAAAACTTTATATATATATATATGTATATATATGATCAAGCAGATCCAAAGGTTATAGGAAAGAGTCAGAGAGTTAGAAGAAGCTAAAGAAGGGATGAATGTTGTCTATCCTCAGGATTCAATTATCTTTTATCCCAAAGCTCGGGTGATGAGCTTAAGCGAATGTCTTTTTTTGTTTGTTGTGTAGTATCATTTTCAATGGATTTTATACAAGGATAATTTTTGTAACATTTACCAGCTACGTCTTCCAGTGTGGATTTTTCACCGCAACTGATGAAATGAGGGTAGAATGACACCATCACGATACCACCAGATTCCGCCTATTTTTAAAACGAAAATACAAAATAATGATTATAAAAATTGTGATATTGTGTTCAAATTAATTCAATTGTATTGATATAATATATATTATGAACAATTACTTACAAGTAATTTGAGAGCGTGATCAGGAACATTTCTTGATGAGTTGCATAGCGCGTGTGCGCTACTGTGACTAAAAATAACTGGTGCTTTTGATACTGACATTGCATCTAACATTGTTGGTACTGATACGTGTGACAGATCTACCATCATTCCCAGTCTGTTCATCTCCAGGACTATACTCTGAAAAAAATAAAAATGTCGAGTGGATATAGTAGATTCTATTGTTATATTTTAAATTGGGTATTGAAGACGATTGTTGAGGTTGCAACCATGAATGTTGTCTATACTTTTACTATTACTCGTGGCTTTTTGCTCTTACTGCCAACGTTATTTTCTCATTCTACCTATTCTAGTTGCTTTTTTGCCTCTTAGTTTCCATCATCATCATCATCATCATCATCATCATCATCGTGGTTTTGTATGCAATTCAATGAAAAAGACAGTTTCACCACGATGAGATTTGACAAGAGAGATAACGAGAATTGAGAATAAAATTACGCTTGTATAGAATGTCTGTGTTGAAATTGTAGAAATGGATGAAGAACACATAGATAGACGTATGCACATAATCTCTTCGCGGAGATTATCAAAGTGCAACGAGTGTCTTGGATTACTTTAATATCTTGGTTGAATGCGAATGAGTCGATGGAGAATCAGTATTCGAATGTTATGCGAGATACGAACAAAACGAAGAAGAGGAAGAGGAATAAATGGAAAAAGAAAAAAATGGTTGACACAGATGGAGGAAAATTTGATAAAAAATAGAATAGATGAAAGAATAGAAAAAGGGGAAAAAAAAAAAAACAAAAAAACGATAAACTGTCGCGAAGAGAGTAGTAGTAGAATAGGACCCACGTTAAAATTCACTGACACTTATTGCCTTGACTGCGTTACTCTGTGTGAGATGTACCCTCCTCCTCCCTTTCATCACCCTTTTTTTTTCTCTCACTACTCGGTCGATTTGCACATTCTGAATTTCAATGTATCTTCCTAATAGCGTGTTGCAGCGCGTTTTTTTTTTCTTTTCAAACAGTGCAAAAACTATTTTTAGTTTTTTTTAAACAATAGATAAACAATAATGATGAAAAAAAAAAATTAATATCTCAAAAATGATAAAAAGCAGTAAAAAAAATAATTTGAAGTTTTTTTTTTTTTATAATTTTCATTATCAAATAATTAAAGGTCAAATTGTATTGAGAACATATTCATTTTGTGTCTTTATCATACTATTTTTTTTGTTTCTTCTTTTCTTCTCCTTTTTTTTTTATTATATGTTCCCTGTTCTTTATTATTTCATTCTTTTGTTTTTTCTATCTTAAGAATAAATATGCACAAGAGATTTTTGCTTGAATAGAATGAAGTATTGTGCTATTGGAATGGAAATAAAATAAAAGAATTGTGAGAGAATGTGGATGTGAGGAAAAAAACAAAGACTAAAATGAAAAAAAAAAAAAACAAAAAAAAATGAGTGACACTGAAAGCTGATGAAAAGCAACGTGCGCACAAGCGATAGAAAATCTGACTACAGTCAACTCTTTTCTAATATTCAAGCAATTTATTTTTTGCGTAGTCAAAGAAAGAAAAAAAGATAGATAAAAAAGATAGAAAAAAAAAATTGTGCGTAATTTTTTTATTCTTATCTGGAGAAAATTAGAATAAAAACAAAAATAATTCGATGTATTGTAACATATTGATATTATGTGACCTATTTCCGAGACAATTACACTTAAGGGGCCTTATTATATAATTATCAAAAATATTATTACATAAGTTGTTTATCTCTACTCATAATTGGTTTGAAATGACGGTAAACATCAATCTATTGTGTGAAGAGTGTATATATATATATGAGCGCGTTGGAAGATCAGATCAGAAACAAAAGCACAACTTACTGTAGCACATCATACGCTTGAAATAACAAGTAAGTAAAAAATTTTTTTCATTATTCTGTTCTAAAATATTTCATGTAAATCAATTGTTTTATGTATTTTGTTTTTTTCTTTTTTTTCGTCAGAATACGAATTAAAAGTGTAATTATGTGAAATTAAATTCAAATTTTTTCATTTTTATTTTTACAGAGAAAAAAAAAAAAATTACAATGAGCAGCACAAAAATAAATTTGAAATCTATTCTCATCATCTGCATCGTCAGTATGATGATCATTGCTAGAAGTGGTTGTGATGGTTCTAGATTTAATCATCAGTGTCTCGAAGGGAAAATTTTTACTTGTATTGATTCAATTTGTCGATGCAGATGGAATCCTCAGTGGTATATGTTGACGACTCTTCAAAATAGGATTAAAGATCTTGAGAAGCAACTTCGAAAATGTTCTTGCTAATGAATATAGTAATGGATTCATTTTTGTTTTTTGTTTTTTTTTTCGTTTTCATTAAAAATGTTTGAAGATTCATTTATGAAATTTTATTATTTATTATAAAATAAAATGCACTGAAATCGATTCAAGTATCACTTTATTTATTTATTTATTTTTTTTGTTATTTTCCACGTTTTTCTATTAATGTCATTCGAAATTGTTTTTCTTTTTTTTTTTTAATGTATTGAGAGTATAAAGTAGTTTATTCTACTATTTTTGTTGCCTACATCCTCCTCGACTGTACATTATTACTTGAATTTATCATATTATCTCGTGACGTCAAAGTTTATGTGTGTATCAATACCACGTCTGCGCAAAATAATTTCTGTCGATAACTGTAACTGGACACGAAATCGAGAAATTTAGAGCAAAAATATGAAAAAATACAGTTTTCAGCATGAAAATTGATTGAGTCAATTCAAGAATTTTTTTTTGTTGTTTGTTGAGTACTACTGTTCATACTGAAATAAAAATGGAGTAATCTATTATCCTGATAATATTTGAAGGACAGAAATAAAATAATAAATATATATTCGGGTTTTTTGTTTTTTTTTTTTCCTCCTGGTCCGGTCAAGTAATGAGGAAGAGAGCAAAGTTCTGAATATAGTAAAGTTTCATTTGAAATTTTTATTTCATAATATATATATATATATATTTTTTTTTCAACGTTTCATTTTTCAAATCACGAATTTCTAAAATTATTTTCTATCGTCGATATAATATGTAACTGTGAAGTTTTTCTTGATTGATGGAGCTTTAACTCTTGAGCGATAATTTCACATCTACTTTATTATACATATATAAAGTTTTTATTTTTTAAAGTATATAGAGATATAGAAAATTTACAGTGAGTATAGCTACTATGTACACTTTACTTTCACTGTTCTTAACTAAAATAAGTTTTACTTTTACAAACATTTTTCATTTACTTTTTATACTTTTTCATTTCTTCTTCATATAATCATAATCACAATATGTATATAAAATTAATGATTCAACCAAACAATGTGACCATTGCATACTTCACCTTACCTGATACTTAAAAAACTTTGAAATATTTTTCATCGACAGGTGATGGTCTCAAGTGTTCACTACTACTTTTCCAGATGTTTCGAAAATTTTCACAGCGTAAAATTCCATCGATATGTCTATAAACTTTTTTTTTTTTCTTATCATATACATTGAATAAATTTACTTTATGAGTGAGTCTTTTTTACATAGAATTCCTCACCTATTAAATGAATGAATGTTCCTAACTCAATCACAATTTCGTTATTTGCCTTCTCTCATTTATTCCTCTCTCCTCCCCCCCCCCCCCCTCTCTTTTCATTTTATTTACTTAAACATTTTAAAATTGACAATTAATATTTTATAATTATTTTTAATAATGAAAAATAATTTTTCATTATTAAAGCAATAATAAAAAAGGAATAAAAAAAAATTAATGAAAAATTTCAATATGAATATAGGGTAGGTCCGGGATAGATGGACCAGTGTAATTTGGGATAGTTGGATCATTTCGAAATTCAGGGATAATCGGACCATATCTCCTATTAGGGCTTTATTTGCCATGTGAACGAAATAATACACGTAAAAAGTTCAACCTGATAAGTTGGGTTTTTTCTGTTACAGGAAAATGCCTACTTTTTATACAAGAAAAGGCACGTCAGGAAGAGGAGAATGGTCCGAAGATAATTTAAAAAAAGCAGCTAATACTGTATAAATTAAGGATATAGGAGTTAATGCTGCAGCAAAAGCATTTGGCATTCCGAAAAGTACATTAATAAGGCGCATTAAGACACAGAGTTTTAATAAAGGTTCCATGGGGGAAACCTTATTGTTAGGTACTGAAAACGAAAAAAAAATTGTTGCACATATCAAGAAATTACAATCTAAGGGGTTCACTCCAACTAGAGACTCTGTGCGCTCCATTGCTTATCATTTGGTTAAAACTCTGCAGTTGAAACATAATTTTGATCATGAACTTCAAAGAGCAGGATACGACTGGCTTTCTTCTTTTCTTGTACGCAATCCTGAACTTTCCATCCATCAATCTGAAAGGGTTTCTATTGCAAGAGCGAAAGGCCTGAACAAAGTAGCAGTCGAAAAGTACTTTGACCTTTTGAAAAATGTGTTAGAGAAAAATGGTTTTATAGATAAACCTGGAAATATCTTCAACATGGATGAAACAGGTTTACAACTCAATAACAAACCTGAAAAAGTAGTTGCTTTGAAAGATTCTACGAATGTGACTTCTGTTACTTCGGAAGAAAAGGGTGAAACCATCTCAGTATTGATATGTGTGAATAAAGAGGGAGCATTTTTGCCTTCTTTTTGCATAATGAAAGGGAAGAATTTAAAGCAAGAGTTTTGTGACGATTTGCCACCAGGTGCTGAAGTGAAAATGTCTCCAAAGTCAGGCTACGTAAATGCTGATTTATTTTTCGATTGGATCAAAACTCATTTCGCGTCAAAAAAACCAACAGGCAAAGTACTCCTTCTTTTAGACGGTCACACATCTTATACTAGCTGCATTGAAATGCTGGAGTTCGCAGAACAGAATGAAATAATTTTGATGTATCCCTCCCCATACCAGCCATTGGCTTCAGCCATTAGATCATTCTTTTTTTAAGTCTAAAAATGAACTACTATGCTACTTGCTCCAACCACATGACTAACAATCCCACAAGAAAGATCACCTGACTGCAATTTGGTACTTTACTTAGCGTAGCTTGTGGAAAGTCAGCAAACGTAAATAATGGAATCAGTGGTTTCAGAACGTGTGGGATTATTCCTTTCAAACCCGATGCGATACCAGACTATGTTTTTTTTTTTGTCAGAATCCTCAGACTCCAGGCTTCCAGACGCATATTTTGGTTCCCAAGACGGTGACCAACGTCACTGTTGCAGGTCCTAATATTTCAAGAAATGAAGTTAATGTTGCTGGCCCAAGTAGCTCAAGAAATGAAGTCGATGTCGTTGATATTAGTAACTCTAAAAATAATAGTTATGATGCTATTTCAAGAAACTATGAAGATGTCCTTGTGCCTAGTTCCTCTGGACAATACGAAAATGTATCTGGAACTGTAACCCCCTCCAAGTTGTTGGACAAAATACATCCAGTGCCATGCGTCAATAAAATTCAAACTCTGAAAAGAAAGGCTCAAACTGTAGTAACAGTTTTGAGTTCTTCGGAAAACATAATTTTCCTTAGAAAGAAAAAGGACGAGAAGGAGTTAAAGATACAGATAAAAAAAGAAAGACAGAGCCAAAGAAAGAAAGAAGAGAGAAAAAGAAGTTAGAGAAAAAAAGTGAGAATATGAAGCAGACAACGAATAATAAAAGGAAGAAAACTCGAAAAATAAAAGAATTTACGTCATCTTCAGAATCTGAAGATATTAATACAATTTGTAATGATGATGTAAGTGACTGGGATGAAGATTATTGTGTATGGTGTAAAGAGAACTACAATGAAACAAAACGAGATGAAGATTGGATTAAGTGTGTATCCTGCTTTCACTGGACACATGAAGGCTGCACAAAATTTGAAAATAAATGCGATTACTGTGGGAAACGTAATTCTCGACAGAAAATGTCTGCAGAGTGATTAAAATATGTTCTGAATGATTTGAAATCAAATTAGACTACCTTCAAATAATTTATGCCTCTATCATTAGCTTTTTCAAGTATTTTATAACTTCATATATATTTATAACTTTTTAAGCAATTTATAACCTCTCCTTTGAAAATAAATTATGTTTATAACTTCGATAACCTGTATTTCTTGTGTTACACCTTGATATAGTAGCGTATACCAGAGGTCCATCTATACCTAGAAGGTGATCCATCCAACCCGAGTACCCCCAGGATAGATGGACCACCAAGTAAAAGAAAGAAGAAATCATAACGTCAAGTGTAGATAATATAACAGCCAGACAAGTGCATACACTTGTTTAAGGTGATGTATACATAATATAAAAAATATATGAAATCTTAGACATTGCAAAGTTTTGGAGAAAACGAGTTAAACAAAAACATGGTTCCAACTATCTCGGACTATCCTACTGTAGATATGAGAAGAGTAAAGTTTGATTTACATCTAAAGTTGAATATAATTATTAATGGATATATATCATTGAACAAATAATATTTAAATATCAAATGTGTATGTAGCTTGAAATCACTATAAAACGGAGAAAATTGGTGGTCGCTTAAGATGTGTTTATGTGTGAATGTATATACGTGAAGAGTAAAATTTCGTGAATTTTAATTGAGTTTGCTCGGTTACGAAGTGAGAACGGACAATGAAAGATGTATATATTCCATAAGCGAGAATGGTAATAGCTGATATGCGAATCGTTGCATATATATATTCTCAATTCAAGCATTATATATATATATATATATATATATATATATATATATATGTATGTATATGTGTGTGTGTATATATATATACGGTAAAGGTATCGAGCAGATCTCACCGGTATATCTGTCGGTGAAAGATATTCAATGTTGGCAATATACGGAAATCCCAGTCTCGAATAGTTTCGGACAATGGGTACACATTTGGTATTCTATTTTAGATAGTGTACATTGTAGATTTGCGATTGTGAGACAGATGTAATGTATAGAGTGAATGACATTGTATGAAGAACTGTAAATTTTCAATGTAAGTAATACAGATAAAATGAGAATACAGTGAAAATTGATATACATTAATGACAATTTTTTATTTTTATTTTTAGTTTAAATATCTTTGTATGAAGATTTTAATGACATTTTAAAATGTGTGTATAGAATAGATTTTTTTTTTGGTTTTTTTTTTTTTTTTTTTTTCTTCTTCGTCAAGAGCCATCAACATCGACAATGTCTATTTTTACTTTTTCATCCTTTGCTTCCTATATATTTATAAACGTGAATATGCACATTTTTGGTACAGGTTGAAACGCATTTTCTACCTCTATTTAAACTGTTCGTGCGTAATTTTCATTTTATTTTTGATTGTTTCAAGCTAATTATCTCTATTCGCGCGCAACGACGTTCCCATATTTGGCCAATGACGGTTTTCCGTTATTCCCACTCGTGGCTCCAATTCAACTCGTCCATGCACATTTGCATACGTATATACGCACACGACTCTCATATATTTATATACATGAAACACATGCACATGGTTACAAATTATTATTTCATATTTCGTTGTTATTCATGCCATTTTGTTTTCTTTTATGTGAGAATGACGCGAAAATTCGAGCACACGAGCAAAGGCTTGACCTCAATTTTTTTTAAAAGAGAGCAGCTCGAAAAAAAAAACGTGTGTGTGTGTGTGTGTGTATGTATGTGTATGTGTATAAAAGTGAGTGCATACGCGTTTCATTCTTTTGGCATTCGTTTCTACATTTATTTGTTTATTTGTTTATTTATCTATTAATTTTTTTTTTGAAATAATTGAAAATTATCTTTAATAATCATACAAACAGGAAAAAATGAAGAAATAATTGGTCGAACGTTTGAAATTTTATTTAATTACCAAAGAAAAAAAATATTCCACGACAAATGAAGATATTAAATCACAATTTTGCATTTGCATAAATAAAAAAAAAAAAAAAAAAAAAATCACGATCCACAATAATAATTAAACCTTCATGTCTTTTTTTTTTATATCAATTAAATATATATTAGAATTTGTCAAGAGGCAAATAAAATATTATCACTTGAATATATTATTCGATAAAAATTGAAGGAAAAAAAATATTTTTATTCCTCGTCTTTTGTCTTGTTTTTGTTTTTTTCTTTTCTTTTTTTTTTTTTTTTTTCGTTTTTCTCATAGATTTATTGGTTATTATACAGTGAAATATTTTGATAGTCAATTTCATATTTTTTTTCTGCATCCTTTATTTTTCCAATTGTTCGTTTTCATCCGATAAATGCGATTAACTGCATATCCTACATACCTGTACATACAAATATTTATATTGAATAAATATCGATATCGTAAGTGTGTCCATTTAATCTATACGATGCGGGCACTCTCTATTGGTTGGTTATTTGAAATGAAAATTATATTATTTATCCTTTAAATTAAATTTTATTTAATTTTAATTGGTTTACGTGGATAATTTTGAATTATTACTCGTATTTTTTTCTTTTTTTTTTTTTCTCTTGTTCATTTTGTGCGTCCAACCAATCACTGAGTTTACTACCAACCAACACAGCGATATAAAGGCGACCCTTGCTCTATTTTTCGTCTTTTTTACTCTTGTGTATACGTCGTTTCCTGTAACTTTCCGTCTATATACTCCGTAATTTACAATAGGACGTACCTATACCATTGTTAATGTTTTACGAGCTATAAACACTTGATTGTAATAAGACAGCAGTGTCACATAGGGTATGTATTATATTTACGTATATATATATATATATATATACATATATATTAACATCATATAGACGTTTTGACGAATAATAATTAACTCACCAGTGAATTTTACCATTTTAAAGTTGGATTTAATGAAAAAAAATTGAAATAAAATGTGGGGGTTATTAAAAAAATTTTTACACGCGGTTGAAATTATATTTTCTTTTATTGTCCTAACAATATGAACTTAAAAAAATTTAATTAATACAGATAATAATTGTATAATTTATATCGTAGGTAAATTTATCAGTACAATACACAAAATAAATGAAGAAAATTTTGATAGAAATTTGAGTGACATTCTCTTGTTCACAAGTAAATTTGTAAGACACAAGTAAAATGAAATAACATTTTCTTTTTTTTCTTTTTTTTTTCTGTATAAAGTAGGTATTGCGTGTTGAACACGCTCGCGTGTATGTCAGAGAGAATCCTACGGCAATAGCAAAGACATTTCATTTCAGTTGCGTGTAAAATTTATACGTATTCCCGTTATTTTATTTTTTTTTTTTTTATTATTTATTACTATTTCTTTCTTTTTTTGTCCCCTTGCTTTATATATTTATTCATCTTGTAGATATTTTTCTCCGTTTATTGTACAGATTTCTATTTATTTCATCAATAAAATTTCATATAAAAATTGTATTGTTGAAATAGTCGATGGATAAATTAAAAAATAAATATGAAATATTGTGTATTCCAGTTAAATTATATTTATCTCTGACTTTATATCCTCTTAACTTTTATTTTTTCTTCTACAGTGGATTAAAATTTGAATTATATATACCACATATATATATATTTTTTTTTATCAAATTTCATCCTCTTCTTGCTTATATAGAGCCCATGCAAATTCTCCCATCGTAAAAATATTTCATGTACATATACATAAAAAAAAAAAAAAAAAAATAGTCAATATACATATGTGTATTATTTCTATGGTTTGGTGAGGTGTCGCAGTGCCAACTGAGACAGTATAAAAAAAATTTCGTGTGAAATCGAATGAAAAATTCGCGATGATTTGTGAAAAATCGAAGTGCAAGAGTGAAAGAGAAGATGGAATGAGTGATGAATAAAAAGAAAAAGAAAAAAAAAAAAATGTAAGAGCAAAACTGAAGTGTCTGAAAGCAAATGAAAATATACGACGTGTTTCTTCACGTATTTTTCTTGATGTATAACAAGACAAAGTTGAATGACAGAGACAAAGATTGTGAGCGTGCCTGTAAAACAATGGCAATCGCTTTTCACGAATACTGATAGAGTCGATGTATGTGCAATTTATCTACACTATTTATTATATATTAAATATATACATACTCGTATCTATTTTTTATCAATCGAATACTATGCATTTTAACACAAAATACTGATATTTTTCGTGGTATAAATTTCTACTTGTCTGATTTCAATTTTACGTTTCGAAATAAATACAAAATTTGGTGTCATTTACGTTTACTATTATTTTTTTTATTATTTTCTATTTTACAATCCAATGGATACATTCGATTTTTAAACTGTATAAATTTTATTTTTGTCTTTTTTTTTTTTTTTTTTTTTTTGTCGACTTTTTAGGCCATAACACCACACACACACATGCATTTTAACTTGATTGTGTTTGTGGTTTACAGATAGACATTCAATCTCAATTTTAATTTTCATATAATAATTATCCAATTACATGATCGTGTTCATATACTATCTATATATACATATAAATAGTGTCGTGTAAAATTGTGTATGTGGTTGCCCAATCGACGTGAACATGCGAAATAAAAAATTCTTTCTCACTTGATTTGATATCAAACGTTTATATACAATATATACATATATGGTATGTGACTGTACAAAGTTTTTTTTTATTATTTATTTATTTATTATTTATTTATTTTTTTTTGCTTTTTCTCGTCATGTGCATTAAAACTTGATCTAGATGGTGAACTATGTGAACAGCGATCGACTGTCAACAATTCTTTTCATCCAACTTTTTTTCCCCCATGAGACTCATCGATTCGTGTTCTGTCAGGTCAAGCAAGTTTTACCAGAGTCTCTCGATCACTCTTACCTCCCTCAGAGACAGCCAATATCTTACCAGTTTCGATGACGTATTGCCGTTTTTTTTTTTTTTTTTTTTTCTTGCTTTTTCTCACTTGCACAAAAGAGAATGAGAGTACAAAAGAACACTTCACGTAATAAAAGCAACAGGATGAGATGAAATAATAATAATAAATGGTGCGAGAAAAGGGGGAAAAAAAATTTTCGTGAAAAACGATAGAAAAAAAAAAAATGACAAAATTTTTTTCCTCTGCACAGCCGGAGCCAATACGAATCTCATTCCCACATCTGTCACTCGCTTTTCTTCTCCCACGCACACACACACACACACACACACACACACACACACACATATATATATATATATATATATTTTATTGTCATTTCACATTATATATTCACAATGGAAAAATATATTTGAGTTTTGTCATTCAGTTGCCGTGTACTGTATATCAAGCAGAAACTTTCACAATCGCAACGTGAATGATAAATCAATTACTTGATATTTAAAAAATATTTTATAATATAATAAAAATAAATAATGAATAATAATAATTGTTGGCTTACCTTTCCAAAATTTGATAGTCCACCAACATGAGGCACTTGACCAGGTTCATCCGCAGTGCTGCAGTCTGCCCTACCGAACCAACAGGTCAGTAACTCAAGAGTGACAATTATGTATATTATTTGGTAGATGATGATGATAAAGTAGAATGAACGAGGAAAGATATGAGAGAATATGACGATTAAATAGTAAATTAGATATCAAAATCATGAGTCGCGACAATAGTTCAGTGAAGAGAGAATTTCGAGAGTCAAGTGTGGGAATGGGGCGAAGTTGTTTGCCTATATCTATGATTAGAGGCAATAGCCTCTCTAATCCCGATAGCGAGAGTTATACTATCCACATATACAGGATATAACTGCAAAGCTTGCGCCACTCCCTCTATATAACTGCTCCTGGTTCACGATGGCGGGTTACGATAATGGCGAGTGGTTGGGCCAATAACGTTATTCATGTGCTTGTACACAACCGCGATTCCCGATTACGTCTCTATAAACTTCTATAAATTTTATGACACGATTAACGTCGATCTATAAGTAGTAAAAAAAGATTTTTTTCACTTATTTTTATTTTTAATAATTCGCTCATTTATCTACTAGCATCTGATGATTTATTTTGTATAAAACAATTAAATTGACAAATCACTGATTTATTCACGCTCTTAAATCATCAATGGATTGTGTTTGAATTTCGAATTTTCGTCTCTTGATATTTATTCAGTATTATCTTCGATTAATGTTATTATTAATATCGTAAACTATTGTCTTCTTTGTATATAATTTATTTTCTTGTTTGTCTCACATTTAATCCGAATGGAAAACAAAAAATAATATCATGTCTGTTGTTTTTGTATAAAATTGTAGGTCTACCACATTTTTTTTTTTTTCCTCAGTTTTCTTTTTTCGGTCACATTGATTCTTAGCATAACAATAATTTATATGTTGTTATATACAGATGGGATGATAATGTTTATATACACTAAGGGGTGAGATGTAAACAAAGTGATAACACTTGCCTTGTGTCATACCACTGTAATTCTAATCCGACTAACAAGGTCGTAAGCAAACAATGTTTGGCATTGGGTAAATGATAATGCCAATAGATCTGTAGACCCATCAATTTGATTATTAATGTTTTACACATAATGTAAAGTATGAGCTGGTGCAATTTGGAATTACACTCGTATACATCATGATAAATTCATTGTCATATGCTGCATGTAATGTCTGTTGATGATGTTGGTCTTCTTGTGTATTTTATATATTACGTTTAATAATTAATTCATGATTATCCATCAATCTAGTGACAAATTATTACTGAGCATTTATTATTGAATTAAATTGATGGATTATATAGGTATATATATAGAGAAAAAAATTATATTTGAACAATAAAAGTTGAACAGGGAAAAGAGAATATAAATTCCTTTAAATAAATGAATAAAACTCTTTCATACTTTACGATGTTTCATTTATGAGAAAATACGTTTATATCAAACGCTTGATGGTTCATTTTTATTTTATTTTTTTTTTTTTTAATTTTTCTATCAAAGAGAATGTTATCATCGAATTAATATGTTCATTTCATTTCATTTTATATCCGTTTAATAATACAGAACTGGAGAATAAGAAAAATTATAATATGCAAAAATGCATAATTATTGTGGAATAATTTATATATTAAAATAACATCACGTGTACCTATGGTATTTATTTGATTTTAATTATAATTTTCGATTGAATAATCAATAATAAAAAATAAAAAAATAAATAAAAAAATTTATTTATCCATTTAGATTGATTGTAATTACGGATTCAATATAGAAAATTTATAATGAATTCTAATATATAAATTAATATTGAATTTAAATAAATATAAATATATCTATATGAGCGTCGATTTTCACATGAATTCACTGAAAATGGCATTTTATTGGATGACTTGTTGAACGAAATGGTATAGGTAAAATTGCCGGTGGCAATCTTGTTACTTTCATGCGCTTGGTTAATTTTCGATCGGCTAAAAGCGGATACACAATTAATTTTGTCCATGTTACGTTGTGTCCACTGGTCTGTTCTATGTTTACGAGACTGTGATTCATATTTTGTTATATATAAATTTATACTCCATATATTTCTCAAATTATTTATATTACAGCTGTTTATTTATGTAATACGAATGTCTTTAAATTAATTCAATCAAATCAATGAATTATTATTAATATAATTTATTGGCTAATGAATAAACTGATTTTATATATCACATCATACAGCCACCATGATTCGAGATACTCACCAAGGTGTGTTGCATGTATGAGTTAGAGTAAGATATCTCGCACCAAGTTCATACAGCATTCTCAATACCGCTAAACTTGTACCAACTGCATGTCCACCCTCAACTCCAATTAAACTTGCTAGTCTACCATCCTTGTGTGCTTGCTCAATACCTGAAATAATTATTTAATAATTTATTACAAATATTGATGATAAATGATTTAATAACGTCGATGGTTTATTTAACTTTAATGGCATATAAATATTTTTTGTTATGTTCAAATGACAAAATTATATGTTAATTCGTGGTTTTCTTTTGATTATATTCATTTGATTTATTTGAGCGTGAAAAATTCGAGTGTGAAAATATAGATATGTGCTGGATATGAAATTTTCATACTACAACTGACAATACATTCACTTTATTCTGGACGTGGTGGTGGTGGTGCACTGTCCGTGTCGTTTGTCCATTGTTGAGACACGTGGCTCAGAGAATCCACATGATAGAATTGTCCACTCACAATGTATACACAATGACAAATACACACTCGTGTATGTATCCAAGAAAGTCAACGAGTTTGTTCATCACGCAATCAAGGCGGACGCCAATTCGAATTCAAAACGTGACTTGCCACAGTAAAACCAAGACACGAGTGTACAAACAAAATTCTTAATGAACTTGTCGTGTTTTAAATTATTAAATTTATATTAATTCAATAATACTTTTGGTACACACGAAAAAAAAAAAGGACACGGATATAGTATAAAAAATATATAAAAAAATGTTTGATAATGTTTTCGTGACTGTGGTCGGTCCACTGTTGCCAGAAATTCATCAAGCAACTTCTGCACTCACCACATTTCGCTCTCAATGCGGCAAAGTGAATGAATAAAAATAGAAGACGCGGAGAAAAGAGTGAAAACTTGAAATGTTTTCTTCGTTTTTTGTTTTTTTTTTTTTTTTTCTTGTATTTTTACGACAAGTGGTCGCAGTTGGTGAATTTCTGAATTGGGATAACATTTTGAGTTGTAGGGTAAAGGAACTCTGGAGCTTTACTGGACTGTGGCCAAGATTTTGTGAAAAACGATCATTCGTCACTGAAATATTTCATTCCTACCTTCATTATCTTCCTATTGTTCAATACACGCATCAAATATTCACAATTCGGTGATAATGAACAATTTTACGATAAAATTCATATACAAAATAAGAATTTTTTTGTTTTAAAGACAAAATAAAAATCAAAAAAAATATTTATCGAAAATATTTTTCAAATGAATATTAATAATGAAAAAAACAAAAATATTTATTGTTTCTAGGATTTTGTCCGTTTGTCAATAAATCAAAAATTGAAAATAAAAAAAAAATGGGGAGGAGAAAGGAGGAGGAGAAGAGAGAAATGCATGTAATTCTCATACACTCCACTAAAGTTAAATTAACTAATAAAATAAATTGGATTAAATATAAAAAATAATTGAAACCAATTAAATATGGAAAAATGTTTATTAATAACAGCAAATTATTATTAATAGTGGTAAATTCGGGAAAGTCTCATTTGAGCCTGAGTCCAAGTTAAAAGAAGTAAAGTTTCACTCAAAAAAAATAACGAAAAAATAAAATAACAATAACAATAAATAAATAAATGAATGAATATAAAAATTATGACCTCCAAAAGAGGTCATGTATTTTAGAGAGAGGGAAAGAGAAAGAGGAAGAAGGAATGGGGAACTAGACAGACGAAGGATCGCGAGGGTTTGGACGTGAGCCAAATAAATAGAGTGAGAATATAGAAACCTTCGCCGCGACGTTTGACCCAATATTGAGCTCTACTACTATCTACTTTTCTCGCCTGCTCGCGCTCGCTTTCCTATCTCTGGTTCACCAAGTCGGTTTACCGTTTATCGAAATACTATTGTTCCGCCAATCTTTGCGTGCTCTACAAAGCAGTAAATTGTTGCTCCAATCTAGCGACTGATGCGGGACTGTGGTCAACCACCCCGTGATAGGCTGTTGCACACACACACAAATTGTTATACGGAAAAAAAAAAAAAAAATGATAATAATAAAATTCATATTTTCATTATATGAAAGTTTGTGGTACGTGACATATTCATTAAATTATTTCATTCAACTCGTGTATTGAATAATAAATTTTATAAAAAATTTTATATCGAATGATTGTCTGTTACGAGAACGTACGAATCCCTGAGAATTCCAGTGAATGTATATATACATGTACATGTATATATCGTAAATAGAGTTGGAGTAGGAATTGAGGGTGGAAATATCCATTATCTGTAAATTCTCACGCTGATGGTTACACGTACCTTTAGCGTTGGTAACGAGCACCATGTTCTGTGGATGCTTGTTCACCAAGCGTCGAATCAGGTCGATCTGCTCCAGGGCCAGTTGTACAGAGTCGAGATGTTGCGATGAGCATGGCACGTACGCCGACCAGAACTGCAAATGAGAAAATGACACATAACAGTGTTGAGTGTACTCGTGTTTGTGTGAATATATGAATATGTATATACACGGTAGTATTACCTCATATATATATATATATATGTCTATTGATAAATGTAATTATTTTATTACATATAGAGAGGTAGATGAACATGAAAACAAGTGGGTATTGGGTGAAAATTTAGTTGTATTTTTTTTTTTTTTAAATATTATCATTGAATAATGTCGTATGTATAAACTTGTTCGCAGTGTAAATACACATGTTGATCGAATAAATTTTTATTTTTATTCTCATATTTTTAATGTTAATGTGTATGTGAATTTCATATAGGATGATAGAAATATAAAATATAATGTATGTAGAATCTGGAGATTATTTATGTGAGGCAACAAAGCAAATGTGGCGTGTGTCATACGACACGTATTGTAGAGGATTGGGGATTGTTGTGACAACCAACTCAGCTCCTACTATATATATATATATATATATATATATATATATGTTATTCTCAAACCAGCTTTCTCGCACGTTCATATTTAACATTCACGTGAGAAAAGGGATTTATGTTTGAGCCGTGGTGCCTTTCAGTCTATTCGCCCTCGTAAACTCCATATATATCAAAAATAAAATAGAATAAAAGAATAAAAGGAAAAAATAAATAATAAAAATTATTATTAATTCAATTTGTTTTTTGCTTTTTTTTTTTCCTTTTATCTATAAATAATTTATCAAAATTGATTTTTATATTTTTCTATTTCTACTTTGAGAAAATTGATTTTACGTTTATTTTAAAAATATCACTTTATTTCTGACTCTTGTACATCGTTTATGTCCTTTTTTTTTTTTCTTTTTTTTGTTTTGTTTTGTTTTTTTATTTATATATCATAAAAATTTTCAATATAAAATTTTTACAATAAACAGTCAATTTATATTATTTAGGTAATTACTTTTATCGATAAATACTAAACTTTTCATTGTTATTTTCAACGAGATTTTCCCCAATTCTGACTCATGACAATATGTCATGGATGTTTTTTTTTTGTTTTTTTATATAATTCACTGTATAAAAAATTGAAAAATAATTTTTCACGGTAATAAATATTTCAAAAATATTTATGTCTATATATATAAAATAATGAATTTGTGTTGACGTAATGTCGAAAAAAAAAAAAAAAAAAAATATCACGTTACAATGTAAATGTAAAAGACTTTAATATTGAAATGGTAAAGATGAGAAAATCAAGAGGTGAAAATGTTACGAGCACACAAAGAACAAAGTAGACTTTATCCTTTTTATCTTTCATTCTAATATATATCTTCAACCTCCTACTTTACTCACAAAGTATCGAAAGTTTTGTAAAATCGTATACAAGAATGAGGCGCAAAGCATCTGCTACGTTCAATCGCGACGACCTTTTTCACCCATACTCTCAATTGTTTTCCTCTATTTTTTTTTTTTTCTTTTTACATTGTCATAAAATATATCCACAAACTCCAAACGACCATTGATATATATATATTAAAGACAGTAGAATGTCTGAATTGAATTTGAGAGTTGCTTGAGGGCCACTTAGATGCGACAAGTACTCGTAAATTTCACCAACAACTGCTGCGTTCATACGATATATATATATATATATATATATAGATTTGTTGAAAGGGGAGTGAAAATGTTTGTGAGTAGGGTTAGATGTATAATGGAGAGAATGTGAGAGAAGATTTGGGTCTACAGAAAGGTGAAGGGTCGAATCGCGTAAGTCTGGCATCGACCTGAGAGTTTCTGCAAAACTAACTGAGGATGAAACTTGTTCGTTTTTTTTCTTTTTCATTGAGCGTCATGCGCGGCTGCTGGCCTTTCCATGCAGCAACACTTAATAGTGTCGTGGATTAATCGCGACAGTGACGAATAGCTATCGAGGATGCATGCCGCTACGTATATAACTTGATATATAATAGGCAACTTTATTTTTAAAACTTTTATTATATCTACACACTTTTTTATTTTTCTCAAATTATTTTTTCATTATTTTTTATATTCTTTTTTTATTTTTTTTATTATTTATTTATCTATTTTTTTTTTTCTCTCGCTTACTTCCACACATTCTATCAATACATTTTTGTCATGAAGATGAAGTTTCTGCCGTAAATTTTATCCTAGACGAGGAATCCAAGGTGAGGGAGATTAAGTGGGTGACAGGGATGTGATGTTGGTTGAGGTGCGATAGTCAGAAAAGGTATAAAAGAAATTGAAGCGAGGTACAAGGTAAATCTTGGTGAAGATTGACTATACATTCGTTTTATTTTATTCTTTTCTTTTCTTCTCTTCCTTTTGTTTTGTTTTGTTTTTTTTTTTGTTTTTTTTGCTTTTGATCTTTTCGTGTTTTACTCATCGACTTTTTTCTTTATACGTTCTTGTTTCTTTTTTGACTGTCTCTACGACACCTACCACGAGGGCTCTCAATCACACTTACAACATGACGATGTGGTAAAAGATTTTCTTGCCTCATTTCTCTGGTACCCACATTTTTTTTTTTTTTCTTATTCTACTCAGTTATCTACTGAGCTGCTAGTGCAGCTCGTAGCTTCTGTACATATCCCCACACTCACACACATTGATCAAATTGTTACTCATTTGTTATTTCTCCATATTGACCAAGTTCCAGATTCTCTTCACTACCTGTAATTTCTTAATTTCTTTTTTTCGCCGTTATTTATTTTTATACATTTTTTTTTCTCGGTCTTCTTGATATTTATGTATGTGAAATGAAATGAATAGAAATTATATATATTATGAGAAAGAGAAGGGAAATATGAGATTAAGAATGTCACTAGGGGATAATGAGGAAAATGAAGTCATAATGTATGTGTGTCGCGGTCTGTTTTAAATTACGTTGTGGTTTGGCGCGCACAACAATTTAATCTTTTAGTGTTAAATAAAAATAATAATTTTGGATTATATACAGACAGGATTTACTCACTGCGAGAAAATAAATATGAATATGTTGACGCATAACACGAATGAATAATCTCGTCCCATGATATGAATAAATAAATAAATAAATAAATAAATAAAAATTAAATATGTTCGCATTGCAATAACATATTTTGGAAAATTTTTAATTGAAAAATATCAGAAAATGTATCAGAATATTTGAATTTTTTTAAAATAATAATTATTATTTTATTCAATTATTATATTGGAGTTGAGATGAATTATTAGTGTTGAGAAATAATAATGTTAAAATAAATAATTTTAGATAGACATGTAATATCTTTGTGTATATCCGTATAATGTGGAAGAAAAGTTGAGATTTTATCTGAAAGTCTTTCATTCTTTTCAACATTCGCCAGTCCCGAGTGCACATATAGCGCAGTTAATCTCTGTCGATTTCTTTATCATTTTTTACTTTTTTCATCTTCTGGACAAATCATCCAAGTGGATTTGACTTTTGTTATGTAATATATAAAAATGTTGAGTCGTTCGGCCTTTTCACGTCATTGACATTTGTTATAGCAAAATCGATAGTTGTGATTTCATGTACAACGAGATTGATCGATCCACATATATTTATTTCTATTCGTCGTTTCAATACTTTTATCTTGATGTCTGTTAAACTTGGACATTTTTTTAACAAATTTTACACTACATTCAATAATGAGAAAGAAAATAAAAATAAAAAAAATTTTTATTCAAAATTGAAATAGATAATAATAATAAAATGGAAAATGAATAATTTTTTCGGTTTTTTATCAAAAAAAATTTTTTAATGTATTTCTACAAAACTCAATAAGTGTCATAAAATTTTTTTTGTTTTTTTGTTTTTTATTTTTTATTGTATGTAATAAAATGTTAAATGGGCTGTAACCGTTTACATTTTAATATATTATATTCAATGAATTTTTTAATAATATCAAAAGTCGAAATAAATTTATGTCACAAAAAAAAAAAAAAAAGAAAAGAAAAGAAATATTCACATGGTGAATCAGGAAAAAAAAAAAAATTGTAATAATATTCCAAGATAAACCAAAAAATTTCCCAGATTCATATTCTCTGAATAATCACTGTCGTATACAACGTCAAATCAACGTATTTTCACATAAATTTCGTGTGAATTTATACACGTATATTTTTCAAAGCGAAAGAGAGAGCGAGTGAGTGCATGAATTGTCGTGAACTCTTAACAAAATCATAAAACTCTTTGTGTAAAAGTTGTCGTTGGTTGTTGATGAATAAACAGGAAGAATAAAGAAGAAAATGAATAAGAAACAGAGAGACAGAGAGACAGAGAGACAGAGAAAAAAGTATAAAGGAGAACGAAGAACGAAGAAAGGAACAAAAAAAGGAGAAAATTCAAAGCCAACAATTTGGCATGACGGAAACACTCGAGTTTCCAAAATCCGTTGCATTTAAGAGGCACACTCAACTTTCGCTTCTTTGTCCTCATATATTTCTACTTCTTGATGAATAATAATAGAAATGAACGAAA
This sequence comes from Dinocampus coccinellae, assembly GCA_963920625.1. Lineage (NCBI taxonomy): Eukaryota > Metazoa > Arthropoda > Insecta > Hymenoptera > Braconidae > Dinocampus > Dinocampus coccinellae. The sequence goes on from OY987186.1 coordinate 9,273,938, forward strand.
AAAAAATGAAAGATAAAAATAAATAAATAAATAAATAAATAAATAAATAATAATAATAATAATGAAATTTCGATGTTTTTGTTTATATACAAATGTATACATATCTATAAATAAAAATAAGCCAGACATTACACAGCGCTCAAGTCATTAATTTCCGCGTTTTCACCATCGTGCCAACCTGATGGATCATTGTTTTACTTACGGCACCGGAAGTATCGAACGAGACGCTGGTAATTAAGGAAGCTCAATGTGGCGCCGCGAAAAAGACTGAAGGGACGAAATGAAGAGAGGAAAACAAGGAAAAAGATAAAGAAAAAAAAAAAAAAAGTGGGAAAGTAAAGAGTGAGAGGGAGTGCGTGAAACTTATGGATAAAATTTTATTGTAAAATGTTTAGGACAATAGACGCGGTGATTTCTCTCACGAGAAAAAGCGTGAGGGGATAGAGTGATAAAAGTTTTTTGTTTAACAATTAAATTGTAAATGAATAGTAATAATTTCATAAATATAATTGATAAATGAATAAAAGTACTAACTTGTGCTGCTACCATTCCTTCTTTTAATCGTTTAAGATCCGTGTGACTCCATGCACTTAGTGACCACGGATGACTCTCACTCAAATCGTCAAATCGAAAGTCGCGTAATTGATTTTTTAAAAATTTCCTTATGTTCCATGGCAAATCGTTGTGCCTGAAAAACAAATACATCAATAGATAAATAATTAAATAATAAATATTTATTTATATTATAGATTAAAAAAGGTTTTTTAAATCAAAGATTTTATGGAAATGGCTACAAGTATATTCAACTCTTATGTCTCTCACGTGCATTTACTGTGTGCACTAACGATTATAATGGACAAGAAGTGAAATAAATAACAATATATATATATATATATATGAGAATAGTAGTAAACTTTGTCAGCGCGCGGTATTGGCCATTGCGGTTCACCTTGGCGCGCCCACCATTGCACACAACTTCACTTCTCTACTAGATGAACAAGAGAAGAGATGAGTGAGTCCCATCAGTGTCATGTTGATACGTACAATTATATGGTATATTTAGTTTTGAAACTGAAACTAAAACTTCTTATACAGTCGACCTAAATTCTTCCAATGTCAATATTAGATTTATCTCTCTCACTCGCTCTCATTCTCTTCTGCCTTACAAGTCGAATTCATTCATGCAATTAAAATAAATTTTTTTTTTTTTTTTTTTCATAATAAATAATATTTTTACGATTTATAATATATTTAAAATTAAATATGAATATTTTATTATTGAAAGGATAAATTAATTGTTTTGTAAAATAATTTTCATTTGTATTTCTCTTATTTTCGTAATTTTCATTTCACATTTTACACCAACTTTAATTTATCCGTTTTATTTTCATATTCATTTGAGTATATTGTAGTACATTATATTAATAACTCTGTAAATTCACTATATAATAAAGTGGTAGAATATTATTATATTAAATAATAATAATAATTTGAAATAGGTGTCCTAAGTCTCATTTCATTTGATTTTTTGATTTTTTTGATTTTTACTATATAAGTAAAGTTCAATATTGTATTTGATAAGTGCAGACGAATAAAATCTTCTTATCCCCTCTCGTTGCATCGAGTCTCATTCATTTTTTTATTTATCTATATATGAATTGGTCTCATCACGAGCTTTGATGTAAGATTAATGAGGTTATATATGTCATTATTTGACTGATAGTAGCGTCAAATATTCATTTGTAAGCGAATTACGCAGTCAAAGTTGATCTTAAATATTAATTCCTACATGGAATAATAACAATTTCACTAATGAATTTTCCTTTACTTTTTTTTCTTTTCTTTTCATCTCATTATTTCATGGAGAATTACAGTGGGATAAAAATATTTTAAACTTGATATTTATAATTCTTGACATTTGGTATATAATCAGATGTAAATTTATTTTGATATTTTTAGATTTTATCAGTGTATGATTGATACAGTTGAAATAAATGAAGTTGAAATATTTTTTGAGAAAAATTTTTATTGAAACACATGAATATAGAAATAGAGTAAAATTGGATTTAACAGTGAAGCTCTAAACTTTTGTGATCCTCTATACTGAATAACTGAAAGCTTAAACTACACAGAATATTGTCGACCATTTGTGTGTTATCTCATCTCTTACGAGGAATTTAATTTTCAGTTATATCACGAGAAATAATTTTACATTTTTCTCATTTCCCTTTATTTTTTCTCTTCTCTTCTCATCTCACTTTTCTTTATTCATTTTGGCTTTGTGTCTCTAGTAAATTTTATACACTTTTCGATGGAAAAAATGTAAGAAAAAAAAAAAATAATAATTAAAAAAACACAACACAAAACACAAGTGGATATTATGGATTGTCATCGTGACAAGAGAACATTATCCAGGAAAATTTCAAACAAACGTTTAATTGATAAAATATTATGTAAGATTTTTCACCACGATATGCATTTAAATTTGAATACGTCTTTTTATGCAAGAGTACATGCTCTATATTTAATTATACATAGACCAACAGCTATTGGAAATGCAAATATGACTTTCGTAGTGGATTGACCGCCTCATTCCCATCATTCTACACATGTAGATGTTCCTCTTTAAATTCAATTAATTTATATTTATTCATTTATTAATACACACACATATATATATATATTTTTTTTCGCACTTTTTTCAATTCGTGTTGCGAATCGCTAATGATTCCGAACGTACGAGCAGGTAGCGATAATTGAAAACAATTTGTAAACACTCATGTGTCATGTATTCAAAAATCCACCAATATAATCTATTGATCAATAATTAAATATTAATTTTGATTGAAGAATTTTTAATATTTCTACTGTATATTCATATAAATAATTCATTACTACTCACAATATATCAATGAGTATATTGAAATAAAAATTGAAATACAGTAAATTATTGTGATAAATAGAAGATAAAAAATAATAAAATAATAAATATATTTTGTGGTGAAATATAATTTTATTCCAATGAAAAATTCCAATTGAAACAGTAAAAATAAAGTTGAATAAGTATATTTACACACTACCTAGATGTGAGAGGAGCCGATTAATTAACCCCTCGTATTTTCACACTACAGATAACGTTTGCATCGAGTGCTATCATCGTGTACGTCACACTTAATGATTATATACAGTGTGAAATTATTCTGTCAATCCTTCTTCATATCTCTATAGGTGTATACACATTTCAAACTGTATAAATGCTTTGACTAGAGACTGATACTAAATGAATGTGGCTATGTGTATGTGTGTGTGTGTGTGTGAAGGACTTGGCAAGCGCAACGATAGATACAGTGAGGTAGGCCAAGTTGGGTGGTATTCAGCCAGTTAGGAGGAATATCTTGTAGCATCAGTGGTGCGGCAATAGTGGCGGTAGATCGTGGTAATTGCCGGATGGGCACTTGCATCCTCATCTACAGCCACTCTCGTTCTCGCCTGCTTTCACTCCTCTCTTCAACAACTCCATAGATATTGCTCATTATTCTCCGTTAACTGTTCAATATAATTATCGATTGATAAAATGTTCATGTTTCATTGATAAAAATCTCACTTTATTGCAATATATTATTGCTCATCCACGTAGATTTTTTAAGAAGAAAAAAAAAAACAACAGTTTTTTTTTTGTTCTATCACTTGATTTTATCACTGTTCATTATATTTCAACTTGAAGATAATAAAATTTCTCGGCTTTTTTTTTTTTTCTTTTTTTTTCTATGATTGATATCAGAATATTTTTAATGCATCCGACAATTATTCCAACTAGCAAAACAATCGGTTTTTTTTTTAGGTAGAAGGAATTGTGTGAAAAGAAAAAAAAAATTTTTAGTAGAAAAAAATCGAGTGTGGAATGTAAAATTAAATAGAAATTAAATAAATGTAACCAGAACGGAGATGGAAAGTAGAATTAAAAACGATTACAAACAGAAAATAAATAAATAAATAAATTTTGTAAGTGAGAAAAAAAAAAAAATTTATAAAGAAAATCAAGAAAAATAAATTTTAAAAACTTGGGGTATTTTTACACATACCCACATATGCATTTCAGAGAATTTACAGTAAATATCGTGAAATCGAGAATGCATGGGGAAAATACGTGAATATAAAATGACGGGAAGGAGGAGAAGGAGGGAAGAGAAAAAGAAAAAAAAACAAAAGAGAAAAACGATTTGAAAATAATCGTAAAAAGTTTTGTACACTTTTTCACTCTCGCTTTGAAATCAAATTTTTCTAAATTGTTGTACCACATTCTCTTTGTGTTTGTGAATATCAAACCTTTCGTATTTTTCTTCTTCTCTTTCCCTTTTTTTTTTTAAACATTTTGTTCCTTTTTTCTCTCTTAACCAATTCAACTATTTTTGTTTCACCGTCATTTCAAGTTCGAAGATTGTCATAATGTAAATTTTTACGTGTCCCTTCTATCAATATAACGTAAAAAGTGAAATTTGACAAAGCAGCAGATTTATTTTTGAAAATCAAGAGCAAGACATCGCTCTTTATACATATATATATATTTATCACATCTCTCACTATTTCTCCTTCCTATCATGTCGTGTTACTCTTGCATTTCACACGCATTGGGTGTGGCAGAGCATCGATCGACAAAATACTCATGTCAAACTTTTATATCTTTTGCTAGAGTTTTTAAGCATTACAACTTATTACTTATCACTACTACTACTACTACTACTACTACTACAACGACGACGACGATGTATCTGTATATATATTTTTCGTTTTATCCAGTCACATCAGAGCAGAATTTCTCTCTCACTCTCACTAACTCTCTACTATAATATAAATTTAATTGTGAACACGAGAATATTTTTTTTTCTCTCATCATTTTCAATCATCATCACGTTCGTAAATGGGGGTTTTGTGGGGGCTCCACAAAATACTTTGGCACTAGAAGAACCACCGCGAGCGCTTTTCACCGAAAATTCAGTGAGAAAATCGTAAAATGACATTACAGTGTGTCTTTCAACTCCTTCAATGTACCATTGCTTTTCAGTTAATCTTCCAAATGTGTCGTTCAAGACACATTTTTTTATCTTCAATATTTCTAAAGTAAATTGAACTTATTTCCAGACACACTCTAATTACATATTTTGCATTTATTAAAGTGAAATATCTCAAGTAATTTATTTTATTTTAATTTTATTTTGTTTAATAAATTAACAGTGAATGAAAACTGATGAGCACAACAATGGCAATAATATTGCATTGTGATAAAGTATTTAAATTAAAATGATTGTATATAATTATTCTTACCCATCTATAAGTGGAACATCTCGGAGTATCCTGCGTGCAGCGGCAAGACGATCGCCTGCATGCGCTGCCAACAGAATCCTCGTCAGAAGCTGACCCAGCACCATCACGCCCATCACCATCCTCATCCTCCACCTCGCTGGGCCCGCAATTTATTCTCTTCGATAATGTCCTCATGCCATTGCCCGATAGAGCCTTAACAATTCATCTCCTGCCTCACGTCGTCAATTCACTTATATACAATCACTTTTTTTTTTTTTCTCTTCTTTTTTTTCTTTCTCAATTTTATAATTACACTTATCATCCAGAAATATTTATCATGACATTTTTTTCTACATATTTTACTACACTTTACTCACTACAATTGGATATTATGATATATTTTTTTTTTATCAAAATTCTTTTATTTCAAATTAAATGTATATTATTTTGTTGATTTATTCGTTTAAATTTTCTCATACCTGTAAATGTAATTGTATCACTTTTAATATCACATGGATGATAATAACAAAAAAAAATATATATCCGGAATTAATTTTTTTTTTTTTTTTTTTTTCACTAAAGAACACGATGTATATAAACCTAATATTAATTGAGGTTAATTACGACTACGTAGTCCAATTATGAGAATGATAAAGTCAACTACATTAACCCTCCAACATTGACACTTTACCACAATTAGCCACTGCCATAATTCACTTTGTTATAATTCAATCGTAATTATTTTTATTTACAATCAATATACAGCTATGTTTATATGATTTATTTATTTATTTATTTACTATTATTATTATTTTTTTTTTTCGTTTTTATTTATTGGAATAAAAAGTATGAAGTGGAAGATGAGATGTTACGAGTGAATCGTGCATCGCCAGCCAGAGTTAAGGTTCTCGTGGGTGTCGTTAAGAAGGTCGGTCGGTTGTGCCAGACCACGGTCAGATCCCGGGTGAGCTCGTTAGTGCTCCGTGATTAATTAGCTTGCCATAGTATTGGATGTGTAGTGAGAGGCGCGAGTGTTGGAGAATAAATGCGGAATGAAAGGGAATAAGGGAGTAGATACAAACGAACGAAAAAAAAAAAAAAAAACAAAACAAAACAAAACAAAACGAAAAACACCAACACTAGAATGAAAGTGGAACGAAGTGGCTCTTGATTGTTGCCGGTAAGAATAAAGAGCTTTTTTTTTTTTGTTCCTTTTTTTTTTTTTTTTGTTTTTTCGTATAATCTTCTTCTGGATTCAGATCACTCTCGTAAAAGTTACCATAAATATCTCCTTGACGAATGATTCTGTGAATAACAAATACGGATGTTACACTCGATTAATCTCACGATGCCTATTACTTTTTTTATTTCGCTTATTCTAAATATATTTTTAGTGGATTTCAAGTGATTGATGTATATAAATGTATGTGTTTATACGTAAAGGTAGATATACGGTAGTTTCATGCAGAGATTGAATTTATGTGGATGCGAGCGGTGCCTCAAGGGGAGATGATTCTTGTAAAGTTTTCTTTGGTCTTTTATTTTCTCATATCGAGATAGTCATATATATATATATATATATATATATATATATATATATGTAAGGAAAAGTAGAAATAACCGTGGAGAGAGAAAAAAAAAAGCGTTTTTTTGAATTCGATATGATACACGGGGACGGGGGCTACGAATCGTTTTATCGAATTTCATGCAAACGCCCCAAGGTATATTTTCATATGCAGAACGCAGTTGTACATATATTATATACATACATATATATATATATATATATGTGTGTGTGTGTGTGAGTAAAACTTGTGTCCTTAAATTTACCTCCCTTACGTTTACAAGATGATGTCGTCGACATTGGAATTTGAATTATTCAAAGTTTTTCATCTGGGACGATGAAATATTTTTGTCGTGAATATTTTTTTTTTATTTTTTATTTGTCCCGAGAGCGAGAAAATTTTTCTGCCTACCCCTTATCAAATGCTCGCGGCATAGCCATGAGACGCGAATCACTTTGTACAAAACATATCTACCGTTACACGTTTCAATGTGAAATATTTTTATGTGTGTGTGTGTGTGTGTGTGTATGTCTATGAATGCGAGTGTGCTCCCCTGAGGTCAGTAAATATAAACTATTTTTTCTATTATCATTATTATTTTTTATTTATGTATTTATTTATTTATTTTTTCGGTTGATGAGATTATTTTGTCTCAAACAAATGTTTTCCCGTGTCTTTTTGTCTAATTAATCGTACAGTCAATTAATTATTATTGATGATGTGGGAGATGGGCGGATGTTGATGGTAATACGTGCGTTATACTAGAGTGATATACAGATATGACGTTTGTACGCATTTCCTATAGCTCAATACAACTATCGTATATTCACATATACGATTGGATGATTAATTAAATTTCATATGTATACACATCTGCTAATGATACCTTCATGGTAATCTGATATGAATTCGCATGAGCGAAAGTGATCAGTGCAATTGCAATTCGAAAACTGTCAATATTCATCGAATGATATTGAATTTACAACCACATTCAACGTATCATCGTTTATTATTATTATTATTATAATTATTATTAAAAATATTTTTTAATGAAATAATTATTTCCGTACTTTATAAATTACGTATTATATTTACATGTATACACAAAAGCACACGCACGTTTTATATTTTATTGTTATTAATATTTTCTTCTGTTATATATTCACAATACACTCAAATAATATTGTGATAATAATTTTATTTGTAATTTTATATAATTATTTAGTGAAGTATTTCATTACTTTAATTCACTGTTTAAATCAATTTTTTTTATTTATTTATTTAATTTTTTTTTTTTTTTTTTTCAATTGACGTGGAAAAATCGGAAAAAAAAAAAATAAAAATAGAATAAAAAATATAAAAAATAATGAGTATAGTTATAAATTAATTTGACTTTTATTATTATTTATTTCGATGTAATATATATAATTTTGTTGTTTATTACGTGTGTGTATTTGTGAATATATTGATAGATAATAAAAGATAAATAAGTGTTACGATATACGCGCGGTACGGAGTTGAAAACCCGACTGGTGGATACATCGTTGAATACTCGTAGTGTACCAATGAGCGCAGGCGTATTTCAACTGTACACTCGCCGATCTCTTTACTCATACTGGTTGTTTCACTGTACCCGTATACGCGGCACAACCTTCTTATCCAATGTACATTCAACGAATTTTATCTCACTTGCACCCAAACAGATTTTTTTTATTTTATTATTATTATTATTATTATTATTATTTTTGTTTTTTTTTTACAGACAATACCGTGAATTTAAACGCGACTCTGTGTGTGTGTGTGTGTGTGTGTGTGACATTTCATTTAAAAAAAATTTATTTTTCATTTGTTTCTTTTTTTTTTTGTTCACGAAAAATGTGAATTGAAAAATTACCATGTAAATTCAACTTTTTTAAAAATCTTTTCTCCCCCCCCCCCTCTCCCCCCCTTCTTTTTTTTTATTACATTTTAAAACTCAATATTTTTGATTTTGAATAAAAATTGAAAAACTTTTGATGGAAAGAAACATTATTATTTCAATGATAGATATAAATATATTTTTTATATTTATATTTATATGTAAGACAATTCGATATATATTTTTGTTAGATGCAAAAAAATATGAAACGTGATTTAACGGATATGAAATGAGAAAAGTCAAATAGAAACGGGGGGTTTCAATGTTTCTGGTTTGTTTGTCTGAAAATCACAACTCCCTTGTCGTTGTAAGTTGAAAGGTCGAATTTCGCGGAGTACTATAGTACAGAGAGTGAGGGAGAGTAGTGAGGAAGGGGGAGGGATGGGGGGGGGAAAGTCTCCCAACGTCCGGAGTCTCCAATCAGAACTACTCGAGAAGATAAAGGAGACTCGAGCGTATCCAACTCACCACGTTGCACTGAACTGCGTCTTATAGAGTGTGGCACAGACATGAGGACTGTGTGGATCGACCGAGATGTTTGCCAAAGACGAATTCAATTCAATGTGTTTGCCTTCACTGATAAACGGACATAACTTTTTATTTTTTCATTTATTATTATTATTATTATTTATAGATATCTATTCGATTCTCTTATGCATCACTTTGTTTTTTTTTTTTTTTTTTCTTCTTTTCTTTTTTCCTTGCTGCATTTTATCGTATTGTTCAATCGAATAAAATCTTCTTTTTTTTTATTTATTTTATCTGCATTAAATTGCAATTGCAATTTAAATTTTATATTTTTTCTTTCTTTATTTATTTATTTATTATTATTATTTTTTTTTTTCTTTATCAGTTAATTATACTTTTTATTATGTAAATTATTTCATAGAAATTTTTATATTTTCATGCGAAATGATTAATTATTATCGTTGTGTGATATAAAATGTGTGTACATAAATAAAAATTGAATTTATACAACTTCGTGATAAAATGTAAAAAATAAAATAAAAAAAATTTTTTATATTTTTATTTTTATTTTTTTTTTATTTATAATTCAAACATCAATTTTTAGTAATTAAATTTTTTCATAAAATTTTTTTCGATCAATATATTGAGATTTTTAATTGAAAAAAATGTTCTCTCTCACGAGAATTTATATGTTTGCGTGTGAATATTTTTCATTCATATATTGATGTGTATATAAAACGTGCATCAGATGTCCCGCGTGGCTGAAACGGACCGTTCTGTTGTACAGTGAGTTCGCAAATGGTTGGAACAACGCCAGGACAATCGCGTGCGATATCCGACGACACTCGATTATTGAGAGAAATAGCGTGAGAAATATAAATAAACGTAGCAATATCATACATATACTATCTATCCATCTATCTGTCTATATGAATAGGGGGCAATGATCGGAAATATGTGTATACGTGAGTGAATATGTGTGTGTATATATGTGTGTGTGTATTTGTGAAAAAGACGATATACATGTATGAAAATCAAAAGGGAAAAACTCTGTGGAGCGTTACTAATAATCGAATGACAATTTATTTTACCGTTGGATATGAAACCATAAGTCTCACAGTTTATCACATCACATAAAATTCTCAGTCGAAAAAAAAAAAAAAAAAAAAAAAAAAAAATTTGATAAAAATGTCAATTATATTTTTCACCACAAATATCAAGAAAATTATTTTATGTTTTTGTTTTTTATTTTTTTAAATTTGTTTCCTTCCTTTTTTATTTCACAAGGTATCACTTTTGGTGAATACTGACAAATGGATTGACATCGTAGTCGTTTTTTTTTTCTCCCTCTCTCTCTCTCTCCCTACGTCACGTGTAAATTTCTAAATAAAAATCGTTGAATAATTCATTGTGCAACTATACAGTTATGCGATATGGTAGGAGAAGGAACACACGTTTGTCATATAGCGGATTGTTGACGAATTTACGATTCTCCAAGCCGTTGACGATACGATGACATTTCCCGTGTACACGTACACGTATCAACTATACCTGCTACTTACGAGTCGTGTCTGCTCTTCCTCTCGTTCACCTTCTTCAATCATATGCGACGCATATTCTGGGGACAAGTCACGCAGCAAATGGACGATACGTACATTCAGTGAATATCGTAACGCTACTACTGAATATTCTCTCTCTTCTCCCACCCTCTATTTATATTGATCACATCGTGGATATAAAATATTGCTATACAACACGCAATCTGTCGTTCAAATAATTTTTTTTTTGGATCATCAGAGCATTTAATCGTATCCAAAATAACATCTATAGATATATATATATATATCATCGATAAAATTCATTTAAAGATATTTCACACATTTTTGTTTATTTATTTATTTATTTATTTATTATTTTTTTGTTTTCAGAAAATCTTTTTGGGGAATCGTTTTGAGTGCACTAGGAGATGTTGGAGTGTTAAATTATATTGAATACAACTATAGACGAATATTTGAAAGCTCGTAAAGGCCTTTGGCGCCACTCACAGCATTACCAAGGTATAAACATGTGAGAGAAAGAGGATAGGAGAGCAAGAGGTGAAGACAGATTTGAGGTATATAAATTCTGCACGAATCTTTAACGAAAAATTCACTGAGGTTGTAATGTGTAATCGATTATCGATAAATGGCCGGAAGAAACGCACGAGTTTGATGGTATATATATGTTATATATTTGTGAGGATGAGAATTGAATGATGAGATGGCTCAACAAATGATTGAAATAAAGCGCGCGGTTGGATAAAAGTGCAAAGCTCAAGTGGAATATAGGAACACGAATGATACATAATCTTTCAACTGAAATACCAAATTTATAAATTATTTTATGAGAATTTGTCGATATTTGAATAATGAAATTTTCCAACTGATTCCGGAAATCTATTAAATATTAAAGTGTATATTTGTTTTTTTTGTTTTTTAGTTTCAAAAAAAAAAAAAAAATGTAAAGTTTTTAATGAAGAGATTGTTTTTTTTTTGTTTGGTTTGTTTTTCGTTTAAATTTAAACGTAGTCGTAAGTGAAAAAGGGAGAAAATGTGAGAAGTAGAAAAAACCAAAAAAAAAAAAAACAAAAGTATGAAAATTATGAGATGTGCAAATGTATGCGTAAGGCAAGAGCTACAAACTAAACGCATAGTTCAGAATTATCTGCAAGTGTATGAGTGTGTGCGCGTCTGGCGTTCTCTTCTAATTAAAGTATTTTCTAGGTGAATTATTTATGAATCAGTTTGGAATGTGGTGAATGAAAAAAGAGTCACACCGGACGATGAGAAAGACGTAGAGGTAAAAGAAAAAAAAAAAAAAAAAAAAAAGAAGAAGAAAATAAATAAATAATAAAACAAAAAAAAAAAATATTATGATTTAAAAGTCGTAAAAAAAAAAAAAAAAAAAAAAAAAGTGTGTGATGCTGAAGTGAACGATCAAAACTTGGGATGTAAGGGAAAGGAGAGCATGAGAGTATTCCAACATCAACTTTTGCCTCCACGCCCAGTAAAACTTTGGCTTATATTAATTTTGCAATTCTAACTCGTCATTTTCTCAGTAAAAATATGATGGACCATTGGGAGAAAGACTTTCCTCGCATTTTACACTAATTTTTTATCTTTTTTTTTTTTTTTTTTTTTTTTTTTTTTCCCCTCGTTCATGTGACACTTTATGTCATCACGTTTTAGAAAAATTTTTCATTGTGGATTACTTGATGTTGAAAGCCAACGCGGCTTTATAAGTAATACGAAAGCCTCAGTCTCATCGTGATTTTTTTTTTTTTTTTTTTTTCATTTTGGCTCTATGTCCCCGGAATTCACTTTTTCTTGTTCATCTGTTGCCTTATACACTTAATCCGTTGCTATTTTTACTTTTGTCATTTTTTTTTGTTTCTTTTTGTTTTTTTTTTTTTGTGATCCATGACTGAGTGCCTTCTATTCCTACGTTATCTCATGATGAAAACCAGAAGGAAGAAAGTTGGAAGAGAAAATAGTGAAAGAATAGAAAATAAATGAATATAGCCAACTAGATAAATGAATGAGGATGGTAAAAGAAAAGTACAAAGAAGATGTTGGCGGTGATACACACACACACACACACACACTCACGTTCACTAATGCATTCTCATATATTCCATTTATTTTTTTGTCTCGTTCACACTACCTCTTGTATCACACGTACGAATTTAAATCCCGAGATTTCAGTTACAAAAGAATGATAAAGAAAAAAGAAAAAAAAAATAATAAAACCCGATGACCAATTGGCATTTCCAACTCTAACTCTCCAATATAAATTTCATCATGATTTATTAAAAATTTATTTTTTACTCTTTCCAACTTTTAAAGTGACAATTTACGATAGATAATTAAATATCACATACAATTAGATTAAAAAATACTTGATTCACGTATACAATCATCCCTATAGGTATGTACGATATGGCGTACAGTAATTGGTGGAAGGAAGATGATGTGAGCAAACACGTGCAGATAAGCGTCCTGAGAATGAAAAATAACGACTGGTGGAGAACAGTAGTTGGAGTGAGAGTTCAAAGTTCGTAATCCCCCCAGCCAAGTTATGTTCATGCTCAACGGTAGGAGCAAATGTTAGTGTGCAAAATGTAGAAGAGAGAAAGAGAAAGAGAAAGCAAGAGAAGATTCATGGATAGTGAATCGCAACATTGGTAATGGGTGGGAGAGAAAGGGCACGAAATAAAGAAAGAGATTGTAAAAGCGGGAGAGAGAAAACAAGATGTAAAGGCCAAGGGGAATAAGTACGAATATACAAAACGGGTGGTGTAAGGTGCAGAGGATGTTGGAATGGAGTTACGCTTGGGAGAGCTTGACTCACTCTCTCGCGCCCATTCTCAAACTAACCGTTGAGAGTTTCACCGGATAATTTTATTAGTTACTTACGAGCTGTATCGTTAACCAACGGTGCATTATGATAATGGAATTCGCGCGGTGACTCGAAAATACACACAGAATCATCGTAATCAATTACAAATTTTATCATCCAAATGAAAAATTCATTTTTTTGTTTTTTTTTTTTTTTTTTTTTTTTATATATATCAAATTCAGATTAATACTTTATTATTTTTTACTCTATATAATATTGATATATTTTATATATTTAAAAAAAATTTTTTATTACATCATTTTACGTCCGCCACCGTGTAATTAACATGGAGATGGAGTAGAATTATGACATTATGAATAATGTGTAAAACAATAAAGTAAATTAATTTGTTGGTTCAATGGTCGTTGTAATTGTTTTGTCTGATTTCGATGTTGGTAATTTTTTGAGATCTAAAACAACAATTCGATCCTCTGCTTGTTTTGTATTATCAATTGGTAAAATATATTCTTCGCGTGCTTCACTTGCCCCAAAATCATACGATTCTTCATTAAAAAGTTTGAAACTACCATCGCCCTTTTGTGCATTGAAATGCTTATGTTTCTGATGATGATCTTCATTATGTTTATGATGATGATTCTCATCGTGTGAGTGATGATGATCCTCGTGGTGTCCGTGATGATGTTGCTCGTGGTGTCCGTGTTTATGCTCGTGGCCGTGTTTATGATGATGATCCTCATGATGTCCGTGATGATGGTGCTCGTGGTGTCCGTGTTTATGCTCGTGACCGTGTTTATGATGATGATCCTCATGATGTCCATGATGATGGTGCTCGTGGTGTCCGTGTTTATGTTCATGCCCGTGTTTATGATGATGATCCTCTTTGTGCTCATGTTTATGATCTTCTTTGTGATCGTGGCCATGGTGATGATGATGTTTTTCAGTTTCTTTATGTGTATGATGATGATGATGTTCATTAACATGATGATGATCGTGATGATGATGGTGCTCGTTGTGATGTGCGTGTTTGTGATGGTGATGATGCTCTGCGTGATGTTTGTGATCCTCATGATGTTCATGCTTTGAATGATGATGATGACCGTGTTTGTGATGATGGCCATGATGATGTTTGTGCTCGTGCCCGTGTTTTTCCTCGTGTTTGTGATCATGCCCGTGTTTATGATGATGATGCTCATGATGTCCATGATGGTGATCCTCGTGGTGTCCGTGTTTATGCTCATGATCGTGTTTATGATGATGATCTTCATGGTGTTTATGATGTTCATGATGGTCGTGGCCGTGTTTGTGATCATGTCCGTGTTTGTGATGATGTCCATGATGATGTTTACTGTGATGATGATGATCGTGTTTGGAATGATGTTCATGTCCATGATGATGGCCATGATGATGACCGTGATGATGATGACCATGATGCCCATGATGTCCATGATGATGATATCCTTGATGATGAAAAGTTTCACTACCAAAACTATCACGTTGAATTGGCGTATCGAATGTCGATACAATACTTTTCTCTGTTCTACGTGCCGGTAGAATAACAGGCGGTGACAAAGAAATTGTCACAGGCTCAAATACTTGTTTGGGAAAATTCAAAGTTCCAAGTTGTCGTTTTTGAAGATTTTTCTGATGAAAAAAAAAAAACAAACAAACAAACAAACAAACAAACAAACAAAATTATAATTTCATTAATTCTCTGTTTTATTACAGATTTTTATAAATGAATTCGTCAATGTACTCACATCTTGCAAAATAACTATCCGTTCCTTAACATTTTTTGGTGTCTTAATATCCCTACTGATTCTCATCCGATTTTCTTTCTCACTGGCTCCCATAACAGTTTGCTTTGCTTGCTCTTCGTGATTATTACTCATCTGTAGATCATGATATCGAGCATCAGCAGTTCCGGCCAATAGTACGGCGAATGCCGTAAACCACGCCTGCAAAGACACACTCACACATGATTCATTCCAATGACCAGAACCAAGTAAATTCCAACTCCAACTCATTTTCACCATTGACCAAGTATATAAATAATAATGATAATAATAATAATAATAATAATAAAATTCACACCACATCATCAATGTAACACACTCAAAATTCGTGGTGATCGACCAACTCACTCGCGAGTTTTTCGCGCACATTCAAGCAGAAGAACTGAGATAATATCCACTAAATCGCTTAGGGGAATTCATCCATTATCGTAACGCTACCATTTCTTTTTGCCATTCTATTCACCAAACATCTCTCGTGTAGACCGTTGATGATGAAACGATAGTTGAAATGGAAAATGGTTTTGTTCAGTGACACACTTCATAGCGTCAGCAATTTCATTTAGCCCAATAGTTTATTTGACGTAAATTTAATATAAGATTATTAGAAATAGCAAAAAAAAAACAAGAAAAAAAATTTATAATAATAATATAAAATATTGAATTTAATTGAATATTTTGTTATAATATAAATTAATCATGAGAATGTGGTTAAATGTAGTGAATCAGTCTCCAGTATATTTATATACGTTTCATCGTGCCCAATTCATTGAATTCCACTTTTAGTACTGGGGCATGAGGACTTTAATAACTAGAAATCTAATCAACGGTAAAGTAATTTATACAAAAGCCATCTCTCTCTCTCTCTCTCTCTCTTCCACTCTCTCGATATCTCATTTTCTCACTCTTCTTCATTCATTTACTCTCGTTTCCCACTCAACACTCGCAATGGTATGAAACTGTTTACGTGTAGTCCACGAATTGACTGTGCTACACCAAACCAAACCCATCGCTTTTCATCCCTCCCCCCCCCCCCCCCCCCCTTCTTCCCTTACTCTCTCCCCCTGGGGGGTATCACGTCAAGTTCCATTACCAACTTTGAATGCATTTGAACAGGATTAATTTACCACCGAAGCTGAGAATTGGTTATATTGTATAAAACTACATGTACATACACAATATTTTGAAATCAAAATTACTCGATAATACAAAAAAAATGAATAAATAATAATGATAATAATGATATTATTAATGAATTAATGGAATAATAATTAAGAATAAAATAGAGCACAACAAATTTTAATTGTAATTCACGAATTTTTGTTTATATATTTTTTTATTTTTTTAAATTTAATATTTCCGGTTTCCGTGTAAAATTATTTAACCGGAAATTTACTACTGGAATTATCTATTAACACGAGTAGAAACATTGGAGTGTAGATTGTTGATTTTAAAATTTTAATAAATATATATAAATTTTGTGATTATATTTTTTGAAAAATATAGTAAATTTATATTTACTCACCCACAATCTCATGACGCTGATATTTGATGTAAATTGGTGACCAATCGACAAGTGACTAACAAATATCACCAAACAGTGATCTATTATATAGAAAGCCAAAACTCCATTGTATTTTTTCTATCTCATTTGGTACTAAGCACCAGTGTCGTTCACAATTCCGGACAATTGTTTTAATTGTCGTACTAATGCGCATCGAAGCGCGAATTCACCAATATCCGGAATTTATTTTAATGTCCGATGGCGGCAGCTACAGAAATTGCCCCGGGGATTTCATAAATGATCGCTCATAAAATCCAACTGCCAGATATAATTTTTTTTTCCTTTTTTTTTCTTTTTTACACCTGCTTTCAGTGTAAAGTCGAAGAACTTTATTGGAAAATATCTTTGTGGACTTTTTCTTTTTACTTTTTTTTTTTTTTGTTTTTTTTTTTCTCTATCTTATATATCTATTTTATCTGTTATACATTTTTATTAATCCTATAGACCAATGTGATGTATACAATGAGGCAGACGCAGCATCACGTGCAAAGAAAATGTCTCGATGCTTTAGCTCAGGAATTGAGTGTCTTCTCCATTGATTCTCCAATGTTTTATCCATTTTCAATATCTCTCTCTCTCTTTATTTCTTGTATACTTTTTCTTTTTCTACATATATCAAAGACGAAACTTGGCGTAGTCGACCTGAATTAAACGATATCATTGAGACACACGTCGTTTCGAGGCGACGATAAAGATAAACGCGTTGTGGCACGTTCTTGTGACGTTGCACTATAGTTTAGAATGTGTCTCGCCCATCCATGAAAGTTTTCTCGTAAAATACTGCAATAGTTACTCCTCCTAACCTCCAAAAAAAAAAAAAAAAAAAAAAAAAACTCCAAATGCTCCAATCTCTTTTTATTTATTTATTTATTTATTTTATTTATTTTTTTGTTTCTTGCATCCACGTAATTTTTTTTTTTTTTTTTTTTTTTCTTCATTCTCTTTTTCTCTTCACGCTCTTTCACTCGGTTGACTCTTGTATGGATGCAATAATAATCTCACAGCACGATAAATCCCAAAAATTCTAAATGTTACCATCTCAAATGGACCACATAATTTATCGATGAAATTTTCAAAAAGTTTTAACTTTAATGCTCCACATTATTATACGAAATATATAAACTCTGACATATAATATATACAGTATAAAATGAACAGACATTATCCCAAACTTCCATCATATTTTTCAGGATAAACAAACTATCATAAAGAGCATTTGTATATAGATATGCGTATAGAGAAATTTATATCGTCGTGTTTACGGTGTACAAGCCCCGTAACATTTTTTTTTCGTTTTTGTTACACCTTCAGGCAATTGTGCGTTGTATTTAATAGTAACATGACCCTTTATTCATGTATATATTTGAGTGTGTGTGCGTCTGTGTGTGTATTTTATACCTACACATATTTAATAACCCTACGGATAAACTGAGGGTGTGTATAGTTAATAGTAAAAAAAAAAAAAAAAAAAAAAGATATATATAGATGTATATACATATATTAGGATCAGATATATCGAAATATTATGGGCTGTTCCCTTACATAAAAGATGTGGATAATGGTCTATAACAATAACTCGGTAACATTATTTTTGTACTGTCAATTTTTGAAATGAAACCTCATGGTGAATTTAAATTTTCCATGTACAAACATAAGATTATTATCGCAATAAAATCATAAAAATAAATACAAAAATTTTTTTTTATCCAATTGCATTTATTTGTATATAAGGAAAAGGAACAAAAAAAAAAAAATTGAACAAAAATTCTCATATTGAGTGTAAAAATTATCTTCGCCCTCTCTTATTTTACTCTATTTATTTGTCTAATATTTTCTATTTTTTTTTTTTTCATGTATAGAAATTTTTTTTTGTCCATTTTCAGTTTGTCAAAGTACAAAAAAAAAAAAAAATTTAATACTAATTAACAAACATATATATATATATTTTTCATTATATTTCACACAATTTTATTTATTTTTGTAGAAATAATATAATTAAAAATTCCACTGGGGAAAATTGATTGCGTGAATGATATAATAAATATAAATTGTTATAAAAAATAATTTATGTATTCATAATTAAATTAATGAAACAAACGAGAAAAAACAGGACAAAACAAAAAAAACATTTTAATGTATTAAAATTATTTGTGAGAATAAGGAAAATAGTGATAGAGAAAAAGAAAAAATGAATAAATAAATAAAAATAAAAACTGGAACAGTCTACAAACATCATTACTTGCACTACTTGTGATTTCTATCAACATATCTAAACATTACTGCCTTCACAGCATCATCCACATATTTTTTATTATATTTTGCTAGCTGTTTCCAATCGTCAATCCTCCTCCTCTTCTGCCGCCATATGAATTGGCGAGCCACCATCCACGTACTCGTTGAGCTGCTACAATAAGCTCCCACCTCCTTCTTCTTCTTCCTCCTCTTCTCCGTGTCCTTTCCCACCATTGGCATTATCGATTTAAACATTAGCGTCCTGTTGTGATAATGGAGCCAATGTTTGCATACACATGATTGTACTTCCATGTTCGTCCGGACTATTAAACACTATAACATCGTTTCTCTCATTTCCTTTCATTTATTTGTCTTTTGTTTTGTTCATTATTCATTATATATTTTCTTTCTTCTCGTGTCGCATCATCTTCATAATCTCTTTTTATTTGTTTGTTTGTTTGTTTGTTTTTTTTTTCTTATTTTTTTGAAGATAATCTGATATTCTGTTGAATCATGAAATGGCAAGGAGTCAAGTAAATTGATGATGAGAAAGTGTGAGAGAGGGAAAATGAGGATGAGAAAAAACTAGGAAAAAAAAAAAAATTCACAACTTCAATTGAAAATATTGGTAGAGTTGTGTGACAAAATATAACAAAAGTTCATGTTGATATTTGACTTTATGATTCCACGATGGTTATTTCTAAATACTGTATGGTAGCAAATTCACACAAGGGGATTCATGATGAACAACAGTAAACAAACGTTGGATAGGCATCAAATACCGTTGTCATAAAAAAAAAAAAAAAAAAAAGAAAGAAAAGAAGAAAAAAAAAGTACCGAATGCCGTAATAGCACAATTTTCTTCTGTATCCATTTATATCTTTTCTGTCGGTTTTTTTTTTTACTGCGTTAAATTATTGACGCGTCTAACGTGGCAATTTTATTATTATCAGACTAGACGTGACGATTGTAAATATTGAATAAAAAAATTAATAATAATAATATTTATACATCTTTGATGAATCTGCTCGAGTTTTATATACAGAGTTCTAATACTGATTTGATGAATTTTTTTTTTTTTTTATTGTAATAAAAATATTTTTTGCATCAATGTTATCATCAATATAATATGATTTGATATATTTAATCACTATCTTTCAATCTACTCTGCACTACTGAGTATTATTATTTTTTCTATACTTGTTTGTTCAACTTATTTTTATATTCATAGCACGAAGTTGTGAAAACTACCGGTACTTTTTTTCTTTTATACACACAAACTCGAAATTGACGAAAAACTTATTCAAGAACTATTTTTCCATATTGCAAAGTTTTGTGTATTAAAAAATTTCAAACAATTGATTTAATAATAATTATTGGAGCAATTGAATTATTTATTCAAAAGAAAAAAATAAATAAAAAATAAAAAATTTATATATGTGAAATAATTCAAGTTCGTCAATTTATTTTTTCATGTGACCGTTACCATAAGATATGCGTCCACCGAATCGTTTCCGCAATTTATAACCTCTTTCGTGTCACTGTTCGTCGACCAGGGACTTGGAAGTTCCGGTTCGTGAAGCGGAAGCGGTCGCACCGCAAGCCGTCCGATAAATCCAACGTTTTTCGCCATACCTCAAATCTTCTCGTACACACAAATACACACATATATATATATATATGAGTTATCCAGTAATCGATTTTGAACTCTGTCAAGAAATAGAGAAGTAAAAGTGGTCGAAGGAAAATCGAGAAAATAGTAAAAAATTCGATTTGCCAAGTAATATTTTATTTTTCAACGAATAATAAACAATAATATTTGTGATAATTTAACAATTTTTTTTGGATAAATTCACTGAAAATACACGTGTCGACAAATGGAATTATGAATATATTTTCAATTTTATTATTCTATTTATTTGAAAAGAAAAAAAAAAAAAAAAACGAGATAAAAAAATTCAACAACGAGGATCATGTGTCATTTGAGGTCATTGGGTTGCAGTTAGAACGCGCAGCAATAAATTACACCCGCTGTCCTCGTAACGATTTTATTATTATATTTTTTTTTTTTTTTTTTTTTTTTTTATGAGTGAGGGTGAGAGCAAACGACAGAGTTGCGAGTGTATGAGAGAACTGAAAAGAATGAAATGATAATAAATTTGAATATGCGTTGGACGATGAAAAAAAAAAAAAAAAAAAAAAAAAAAATCTCGTTGTGAGAAAGAAAACTGCAGTGTCACGTCGTTTCAGTCATTAGTGCACTCGGCAATCTCGTACATACATAAATTTATCGTTTAAATTTCTCCAACTCACGTGCAAATATATTTGTATATTCACATGAATCATCACTTAGCAAATGTTGTCTTGATTTGACATAATTTTTAATTTTATTTTTTGATCATTAATAAAAATCATTTGTGAATTTATAAATTTTTATTTGCAGATTGAATATCAATCAGATGAATAATAAATAATTCGGTGTAAAGTGTAACATGATGACAATTGATTGATCAAATTGTAGAAGAAATGAATATACGACAAATGAAGTGAAGTGTGACAACGGTTGAAGTGTACAAGAAGTAAAGTAACACAATGCAAGTGGTGTAGGACAGAGCATGAAAGTGGAAGTGGATTAGGAACGGACAGGTAAGCCGCCACAAAGTATATCGAGTTGTGTCCCCTCGAGCTCTCTGATGCAATTAAACTCTTTGAATTATTTCTACAAACTTGTCAAGCAAGGCGTGAATGTTGTTAGTAGCATTGTACAGAACAGAGTAAACATCTTGACTTTGTGTTAATTATTATTGCCACCCCAAGTACATTTTTTTTTCTTTTATTTAAGAAAAAAAAAAAAAAAAAAAAAAAAAAAAAAATGAGAAAAACCGAGAAAAGTAAAATAAGATAATTCTTCTCACTCTATTTAAAAGTCGAAATGCAAAAAGTAAAAGTTGACATTACGTAAAATTAAAATTATATAACTGTAAAACAGGAAAAAAAAAGAAAAAAGAAAAAAAAAATTGATTATATTTATTTTATTTCATACAATTACAAAATGTTTTTCTTCTGTTATATTTCAACTATAAAATTTAATTTTATTATAGTTAATACAATGTATCATTGAAATAATAGATTTAAATATTATTTTCTATAAAAGGAGATGAATGAGATTAAGTTTATGGGTTAAAATCCCAACACGTCGAGCAATGATAATATAGTGGGGACTTTTACCTCATACGCCAAACTCTATATTATATACCACTAAATTATAAGTATGACACTGAGAGTTACACTCTTGCCAGTGCACAAATACAATTTTGTATTATACCCACGTGCACAGGCTATTATTTTATTTTTATTACTTAAAATAGTGTGCGTCGACGTGACACGATTGTATCACCATTCTCTTGCCAAATATACATATATATACATAGACAAGTAAATACCCATATATTCATCTTCTTTTCATCTCAACCAAATGCCGTTTAGTTTGCATATTCATATTAAATTTATCTATCTTTTCAGAAAATACTCGCATATTATCAAGCTCAATTGTAATATCGTCTTGTATGAGATTCTCAACCGCAATAATTTCAGGAATTTCAAAGACGTTATAATGAGCAAGTGAAAATGAGAGGAAAAAACAATGAATTGGGCGGAGTTATAATGCGGATGACACGTTTAAACATTTAGAAATGTCTGTGATTGGTGAGTTTAAATCAACTGTACCCACCACATTAATTTAGATTAATAATCCTATGATGAAAATGTCGTCTTCTAAATACATATATACATATATATATATATTTATATAGAATCTCACAGTGAGTTTAGAGTGTATTTTCTCCGTTGGGAAGTGACTTCTATACTCAGTCACGAGCCTTCTCTTGTCTCACCTCTCTTTACTCTTCTCTCATCTCGACACTCGTGTTCCTTTGCCCCGTTGTACCACACGACAAACAACGTTATATGCATAGGATAAATTCTCCAGTGACTCTGTCCCCCTGGTCACCATTCACTTTCTCACTCTTTCATCTCGTAAATTTATTCATTTATAATTTATCACTTTGAAATTACTTGTCAATTTGTTTTTATAATTCAATCAAATTTTATAATTTATGATTTTTATCATTCGTGAAAAAATTATATGATGGATCTTTTTTTTTTTTTTTTTTGGTTTATGTGCACACGTAATAATTTATTAATCTTTGAAATAAATAATATTCTCGATGATTTTCATTCATACAAAAACTCATTAATGTTTTTACAGCAACAAGTTTTTTTTTTTTTTTTTTCTCTTCAATTCGTATATATTTATATACGAATAGTGGATATTCACTTGTTCGAAATATCTCGGGGGTATAATTAATGGAGAGCGAGTAAACATGAAAATCATGCGCGAAAGTGAGCGTGCAACACCAGAGAAAATAGTGGAAAAGTAGGCGAGGGGAATAAAAAACAAAAAAAGGAGAGACGAGATGTGGCGATCACAAGATTTACCCTCGGGATCTGTTTGTGGAGGTTATTCTAAACCTCGAGGATCATTACGTATTCCCTAGTCTTCATTTTTTTCTGCTTCTGCTTCTTCTTCTTCTTCTTTTTCTCTTATTCCTATTTTTTTTTTCTTTTGCAACGTACAGCCCACGGGATTTTTCGTCGTCGTTGTCGTCAAGGGTGTCGGTGAATATTCTTTACTCTCATCATTTTTTTTTCTTCTCTCTCTCTCTCTCTGTCTCTCTATATGTTTTATTTTTTTTTCTTCTTCTCAATGTTCATCGTTCCTGCATCTACTCGGTGGAAACTTCCTCGTACTTTTGTCATCCTACGCTGATCTTCTCTGTTTTATAATAAGAAATCCCACAGTAATTTATTATTATGACACAAAATGAAATGTTTTTTTTTCTTTTTTGTGTAAACTGAAGATGAGAAAAATAAAAAAATTGGAATATTTATTAAAATCATGGGGCAATACATCCAATTTAAAAAGAAAATGAATAGAAACGAATTTTTTTCCTTCATTTTCTATTTCAAACGTGACATTATTTCACATTGTGAGATTATTTTACCAATTCCCAAACTGATCTGGACAACTCGGATTTTTGTTTTCCAATAATTCTATCCCCACTATCGATATTTATTCACATTGCACAGAAGCACGTTGCATTTGCATAATTTCATGTCAAATTTCGCCCGACCCTTTATCTATTATCATAATTTTCTATCACTTTTCCCAAATGTTTTCTTTCTTTTCAAGAAAAATATTTTTCTAAAAAAAAAACTTTGATATCCAACATAGCAAACAAAAAAACAAGTAGAAAAATTCTGACAACGCATTGTCATTATCTGTGTTCTTGATGTATAAAAATTTTCTATTTCAATTTAACGATGAATGGGTAAATTTTTTTTTTTTTTTTAAATTTTTTTATCACTCTATTTTTTTTTTTTTTTTTTTTCTTCAAATATTATCTACAGTATTACAAATGATGTAGACTCATCTACTTTAAAATCCTGTATTTTTGTTTATGCAGTTTAACCGAGTGTATAAATCAAGTGAGTTCAATCTGCGTTAAATTTCCGAGATTCAAACGGATACATATCAAATGTATCCAATTGTATACCATCACACTCATTCAAACTACTCTTTTCTCTGTTCATACAAATAGTATATACATATATAAACAAGTAAATATATAATATGTGTGAGTAAATGGGTGTATACAACATATATCGCGACATCACATCGTTTTCCAATTGCACAAACTGGAAAACAATTTGCCCATACGGTCAATCGATTATGCGTATTATACGTGTCTCGCCTCTTCTGGATACAACTAAATGTATATATTTATATATATATAGATACAGATAAAATTGAAGTTTATGCGTGCCACGCCAACCGAATGAATATTATTCTTGTGGATGGAGTGTGTGAGCGCGAATAGTATGGACCAGTGACAAATTTCGATGGAACACCGTGAATTTGGGATTTACGTGACCTGGATACTTGATGGGCTTGTTGTACCCTTTTCCATAGTCTCTATAACTTCGTCATTCAGCTACCGCTTCAGTTCACTCAACCACGTCCGTTATGAACACATACAGTTACAACAACAACAACAAAAACAACAAAATCTCATGAATCAACAGTTTTTAATTTCGAAAAATTATTCGTTTTTATTAATTTATTGGATTAGTATTTGTGTCAAGTATATTTATGTCTTAAATAAAATTGAAATTTATAAATTCACATGATTATTAAGAGGAGAAATATGGGAGTGGATATGATTGATTCATATTATTATAATTATAATAATAAAATTCAAATAATAAATAAAAATGATATGAAATATAAATTTTTTTGGATTATATCAAAGATTCAAATGGCATGTACTACCTCAGACAAAATGAAAACATAATAATACAAATGTATATTTTCATGTCTATCTTTTTGTCGAAACAGATTTTTTTTTGTGCTTATTTTTGCTTTTTTTTGTTCCTCTCAATATATTCTTTTGGAATTGGGTTGGTATTCAACGATCAGGCGTACCTTTATCCACACGTATCCACGTATTACCCAATTGGTAATGGTATTTTTTTTATTACATGTATTTGAACGTGCTGAGCAATATGATTATTGTATTATGCAAAATACATATACTGTAGAATAGATTTTTCTTTTTGTTTGATTTTTTATTATTATTATTTTTTTTTTTTCTTCTTTTTACTGCATTGTATTTATATCGGAATATTATTATCGGAAGAAAATCATACTGTTGAAATAAATTTTAGAGACAGCACAAGTCATATAATCTTATGGTTGACAGTGGAAATGAAATGATGCGAGAAATGTTATTACAATATTTAAAAAAATTTTTTTTTTCCTTTAACTTCATAAAAATTTTAACGAGCCTGCCGGCAGTGCAAGAACGCACGGTAAAAAAATTTTTTTTTTTTTTTTTTTTACTTTTTCTCCACCCATTTCTTTTCCACCCTTCGTCATCGGTAGAAACGATAGAGGTACAGGGCAGAGTAATAAGATTTTATCCAATGACATTTGACGATGAATAGGAAAAATGGAAAATTACCGATTCAATAAATGTACAAGTGGAATAAATAGGAATGAAAATAAATAAATAAATAAAATGAGATGAGATGAGATGAGATGAGAGAGGAGGAAAGAAAAAAATATATACAGTATATACTATAGTCTCTCTAGTGCAATCTCGATTGCGTGGTAGACGTGACAATTTTTTATCTTTACGACTCTCTACTACGAATCGTGTTCTATTTCTTCTTATTATATAAGTGGAAACAAGAAGAATTATGCAGTTACGTAAATTATGAGTGCGCCATACGGAAATGGGTTTTACGGGGCGGTAAAATAAAATGCCACGGAATCGAGAGAATAAGACAAAAGTGAGAGAGAGAGAGACTGAATATTTTACAGACACGTACAGTTTGATAATACAAATGTGAACAATACGAAACAAAAGAGTAATACATATCAACATGAATCTTATAATGTCATAAGAAAATATTTGAAATACTCACTTTTATCAAAAATTCTATGTTTTTTATAAAAATAAATAAATAAAAGAATAACTGGTGGACAGTACGAGTGTTTTATTCACAAAATTGTCCGGCATTTATTATTCTACCGCTATTAAATTATATTTTTCTTCTCATCCCGAGGCCATGAAGTATTTTAGTTATGGGTGAGCCCACACGTAAGAGTGGGATAGAAAGCATGACATTTTGCAATGGCAATATCTTGAACAAATGTCATGAAACAGACCAAAAAAGAAAGGAAAGAGAGAAAAGAAAAAGAATAAAAATAAAAAGAAGAAGCAAATGAAAAAAAAAAAAAAAAAAAAAAAAAAAAAATAGAGAAAAAGTTTCGAAGGACCAAGAGGAAAATGAACGACTGGTCTACCAACATAAATAGTCCAGTTGTGTCAAACGCAGGATCTACACCCTCTACCCTCCACCCAAAACCAATAGCTTTGTCTATATATCTAAGATTCTTTTCGAGTATCGAGGTCATCGTTTCTTTCTTTCTATCCCTCTATTATTTTCAATGCTTTCCCTGTCAATGTATATCTATGTTTCGTTTTATTTCATTTTTTTTTGTAGTTTTTTTTTTTTTTTTTTTTTTCGTATTCTTAATATTATGTTTCTAATTTTCCAAAGATGTTTGGTGGTAATGTGGAGAATCCTGGCAATGTCATGCACGATTTTGGTTCGATCGTTAAAACGTGTCAAGACTGTCTAATGTGGATAATGCACAGTGGTAGAGGTAATAGTAGTAGTAGTAGTAGTAGTAATCGTAGTAGTAGTCGTAGTCGTTGTATAGTGTCGTTAACTCACAAAGTGTAGAAGTTACACGAGGTCAGGTTCAAACGTGCTGCACGCAATTGCTATACAATGTGAAAACTTTCAACTGATTTTCCACTGTGCAATAGTAATAATTATTTTCATTTTATTATAATAAATAAATTCGAGAAAAGAAAAAAAAGAAGTTTTTTAATAATAAAACAATAATAAATCGTGATATTTTTTTTTATTGTTTATTAAAAAAAAAAAAAATTTTACATGTTTTTTTATATTTATAATTTTTTATTCGACAGATAATTCGATATATTTATATATAAAATTATTTAAATTATATATTAAAATATATATTATAATTGTTATTGAAAATTTATATTATTGTTTAATACACTTGAAATTTTATTTTCAATCACTGGTACACATTTATATATTTATGTATTTCGCATGAGTACAGAGTAGCATCTTCAGTCTTATCTTATCTTGTGCGTGGTACGAGTGCGAAGTGATATCGCAATAAAAGCACACGCGCCAATACACACACACCCACACACACATACAAAGGCAAACAAACACTAACACACACACTTTATTCTTATCTGTTTGTCTCGTGACTGTGCTCGTGATTCGACTGAGAATTCATTGCGGATGAAGTGAGTAAAAATAAGACCGTAACGTATATTGTACAGAAGCGCACGTTCTTTGATCGGAAGCCACTTTGAGAACTCTCGAAAGATATATAAATTTTATTTCCACACATACACACACACACACACATATATATATATATATATATATATATAGGTTGAAAAGAGTTAGGAGGTGCGTCCCGTAAATGTAAAGAAGAAAAAGTGTGTAAGGAATATATATAGAGACACGTAAAATTCTACGTGTGTATGTGTGAATGCTAGACCAAAGTAATTCTAATATAGCGTATTCGCTTTTACTTCCGTTTCTCCTCTTTTATTCTCACTATTTGTTTGTTTTTTTTTTTTTTTTTTTTCTTATATTTATTTCTTCTTCTACTTTTACAAGTAAACATGTAAATACAACATGAATAATAAATAAATATATAAATAAAAAAAAGTATAAAATTAATTTTATTCTTTATTATTATTTTATTTTTTATCTTATTTATATTCAAGTATAGATGAAATTTTGATAATAATGACGATAAAATTTTTATTAAATGTAAAAATAATTGAATAAAAATGTATAGAAATAAAATTGAAAATCATTCCATCTTTTATATATACATCACGATACGTATAACAGTGTACGGAGGGGATTTAACCCCAAAGGAATAGTGTTTTGTCGGTGGAGAAAATGCAAGAGGGAACAAGAGATAGAATAAGAGGATGGCACGAGTATAATAGTCCATGGGTGAGATACACAAATCACACCATCATCTATAGAGTTGAGCTACCACTCACCCCAAGCTCCTTCTCTCCCTCTATTTCTCTTTATATCCACAGTCTTATCAAGCACATGTGAATAATAATGACAAAATGAGGGAGGAGAGAAAAGTATAACGATGAAAGAGAGGAAGAAGAAAAGAAAAAAAAAAAAAAAAAAAGACAATATAAAATATTTGATTATGTGTATAGGCATTTAATATAATAGAAGAAATTTTCATGAGAAAGCACAAAGAAACTTTGATGATTCTCGCTCACTCAGCAGTCGCTGTTCACCCTTTCCACTATTCATATACGTCTTTATGTATATATATATATGTATACATATGTGAAGTACACACTCTTTTATATATATATATATATAACTCTACAACCCCTTTCAGCCGCTTAGAGAAACTTCAGTCATGCGTAGCTCCATTATCGTACTACTTTACTGTGTTACTTATATGCATTTCTGTATGGAGCTTTCGTCTATATTTCTCATTCCACTTAACGCCATTGCTCTCACTCACTTCCTGTTTCTTTATTCGTCCTTTTTATTTTACCACATTTACACTCATCGTGTTAGTGTCTATTTAACGATTCATCATTTTCTAAAAGAGGATCAAGTAACTTTGAAAATGTTTTCAATTGTAAAAATTAAATTACAATTTTCCTCAGTTATTCACTTGAAATAATTCACCACAAAAGATATTATTAATATTAATATCTAAATAATTTTCTTGTATGTGTGTTAAAATGGTTTTGATACAAGTGATAAATGTTCACTCATATTACACTTGATGTGTTTTAATATTGAGTCAATAGAATTTAATGTGACTGTAAAAAAAGAAAACAACTACAGAGGAAAATAAAGGATCAGTACTGAGTAAATATACATATATACATATATATGTATATATGTATATAAAATTGTATATGTATAAAATGTTTGTTCATACTCTTCTTGCTTGAAAATAGAATAAATAATGTTGAACGAAATAGCTCGAGGAACTTGAAAAATCAAGTCGATGAATGCAGTTGGTGATTTAAGAAATACAACCAAAATGCAACACACAGTGGATTCTACATTGCCTCTTTAACTTTATTTATTTTATCGAATATATAACCAAGTAAATATATAAATGAATAGTTGTTTGCGAGGCAAAATGTGGCCCGTTCTTCGTACACTAAAATTGTATTCGTTTGAATGACTTGAATCACACAAGGACATTTTCACTGAGTATTTGTTAGATATTCAATGTTGGGGGAGGAGTTTAGTTAGATCACGATAGAGGATGAAATTTAAGATAGCAGTGAAAATATACTGACCATCGTATGAATAAAGAGGCGTGTTATTGGATACATAGAATGTTTTATTGGTTTTTGGGTGATTTTGATGTGAACAAACTCAATTTTATATTCACTACGTGAGTGATTGGATGGAAGTTTATGGTTTATTTCAATGCCGATAAATTCATCAAAGTACTTTATTTATAATTCTTATAATTAAATGTTGTGTATAGATAATTTTATATTACTATTTTTATTGAAACAACAAAAAAATATATATATATAAATTGGATTTTTTTCTTTATCTATTCGAAACACATCAATGTCATTCATCCATATAAAAATACTTTTATTATATATACATTTTTTGTTTTTGTTTATATATTTATTTATTTATTATTATCATTATCATTTTTTTTTTGTTTCCTATATAAAGTTTTTCATTGTGATGTTTGTTAGTGTATATAAATCGAATGTGGATTTCTACTGTAGAAAATTTCCAACAGTGACAATCAAAAAAAAAAAAAAAAAACAATGAAAACAAAAGAAATGTATTCTCATAGTTATCGTTTGAATATTTATATCTATATATATGTGTGTATGTGTGTGAGTTTGCGATGAGATTCGAGTTTTCTTTTGTCGACGATATTTCACGCGTGGATATTTTTACGATAAAATATTTATTGTCAATACAAACTGGTCTAAATGTGTGTGTGTGTGTGTGTGTGTGTCTGTATTTGAAACGCGTGCGCAATAGGTCACTTGGTCTACGCCCATTTTTTGTATATATGTAAGTTAAAGAAATGACCTGAGATTTAGGAAATGGGGATATACACTCTCGTTGATTTCGTTGATCCTTTACTACGAAAAACGGTCGTAAATCCTGGCGCCGTTGTGCCACCCCATGTGGTAAAGCTCTGGGTCGAGAGGATTAAGGCGCACCGCGACTCTGGTCAATTCCTGTCATTTTCCATCACACCACAATATTTCAATCATTATTTTTATTATTATCTATCAATCACAATATCCATTTTCACTCTTATTATTATTACTTTAGTTTATTTATTTTTTTCTATTTTTCTATTTAGAAAAATTTTTTTTTTTTTTATTTTTTATTGAACTCGTGCAGTCATGAGTTTTATTCGTAGATATATACATATACATATGTACTTGACAAAAACATATGTAAATATATAAAAGAAAGGTAGTTGAATTGATGCAAGAAAAGAACGAACGTGGTTAACCTCCAGACAAAATTCCAATTTCACAATTTCACTGTTTGCTTTATCCACTTTATCGTCATTCGTTTTATCCTCTGCCTCTGCCTCTGCCTCTGCATCTTCTTCATCTTCTTCTTCTTCACCTTTATTATTATTATTATTTTTTTTTTTTCGACCCGGTGGTCGCGACGTCGTCGTATTAAATCTCGATGCATGACTTGAAAGGCTTGGCCCGCCATCGTTCTCCATGTATATGCAATGGCTCATGAGAATCGATATTGCTCGCTCAGATATTCCTGTCTGTGCTACACCCCCAACAATTTTCCTGTATTCTTCATTCCAACATAGAATTTCGTTCGATTATAAATAGGCTTTTTTTTTTTTTCATTCCACCGTTGGTTCAATTTAAATCGTGGAATAAAAAAACAAAATAATATAAAAAACCAACAAAAAAAAAAAAAATAATAATAATAATAATAAATATAAAAATAAATTATGTTCACGTAATTCCATTAAATATATCATTTATCACTTTACAATGTACACCAATACATTGGAGGATTATTTTCAAATTTGTTGAAGATTTTTGATATAAATTTGATTTAATTTAGTTTTTTTTTTTCAATTTTATTATGAAATTTTTTGTTTTGTTTTTTTTTTTTTTTTCATTATAATAATAATTTATTGAGTCATTAAAAGTTTATAATAAACTCAAATGAAAACTTGAAAATCCAGGCCGTTAATTAAAGCACATCTGTTGAAAGTGTACCAATGTGACCTGGAACTGAGAAATTGAAGACATTCGAAATATATATATCTTTGGATATCTACTTATGTAACGAATTTTCTGAGGGACTTAATGCCTGTAATGAATATATATATGTGTGTGTATGTGTGTGTTTGTGTAAGCAACGGTTAGTTGTTGTATGCGAAGCAGCGGGTGAAATTGGTCGTCGTTCCGCCGCAACGCAGGAGGAAAATAGGTACTTTCTCTACTATTCATTCTCTACATACCTCCTGTGGATTCACAACACCCGCACGGACATTGTTATATTTTTTATCAACAATATATTTTAACGAGTTATGTACACTCGAAAAAACACACAAATTACTTCATTACAGTATTATTTTTAACTTTATAATTATTTTTACATTATTATTGAAATAAATAAATAAATAAATAAATAAATAAATATATTTATACATTTTTTCAATCAAAATATATCTAATGATTTTTATCATCCTAATTTGTCAATAAAAATATTATGAATTTGTGTGTTTCAAAAGTAATATCAAAGTGTGTGGTAATTCATTACTGAATAAAATCCCCTCCCTGTCTCTGAGGTGGAAACCACAGCTTTTTTTTTGTTTTTTTTTTTTTTTTTTCATCTTTTTTACGTATTTCACTGTATCCCACCATTACAAATGTGAATTTATATAATAGACTGCCATGAGTGCAAGCTATTAAACTAAAATCATCTCATATGCGGTAACATGTGCCAACCTATTTTATCACACTATCCAATTCTCACTACTTGATCTATCAATTTTAATTGGTATTTTATCATCATATAAATTGAAATTTCATAAAATCCTTGTATTAAAATCACTGACAATCTACACGATTGTACCGTTCAATTATATCAATAAATTAAAATTGAAAAAAAAAAACAATCCACATCGATTTATTGAGTATAAATATAAATAAATAAGACAATGAATATAATAAAAGTAAAATAAAATAGATGAATTAATTCTAGCAACACAAAATATATTGTTATTTGCCGGACGAAAAGTGGTGGAATGATAAAATTGGATACAACACGTTCACGAGGATATATCCAATGGCTTGGCGTTGGGAATAAGGGATTTATCTATTATTAATGGCCAATGGCGAGAGCCAATATAGTAACAAAACATATTGCTATGAAATCCAATAGGGATATGTTCAAATATATATATATAAATTGACAAAATTTCCTACGTACCACAAATTTGATCATCATTTTCTTCAGTGGAAACATCTGAATCTTCCAAAATATACATGAAATTGTTTCATCTGTGGATACATCTAAATAGTATGAACATTACAAAACTCTATTGTATACCTACGTAGAGAGGTATGTCCAAAGGTTCTCAGAGGACTCATCGTTACCCACCATGAACCACGGTCATACCAAAATCTCTCTCTAGAACCATCTCAGGAACAATAGCTGATAAATAGCTCGAGCTAAGCCGACTCGGTGAATCCTTGAGCCCATCTATATCCAATAGTTGGCTTTTCCTCCCTCCCTCCCTTTCTCTTTCTCTCTCTCTCTCTCTCTCTATCTCTCTTTTATCATTCCTTACTCTTCCTGACTCTGGCTTTGCATTGACATGGTCAAACTTCACTTCGATTCACGTAAATTTACGACCAGTGTCCCATTTCCGGATACAGAACTCGATGACATTCCATTTTCCATTTTCATTTACATTGTTCTGCAATGTTGTATTGTAATTCATTGAAAATTAATATTGTCACACAATATCCATTTAATATAATACATATATATTTTAAACAAAAAAAATCTAAAGAAGAGAAATATAATAATAACGAAACAACATCTCGAGTGTAAACTTGAGAGATAAGCTAGAAGAGAGAAACTGAAATAATTACATCTTTACTTATATGACATTTATACGGTTGAACATGTATAATTCATGTAAATATATATATATATATATAAGAGTGTGTGTGTATAGGTGTAGATAAGTAGTACGTCCACACGATATATATGCGCACGGCATATAATGTAGATATTTGTCGAGTTGGTGCAGCTGCTTTACGATCTGCAAGCACGTACATCCCGCCTCTGTGTCTCACACCCTCTGTCTCTGCTGTTCTCTCACTCTCTTCCTCATTCTCCCTTTCCGCTCGTAGTATTCAGGCTTTTGTCTACGTCCCTGGTATTGTCTCCTGGTGAACGTCCCACCGTGGTCCCTCCAGGCAGGATGTTGAATCCTCTCTACCATTCTCTTTATCGTTATCCTTTACTATTATCTCTCCTATTCACATATTCACTCCGCCATTGTACATATAAAAATTCATAATCATCTTTGTATTAATTATTTAATTCTATTATTGATGATGTAGATGAAAATATTTAATGAATTCATGTCCAAATGGAAATTGATAAATATTTACAATGGATATTTTGAAATAAAGCTCAAATATATTTTTCTTATGATTTTCATCGTATTCTTTTGTATATATGTTCGTGTGTGGGTGTGTATGGGTGTGTGTGTGGGTATATAAACTATAACCACACTACGTCGAACAAGCTTCTCAGTGCATTATTAATGCTCACTGGTCGATAGTTTCACAGGCGGCCACTCGCCTGCAGCTGACATATACAAATGTCCATAGCCACGTCATTAGTCCACGTTTATATGGATATCGGGTTGAGAAAATATCGTCCAATCGTTTGTGCGTGTGTGTGTGTGTGTGTGTGTGTGTGTGTGTGAGGTTTTTTGCTTACTAAAAATGCAAAATATCTTGGAATATAAATACGTGTGTATATGTGTATGAGGTTTTAGTGATATCGCTGTGGGTTTTGGGCCAAGTCCTTTGGGATTCTGGCAACAGCATGAAAAATTCATCTGTCCGCAGTATTACACGTCGTGCATTTCTTCAAGGTATCATTAATTATCCTGTAAATTTGTGAGAGTGCAAAAAGATATTTTTTTTTTCGTTTTGTTTAATCTAGATATGCCATTTGTGAGCAATGTTGACTGTGATCGAGCGATCATTTATTTTGTTTTTTATTTGTATTATCTCTCAGGTATATTTAGATTTGTGAGACTTTTAAGGGTTGCCTGTCGTACTGAAATACTATTTTACTTTTTTTTATTGTCTCCCTCGTCATGACTGTTTGGAAATAAAAAGAGCTTGAGCTTCTATTTTATTTTATTTTATTTTTTTTTTTTTGCTATTACCCTCTGGGCATCTCGTTAGTATTTATGACAATGCACATACAGTGCGGATGGCCCCGCCCGGTGAGCAAATTAAAGGAACTGAATATTTTCCTTCTTCATCCGTTTTTATTTATTTTATTTATTATAGTTATTTTATTATTTTTCTTTTTTGTTTTTTTTTTTACTTTTTTTTTTTTTCTTTTTTCTCTCACTATCTACATTCACGTTTTTTACGCAGCCTACAATCTATTCACAATTTACATGAATGACATTTATCAACAAATTCATTGTATTCCCTAGAAATTATTTTATAAATTTTCATTATTATTATTATTATTAATATAAAAGTATAATTTTTAAAGACAAACTTTTTATAGCAGATTTAAATTTTGCTTTTTTTAGTTATTTATTTTTTTTTTTTATTTTTTGCGAATATAAGTATTAAATTTATATTTCTCTCCTTTATCGGCTATCGATACGAGTAATATCATATATATTTATTTTTTAATTTATATCGTTTAAATAGTAAAAGAGTTTTATTTCAACCGCATATATAAAACTTGCCACTTTTATTTTTCCAGTTATTATATTTCTCTCATTTTTTTTTTTTTCATCCCATGAATTTTTTTTATCCCATCCTGAATTTTTTATTACAAAAAAAAAAAAAAATTTTTTTTTCACGCATCAATTATTTATACCTTTTAATTCACTCATTTTTTTTTATTTCACTCTGTCTCTACTTTTTTTTTTACTTTTTTTTCTCTTTACCTTCATCATTTTCATACAAAAAATGAGAATTTTCGCCCGTGGGCCTATTTGGAAAAAATATACATATATGTATATATATAATAATAATAATAATAATTGAAAATTTGTAAAACCAAAATTCGATTTACTTGCATTACTCGTTTTCATATCTGGTACATTATACTGCCAGCTTTTTCTTCATCTATTTCTCACTGCATTGAAAAGAATATGAGTGAGGCGGAGTATTTTCCCGCCGGCGAATTCATTTTCATTTTTATTCCATTCTCTTTCTTTTTTTTTCCCCCCTTTTCTTTCCTCTCCTTTGACTCCCACAAACTCTGTCATACAAATATACATATATATATATATATATATATCTTTGGCTTTTTTTTTACTCTTTCCTTTCCACTCTTTTGCTTGACTTTCCTTTTTTATTGGCTCGTTTCTCGGTTCGCGGGACACATCACGTGGCGGTGGTGGTTCTCCACGGGACGAGGCATATACGTCGCCTCGGCCCAACTCCCTCAACGACTACCACTACCACCACCACCACCACTACCAACTTTGCTCCTTGAAATAGTTCTCTAGGGGTGATAAACTTTTATGAATTACACACGCCGTGTCTGGTAAGCTTACACTCACTCACTCCCTCACTAATATAACTCTCACTGCAGTTGGTTTTATTTTTTTTTATTTCTTTTTTATTTATTTTTTTTTTTTTTTCTCTCCAATTTTATCCGTCTTCCTTTGCCACTACTCTTCCCCCTCTCTATCCCTTCAGAAGAGCAGCTAGTGAAAGAATAACGAATAATTTGTGTGTGTGTATGTGTGTGCGTGCGCCAAGATACGTGACTTCATTTTCACCACCATCTTCTATCTTCTTCCTCAACTGGGAAACAAAAAAAGAAAAATGTAATCACACTTTTCACCGTCACTCTCCAACTTATTACAGAAACAAGAGGTTATGTATTATATATATATATATTATATAAGTAATTTTTTGAGTAGAAAAATATGAATATACTTTTATTTTAGATATTTTACAATATTTTATATACAAATGTACGATGAAGAAAAAGGGAAAAAAATTCAATGAAATGCGAATTTGAGTGTGTGAGAGAGAATATGACATTGATAACGTGAGACGAATTAATATTGTAATATGATTTAAGTAAGATGAGGTGTTTGCTATATGGGGTTAAGACTCAAGAGAATATATCAGTAGAAATCCAAGTGGTAACGCCACGTGTCGCAGTAGAGACTAACCAGATCAATCAGACGGGCCACGTAGCGTAACACCGGTAGTTTCGAGTGAGGTATGATCAACTCGGGAAATCTCACGACGATGCAAGCCACACTGCTATTTCTATTGCTGACTACACTATATATTGAATGTAATATATATATATCATGTGTTTTATACACAGACACGTGACCAATTGTTTAGTAGTGGTCGAGTGTGTTGTTATTAGTGTTTGGGAATTTTTATATTTACATCAGTTAAGTCTACATTTTTTTCGGTATTTGTGTGGAAAAATTCGCATTATTTCTCTCTCACTGAATCAATTTTTTTTTCTTTTTTTTTTTCTGTCTTGTCTTATTTTATAATGGATTTTATACGAGTGTAAATCTTTTATAGCGATTGGAAAAATATTTTTTCGTTTTATCGCAATCACAAACTTTTTTTTTTTTTTTTTTTTGCTACATTTAAATTATAAATAATAATATAATTAATTTATTCATATTTGAATTAATGTTTATACAAATTTTATATGTATTTTCACACGTGAATAATCATAATTCTGGCGTGGAAATTTTTTATTTTTTTTTATTTTTCATCTTTTCAGATTTTTTTTTTGTTTTTGTTTTTTTGTTTTTTTTGTTTTTTTTCCATTTATTCCAACACAATCCATTTCAACAAATGCTCGACAACGATTCAACAATTTGTAGTTTTACCTCTTTCTTTTCATCATATCTATATTAATTCGTGTACACACCCATATACCATGATCCGGTGTTTATTTATCGTTCCTACTATATTTATATATATATTTGTCTCGGGAAAAATCTCAAAATGGTCCTGTGTATTTCGTTGATTTTTATCCGCTCAACGCACCACACGTAAATTGTGAATTCACCAACCGGTGTTTTCATACTACTGAAATTAAAAAAGAAAAAAAGAAAAAAAAAACATTCGCCGAAATACAAGAGAAAATACCAAAGAGATTAAAAAAACCGGACGCGTATTCACTTTTTGCATTTTTTCCCCAAAACAAAACAAAAAATTTTTTTTTTCAATGTTTTTTATATATAAACAAAAAAATATATATAGATCGGATTTATTTTAGTCGGAAAAATTTTCCAATAGCTTTTAACAGCCTCTTATTTTCACATTATCACAATTGAGGATATTTCATTTCTCTCTTATACAGAGTATCAAAATATTTTGTTGTATATATATATATACTTTTTTTTTTCTTCTCGATACTTGACACTCAATGTTTTTTATTTTTTTTTTTAATTTTTTTTTTTTTTTTTTTCTTTGTTTATACATTCTCATGGGAAATAATGTAAAGACGAGATATATCGATTACGTCGACCACTACTCGGTCTCTCGTCTCATTTACCGTCGTCGACGAAACGTGACACCGTTTTACTTGAAACTCCTTTACCCTTTATATTCTCCACGCTCTATACTTGCAATGTCACCATCACTGTGAAATGCCAATCTTCTGTCAAAGTCTACCAGCAACTTGGGACCTACTGAAATTCATTGGAGAGACTTTAGACCATTTCACTACTTGCCACAGCGTCTCTCATCTGCTCCAATTTCAAAGACGAGTAAAAAAAGGATAACGACGATCACGGCAATGGAGCAATGCAATTTCTCTCGTGTTATTTTGCAACAGCGATAAATAAAAAAACAAAAAAAAAAAAGGAGAGGGAGGGGGGGGGGGGGCGTTTCATAAAAAATTTCCGGGAAAACTTGAAGAAAATCTCGTTTCGCTTCAACACATCGACATTTATTCAGCTTGAACGATCAATACCTCATAATATTTATCTCAAAATAATTTTAACAATTTTTTTTTTTTTTATTTTCCTCACTTTTATTTTTTCCAGTGATGTTTTTTTTTGTTTTTCGCCTCTACTAAGTGGCGCTTAATGACGTAAAACTTTTTGGCATCGCGTGTATATTATAATAGTAGAGATAATTTTTTCTGTTTTTTTTTTTTTTTTTTTTTTTTTCTGTCTTTACTTCGATATACTGTCACATCAACATGAGCATTCACGTCTCTCACTCGTCGCGGATGGTTTAACGCTTCCATTCAACTAAAGTGCTAACTATTACGAATGTAATTTACCGTATATACTCAGCCAACATTTTCCTTCTACTCGTTTTTTTTTCTCATTATATACCTATATATATATATATCAAGTGACGGAACACTTGCGAATCACACAAGAGTCGGAATGGAATGAAAAAAAAAAAACGGAGGAAAATAAATAATAATAGTAAGCAAAAGTAAAATCTTTCTTTCTCTACCGCGAAAATCATCGCCGAGTATATCTGGGACTTAGCCATTTCATGTTGGTCATAAATTTTTCTCCATCCGTACGATAATACCCTTTTTTTCACACCAACACACTACAGGTAATCTCAAGGCTCGAGAAATCCATGAAAATCCAGGCCAACGATAAATTCGTTTTCGTGGACGGTGTCTGTGTCCACTCGATCTCAAACGAAGATGAATTGAAATTTTTCTTTCAATACACGTTTTTATTTATTTATCTATTTTATTATTATTATTATTATTATTATTATTTCTATTCATTTCTACTCCTATCCGTCATCGCAATATTTGCTCTTAAATCCCACGTCTTTCTATATCCCAATAAAATAGAAAATTTTTTTTTTTTTTTTTTTTTTTTTCAAAACAATAAAATAATAATAACAATATATAAATTGAAATATCACGTGTGAGCTTCAATTTTTCCAATAATCTTGAAACTATACAGTGACCTGTACCAATTAATTCATGTAAATATTTATCTTGGGTACATCTAACAATTGACTACAATAGTATCAAGTGATATATATTTATTCCTCGCTGTTTACGTCATGAATTTGAATCGGATGCTCTACAACACACGTATATAAACACAATTGTTGCTATATCACTTCCCATAATATCTATATATGTAGGAAGGAGAGAGAGAGGAGAGAAGAGCAGGAAGCGAATACTCAGAACTGATTATTACACGCAGTAAAAGCCCTTCATGTTCCAGAACGTTCGACCTCATTCATGTATACATATATATATATATATATATAATTGCTCTACTTGTGGTGAAAATTATCCGTTAGACATGTAAACCGTAAATGTCATTGGAATGAAACACAAACGGTAACAAACCCACATCCACTTGTATCCACTAAGTCTTTTGCTTTACAACCGT
Organism: Dinocampus coccinellae; assembly: GCA_963920625.1. Lineage (NCBI taxonomy): Eukaryota > Metazoa > Arthropoda > Insecta > Hymenoptera > Braconidae > Dinocampus > Dinocampus coccinellae. Next base: position 9,314,565 of record OY987186.1, read on the forward strand.
ATCACGAATTTTATTTTATCTTTTTTACCCTACAATAATTTGTACATCACACATGTTCATCCCAATATATTTCTTTATTTATTATTATTCTTTTTTTTTTTATTTATTTATTCATTTATTATTATTTTTTTTTTTTTTCCTGTTTGTTTATTATTATTTTTTCTTTTTCCACTGTCCCCGTCGTCTTTGATATTATTAATAATATATAACAGGAAAAATTTCTCGAGTTGGTGGAAACAAATAATAAAAAATAAAATAAACAAAAAAAAACCCCAGATGATTTTGTGGGGTGGACATACAAGATTATAACTGGAAGATGAAAGAAGATAAAAAAAAAAAAAAGGTCAAGGAATCTTTAACAACACTTGCAAAACAATTTGACGCTATTCAGCTTCATTGTGTAATATTCCACCGAGTTTAATACCAAAACAGAGATTTTATATATATAGAAGAAAAAAAAAAAAAAAAAGTTGGTGAGAGAGTGAAATAGTATAGAGTTTTTTCCATTTTTGTATAGGAGTTTGTTGTTGGTGCACAAGCCGTGCGCTAACGGCTGTCGAGACCAGGCCCACGTTCACCATCGGATTAACAAGAAACTTTCGATATTGTAACAGATTGTAGTGAATGGCACACACAGACATACACACATATTGAAAAGACGTTACACTATTTCTTGTAGCTTGACGATATCGTGCGTCGTCTATATACATTGAAATATACGCGGTCCTAAACAAAAATATTCTCTTGTATACTGTACAAAGTGTTGCAATACTGGATATTTTCAATTAATTTATCGATTATATATTGGTCAATGACATTTCACTTTGTGATGCACTTATGATTTTCAATGGCTTTTGCTCTTTGACCCGTACAAATTTATGTATTATTAATATTATCAATCGATAGTGAGTGTGTGTGTGTGTGTGTTTGTTTGTATGTGTATATGTTGACACGATAATTTACGTTGTCTTTAGTCGCTCAATACTCATTTCTGATGGAATTATATTGGTAAGTTGGAAGCTGATGTATCTGATTCGAGGGTCGGTGGGAGAGAATTTGGTTGAAATGCGAGGACACAGATTAGAGAGAATCGTCCAATTTCCACCATCCGTATCATTTCAATCTGTCACTCTTGTGTATGTAGTAGTAGTAGCAGTAGTAGTAGTGATAGTAGATCTCTTCTCTAGCGTCGTAACTTGAACATTCTGTATATCCTCATTCTCATACTGAACCGCACAAATGGATTTTGCAAACGAGCGTGTGTCACGGACACGTGGGTTTGTACCACACGTCTAGTGTATTCACTATTCACATCTGCTTTATCTCACAAATTCAATATACACGTGCTGCTAATAATTTTATTTTTTAATTTTACAAAAAAAAAAAAATTAAAAAAAAAAAAAAAAAACAATATCAATTGTATTAATATATTTATATTATTTATTATTATTATTTTTTTATTTATACGCAAATGTAAAAATATAATATAAAAAAAACGATACTGATATTTTGAAAATATTTTGAAAATAGATAGAAAAAAATTTTCAGACAAAATTGAAAATATTCTCGTTTTAGTTGGTTATATAACGACAAATAATATCCAATTGTTTTTCTTCTTTCATCCACTTACTCACTCTTACTCTTTGTCAGTATATGTTTGAACTAATTTCAAAGTTTATATATATAGATATAAAACTAAACTTTTAGCAACAAAGAAGTTTATCACGTTGAAAGATATATATTTTTAATACAATAACCAAAAGAAAAAATTCAAAAAAAAAATAAATAAATAAATAAATAATAGATAAATAAAATGACAATAATAATAATAAAAAAATTTAAAAAATAAAATTCTCAGATCAATACAATTAAATGAAAAATAATTATTTCAAATATTTATATTGACATTTGAAAAATTGAAATTATTATTATTTATATTATATTACATCAGTGTTTATGTATGAGAGGGAAATGTGTGTGTGTGTGTGTGTGTGTGTGTGTGTTATTATTTACCTAGAAAAGTACAGTCGTGTGATTTTCCCACATGGCACCCAACACTCATCTCTCCGCACGCGGCCAAAATATATATGACTGTGTATGGCATGGATCGTGCATTATATTGTGAACTGCGCTACAGTAGTTGATGTTACGAGTATCGTTGTGTGGCATTTTCAGTGGTGGCCGTGTGTCGAATGTGAACACAGAGTGCAATTTACCGTCATATACGAGTGGAAATGAACGAACAAGCGAGAATAGGACGTTATATAAATATATTTGTTCACATTTATGTGGCAGAATGATGAGTAGTTGGTTGAATGATGTGTAACAATTTACACATTTACACATATATAAAATACACAAACTATACGTTAAAATATATTTTATATTTTATTTGAAAATTATTATTCACGTTAGTTAAATTTTTTTTTTCTTTTTTTTTCTTTCTTTTTCTATAAATATAAATTTTTCATTACTATTATTATTATTATTATTATTATTATTTTCATCTTATTTTATTTTTAAAAGTGTTTGTATTTTATTTACAATTAATTCATACAATTATTTGTGTCGATTCAATTGATTTATTTCACTGATCCTGAATTTCTATGAATATACATATGTAATATAAAATATGTAAAAAAAAAAAAATTAGAAAAAAAAAATCTATTCACATATGCAACAATACATTTCATTGTTTATTCTTTATGACTTTTCATCTTTGATTCAAAAATATCAATCGCCATGAGCGAATACCATCATCAATTTTATATATAAAAAGAAAAAAAAAAAAAAAAAAAAAAAACATCGTCTCTGTGGCAAAATTTAAAATGTGTTTATGCACAAAAATTCAACATAAAGATGAAGAGTATGAGTGCATGAGTGAGTGTGTGTGTATACAAGTATAAAAAAAAAAAAAAAAAAAAAAATCGATAGTTGATACAAAAGCATCAGGAGTCAGGTAGTGAAAAAATAGTTGGGCGTAGCGTGTTAAAATATCGATAGATTTGATTCATAGCCGATCGAAAAATTCAGACGCTTGTATATTTAAATATATATATATAGTATATAATATGAATAGATACATAACATATAAATATATGTATATTTATTTAGATATATTGTATTGTAGAGAGGAGAGAATACGTTTGAGAACATTTTGAATCGCACATTGTGAATAACATCCCCAGGTCAAACAGACGCCGAATAGTCTCACAAAGCATCTACACTACTACCAATGTACAATTATTCTCTCTCATAGTACACAAACATACACACACACATATATATATATATATATATATATATATATATATATAACCAGAAATACTTCAATGCCAACTGAAAACTATTGAGTCATACACTCGTTGTATGAATTTTATTTTTATCACTGAGAAAATATTGAAATAAAACAAAAGACAATATAAATCATTAATTTTCGTTATTTATTTATTCATTTTTTAACTCTTGAATTTACAAAAAAAAAATATATATATATTTTTAACTGCAATATTATAACAATAACAATAGTAACAACGAGAATTTTAGTACCTGGTTTTCATATCTAGTTCTCATTCCAGGTGATACATCACCCGTCACTCGGAATGGACATTGTGAAGGAGATAGAAATGGATGTGAGAGGAAAACGGAGGGAGAAACAGGGAAAAATGTAGATATATGAGATGAGAGAGGAAGAGAAGCGATTAGAGACGGTGCCTGTACGAGTTAACCAATGCAATCTCGATGACGGATCGCGCGCGTCGCGGTTTGACTCAATCAGAATCCCACGAAGCGTTGCCTGTTGTTATTCGTGGCAGTTGTTACCACTCACGCCACTACCACTGAAAATTCATCGTTACAAATAATTATATTCAACTCTATATATACATACACAAACACTCAATCAATAATTGAATTTTAATTATTATCAATATTGATTGACTCATCGATTATCATTTATATATTTTTTTTGTTTTTTTTTTTTCTGGTATTTTTATTTAATTATTTATATTCTAGAGACTCAAACTAATAAATAAACTTTACACGTGAGATTACAAAGTTTATATTTGTGACTCTGTGTGTGTGTGTGTGTGTGTGTGTGTATATATAAATTCATCGTGGATGGGTATGAAAAACAGCGTTTGTTGAATGGTCACGGAAATTTATCTTCTTTTACGTATACATTTCGATAGTTTAATACTATAGCAGTGTATATGAGGTGGGGGTGGTACTACCAGTGGGCAATTCTATAGATGTAGAATCTCCACCAACATTTTATTTTCTTCCATCACAGTAACACTTTTAGAATGGAATTGTATAAAATTTGCATATCGCACGATAAAATCCAATCCATTCCAATCACCAACTTGATTTACTATTAAAGTTTATAGATATAAAAAATAAATAAATATATAAAATAAACGAATATATAATTAATATTTAATTGATGATATATATAAAATGTATAATAAAATAATTATTTGATTATATTGATATTTAATTAATTGATGTATAATTTTGTATTTATTTGCAATGTAATTGATTCAAGTGTTGGAAAATATTCGATTTGGACTAATAAATAATTCTTGAGCCAAATATAAGGACAATTATGAACAGGTGTGGCTCAACCAATAGCTAGAGATGCTATTCCTATCTTGGATGCCGTTTAAACTCTGCTTAAATGAGTACTCCCCACCATTGCCAACACTACCACTTCCACTACCATCACCAGTCGACCTGGTCCACTTGTCCCTTACTCTTATATAACCCTCCATTTGCCCCTTTTATTCACTGGGAAATTTATATGTAGGACCACCTGCGCCAAATACCAACCAAGAGCAATGAACAAAAGGGGCAAGATAAAAAATAAACCCAAAAATAAACCAAAAAAAAAAAAAAGGAAATAAATGAATATGAGATAGAAAGAAGCAAAAAGAATTTCAACAAAAAAAAAAAGGAAGAAAAATCATTCACTATTATCTATTTAAAAAAATTCACTTGACAAAAATAAAATAAATAAATAATTAATAATAATTTTTGAAATTTATCAATATTGGAACTTTGTATTTTGTTGGAAATTTTGCTTCTACAATATCCATAGAAACATATGAATGCATAACATCTATTTGGTTATTTGGACTTGCTTCAATAAATTCGGACTCTATACCAAAGTGTCACATTTATATGTGACTTTATTCAAAGTGAGAGAATTCTGCTTTGACTGTTTTGCAACTTTCTCGTGTAAGAGTTGCCCAATTAAATTGGCTTTAAACTTTAGTTATCTACTATTCAGACCAACTGTAACTCTGATATTTTACATAGAAAAATCGTACCAATATCAAAATTTGTTGCACATTCTCGCACAAAAATATTTATCCCGAAAAAAAAAAAAAAAAACCGACAAATAAAAATTCCAATTTTTTAAGGTTTTTTTTTTTCTTTCACTGATCAATCATCGGCTGATCATCATCTTCATTTTATGAAATCCCATGGGGATTTTATTTCTATCCAACTGCAATCCGTCAAGTTAAATTTTTTCTCACGCTCTCATTCACCTCACGATCGTTCAACATTTTCCTATTTTCAAACTTTTTCCCTTTTTAAGAGTAAATTTCCAAACTGTTAACAAGTCATACATCACAGACACCGACAATAGAGCGAACCCCAATGCATTTCACAAACCAAATGATACATATACATATGTGTATATACATTGAATAGCTAGTGCATCTCATGCTTATATATATAGTTGTTGAATATGAGTTGAATTGTGGTATGTGTATTGTACACACTCATCGAGATGAAACTCTCGTGGTTGATGCTCAAGCTTTGCTTCTCTCTGTCTCCATACGTCACTTTACCAGAAATTTATTAAACAATATAATTATTCATATATATATATATATATACAGAATTAAATAAAAATAAATATTTCAATTATATTTAAATAAAAAAAATCGTCATTATATTATTTATTATTTTTAATCTATTTTATTTTATTGCATTTATTGTTATATTTAATTTTTATATTATCGAAATGATAATTGATGAGTAATTTTATGTTATTAAAAAATTAATTTGATGAATAATATACAAATTATTTATTTCAAATAATCCAATTAATATAATTCATATTATGTATATATTTATTTGAGCGAGAAATATCAAATATGAATTGTGTATTTGACTATATCAACGGTGGAAAATAGTAGAGGTTTATTCAATATTCATGCATTACTTACAAATGCAATTTTGATTATTATTGTTGAACCAAGTGCAATTTGTGACTGGACCTTTGGTAAATCTGTTGGAAAATACATTACGTATATAATTTTATTTTTTTCAATATTACTTGAACAAATAGAGAAATGTAGATTTGAAATAGTTTAAAAATGATAATAAGAATAATATAAATAAATCGTAAGATAAATTGCCGTCAACAATACCGTAAATATTTTTGAATAATGATTATTGAAATAGAATTTTTCAATGAATGAAAATTGTAATGGTACAAGTGCAGTCTCGTGTAAAAATTCAATGCCGTTGGCCATAAAGTAAATTTGTTTTGAAACCAAAAAAAAAAACGAAAAAAAAAAAAAAAAAACCAATCGCGCATCCAAAAGTTGTATGGAAAAATAAAAATAAGTAGAAATGTGCGAATACTGTAAAAATAAATAATAAAAAAAGAAAAAAAAAAAAAAAAAAGTTGGTTGCATGTTTTTCATGAAAACTTTTTCTCAATGTTATAAGTCTCTCTGTGCAATATCTTCAGAATAATAATAAAATATATTTGGATGGTATAACATTTTTTCAATCGTATACTGATGTTGTAGAGAACTCTTGTGATACTATTAAGAATGAATTAGATAAAATATATTGAAAAAGATATAGTGTATGTGTGTGTATGTGTGTGTCGGTATAAATGTCCCTGAGGTGTTTTTATTCACGTCCTAGTCCTAAAATTCCATCCGATAATTTTGACTTGAATCAATTTCCATTTAATTGGCTCATCAATTTTTCCATTATAATAGAAACACATGACTCGTGTGTCCTCATTTCTTATCTTCATTTTCATCCCTTGGAGAAATAAATAATTATTTTTATTTTTGTTTTTGTTTATACTGAAATAATTATTCATAATATACACATAAAACGATACTTTTTCATTAATTGAAATGAAGAAATATATGTTATAAGAAATAATATCTCAAATATAGAAATATAAATATTAACGGAGATGAATGAGTTAATACCCAATGACCTTTTTCATTTTTGCCGGTTGGACGATTGCAATTCTTCCGGCCGTCAATAGCCACCGCCACGTCGTTATTAAGTAATATCGGGGAGATTTCACTGGACGGTTCGATGCGTCGATAAAATTTTCATTTCACGGATCAACGAACGTCTCCACTCTTTCTCTCGTACACTGTGGCAGTAACGGACAACTCCACTATACTATACTATACTTTATATATATATGAGCAAAACTATCCTCGTCTGACTCATACTGACCATTTTCCCTATCCAAATATCGTCGGGTGATGTGCGCGTCACACAAGCGCATTCGAAACGAATTAGTTATTTCATTCGCGTGTGATTTTCACACTCCACATTGATATTATTTTTGTTTTGTTTTTTATTGTATTTTGTTTGTTTTATCCAATAAAATTCTATGTGCTGAATATAATTTAGCAGGCGCATTAATGAAGTGCATTAATCCGTTTGCATTACTACTACTACTACTACTACTACTACTCTCCTATTACTGCTATCTCTACTCTCTTTATATGCATAACTTTTCGTTACGTCAGTTAATTAATTCATCAATTTAAATGTTCTATATATACATGTTATCTCTGTGTGTGTGTGTGTGTGTGTGTGTGTGTCATTTTCTCTCATCGCAATTGCACCTTTTGTATCTGCTAAATTTTATTATTTAATATCAGAGAGAAATTGAGACAGAAAATTCTGTACTTTTTTTTTTTTTTTTTTTTTTTGTAGTTATAGAAAGCAATGAACTTCACACCTATATCCCATTGCTAATTCATCTCTCAGTTTTTCATTATAAAATTTACAAATACAATTATACTCTTATATTACACACCAAATAATTAATTTCATTTAGAAAAAAAAAAAAAAAAATTTTCTTTTACTCTCGTCATTTTTTATATCTAAAATTAAATTTAATAAATAAATATATAATATTCATGATGTTATTATATATATATTTTTGTTTATTTCAATCAATCAAAATATAATCCATCGTAATAAACAATTTATCTTTTAATGAAAAAATAAACATCACTCAATCATTTTATACATAAAAACAAAAAAAAATTGATAGAAAAAAAAAAAATAAACGAAATAAAATAATATAAAATAAAATATAATAAATAAGTGAGCAAAAGACACATCGTACAGATGAGTAAAAAGAAAAATTGCATTGATACCATAAATATTCACCACACGAATTTGATGTGGAAAATATTTCATGTACTGTTGACTAAAAGTGCCATTGCCTGTACTATCTCCATACTTTTGTATTATTTATTTATTATTATTATTACTACCACGATTTATCTTCATCTTCTTTATTCCTTCCTCTTTTTCTTCGTCATCGTCTTCTTTATCAATATATATACATATAATGTTTTCACTAGATCCCAGTTATTTTCATGTGACTCAACTCACTGACGAATTTTCCTGTACTCATCTAATCCAAAAACGCATCGCTGTAAGAAGCATCGATGCAAAAGGTAAGAAAGATCTTTTCTCTTAAACGTATATTGCTTTTGACATTTTCGCGTGAAAGTGCACTCTACGTTCGTACTCAGGCACTTCACACTATATATATATATATATATGTATATACAATGCAACGATTTTCTGACATTGCTCCTTTTACTTTTCGCCGAGTATTCAGGCCCAACTTCCTGTCGTGCCTGACTCTTATCACTTGAGGACATCAACCCACGAAGAATCGCTATATTTATATAGTTATTTATTTATTTATTTATTTGAAAAAAAAAAAAAAAGAAAAAATAAATAAATATTTATATTGAAAGAAATTACTCAAGTTTTACTTTTATTTACATTGTCATTGTAGTAATTTTACTATTATTTTATTATTTATTTTTATTGGAATAAAATTATATTAAATAATAATTATATAATTTATTGATATAATATTAAATTTACAATGATTGAAATTTAATTCATATGCTTGTGCAGATATTAATTATTATAAATACATAGGGAATTATTGATAATCGTTGAATCTATCGTGGTTAATTGAACTGTGTAATATTCATGTGCAATACAATTGGTGGAGTCTCGTTGTATTGAAAATTTTTATTCTTCAATTATCCGTGAATAAAAGTGATTGGTAAACTAATGATGTTGGAATAAATGATGTCTAATATTTGACGAAAATGAAATTGTATCATCTTGATGAAATGATAAACTTGTGTTAACATTATTCATTGAAAATATTGATCGTAATTATATAATAATTGTGATGAATATTGAAATTGAATTATAGAAAATTGATTAAATAAAAAATTTTCGTTACAAACTTATATATATAGACATGTCGAGTAATACTCGAGTAAATACAATTTACAGACAAAAGGGATGTACGTGAAGAAAAAGAAAAAAAAGACTTGAGAAAAAAATAAAAAAGGAATGTGGCGAAAAAGAGAGTTGGGTAGTTCTATCGTACTTTGAGAAACTGCAAAATCAGCAGGAGAAAGGGCGTGTGAAGAAAGAAGAGAGAAGAGAGTGGAAGCAAAAAAAAAAAATGGAGAATAGAAATATGAATGAATTCACTGATTTATTTGTTTACTGGTGTGCCCGTAGGAAAATACTTACCAGTTGAATTATAATATGGAAAACTTTCTTATTTTTTTTTTGTTTTTTCCTTTTTTTTTTACGTAAAATTATTTACCACAAGAAATTATCCTGAGTAATATTTTAATATTTAATCATGTAACGTTCACGTTGGATAAAATGAAATTTTTTTTCTTCTTTTTATGTCTTTTTTTATAGAGAAAAAAAAAAAAAAAAACGTGAAATAACGTGCACATGAAAAGTTATTATTCATTTTGTCACTTGAATAAAATTTAATTGGTGCTTGAGTAAAGAGTTTTTTTTTCTGATATCATGACTTTTCTCCTACTTTATCTATTTATTTTCATGTAAAACTCATTTACAAGTGATAAAATATAAATCGATTGTGTCACATTTGAAAAAAAAAAAAAAAAAAACGATAAAATAACGACATTCAACTTCCTGATGATATTTTTAATAATTATTTACAATTGATAGGAAAAACCAACATTTAATTTGTTTGTCATGAAAAATCTAATTAGGGCAATTGTATAATATAATAATTTGACTGTGATAAAATGAACTTTTGAAATGTGAGATAAAAAATTGTGTGTGTGTGTAATTTTATAATGAAAAAAAAAAAATAATAATAATAATAAATAATAAAACCAAAAATATTTTCACAGAATAGAACATCCACCTAATCTAGAATTAATTCTTATCAAGATAAGAAAAATGAAATCTATCTACTTCAATGTCAACTACCTGTCATAAAATACAAACTTTTTGGTATATTTTACCACGAATATGACTAGATAATTGTTTTATCTAAATATAAATGATCATAGCGAATGTGAAGTAGGTGAATTGTTGGATATATAAGCAAATGAAATAGTCACAGTCTACATAATTTTTGTAACAAGTGTAACGAATTCAACATCACTATGCTCGTACAATCCAGTCTAATATTTTTGTGTTTTGGTATTGCAGCAATAAATAGTAAGACACAAATTTTCAATAAATATTCATAATTAAAATAAGTTAAAATAATTAAAAATAATATTTACATATATAAATATATTTTTTTGTTTAGCACATCCATGTGCAATTATTACCGGTGGTGCAATTGCACCTGAAAATGCATATCCTTATCAAGTAAACATAAGAAATGGTGACAAACATATTTGTAGTGGAGCCATCATAGATCCACGTCACATTCTCACATCACGTTACTGTATTGGAAGGTAATGGAAAAAAAACCAAACAATAATTAATTCATATTAAACATTTTAATTTATTTGATTTTAGTGTTTTAATGGAAGACTTGAATCTAATTGTCGGTACAAATTCTCTAAAAGAAGGTGGTACAATGTATAAAGTACAAGAAATTATTTTAAATGACAACATGCACAATGATATTGCACTAATTCGAACAACAGAAAATATTATTTTTGATGATAAAGTTAATGCAATTTCAATTACAAATAAAGATTACAGAGATGATGATACACCAATATTAGTTACTGGATGGGGAACATTATTAGTAAATATATTACAATTTATTACAATATATTTAGATAAAAATAATTAATCAATACCTTGTATAATATATTTTTACAGGATGGAACATTACTAACGGAATTGCTACAAGAACTTCAGGTTAAATTATTCAATCAAGAAAAATGTATGAATAGATATATTGATGTGGATGAGGGTAAATTCTGCACAATAGAAAAATGCGGTACACATCTCTGTCATGTAAGTACAATAATAATAAAATATATTATAATCATTATATATTATTATTTATATAAAATACATATTAATATTAATTTATATAAATATATTTGAATATATTATTAGATTGATGTTGGCAGTCCACTTGTTACTGATGGTGTTTTAATCGGTATTAAATCATTGGGATACAATTGTGGTTTTGATAAAGCCGATATGCACGTTCGAATTTATAATTATCTTGATTGGATTGAGGATAATATTAAAATAGAAGTAGAAACAACAACTGAAATACCAACTACCACGACTCTTCCAGATACAAAAGAGTGTTTTTAAATATATTTGTTAAAAACATTTAATTACTTACATATAATTCATGAAAACAAAAAACAAAATTAAATTACATTAGTAATTTTTCAATATTATTAATTTTATAAAAAAAAAAAAAAAAACACAATATTAATTCATATCAAGCAACAATTTTTGTTTTTTATTTTTTCTTTATAACTTTGAAACCAGATGAATTTTAATTCACTTCATCTACTCTAAATCTAAAATATATTTCAATAAATAAAAACTAAAAAAAAAAAAAAAAATTAATTTAACCTCAATTCATCAAGTATTTATCAGAGAATTTCAATTATCCTTCATAACTAAAAGTTACATTACCTTTCCAAAGTATTATAAACTTGTTTGAGATGCGTTTGAGGTTACCAACAATATGCCATAGTTAAAGATAGTGTGGTAAAGCTAAAAGGGGATAACACAGAACAGGTGGGAATAATATTAGTTTGATAGTGTGATCTACATAGCACAAGACAGTTCCGTCTGCTTATACTATAAACCTTTGACAACTTGAACAGTTAATAATGCAACTGATGCAATCGTCGTCATTGTTTCTATGGTACTCCAATTATATATATATAACATGAGCATAATTCCTTCCTATCTCCATGGATCCATAATTCAAAATATAATTATATACATATAGAATATTGCAAAATAATATTAACTTCTTGCGTCTTTCTCCTGTGATGAAACGTGTGGTTGTTCCATCAACCCGTATCGAAATTGAAATTCCTCTGTGGCTCTTGAGCAAGAGCATCTTACAGCCAATCTGGACGAAAGTCTGAACAAAATTGGAGAATAGATAAAAAAAAAAAAATAACTTGATGTCTAAAGTGCTTTTGCAAGATGAATTTATATTTGATGGAGGATTCGTGTGAAAATTTTTAAATAAAAATCATATGAATGTGCATTATTATTACTCTATTTAAAAATGTTCAAGCTAAAAATTTGTTATTAATAAAAATAAAAGATAGAAAAATCTACTTGGACTGTATATCATTGTATTATTATCCATTGTCAAAAAGGAACTTTTGAAAGTTTATATGTGACTATTATAGTGAATGCAAATGTCGTTTTACATTATTGAATGTATTGAAATATATTTGAAATGTATAAGATAACAGATAAACAGATGAATCCGATTAAATTTTTATAATCAAATATATATATACAATATATATATTCAAGTGTGATTATCGTGTATTTCACTTAATATATATTGTGTAAATGTATTTATGATGGCACGCATATCAGCTCATGTGAGTTTGTCACATATTCGTTTTGGATAGTGTATCGTACTTATTGACAACACAGGATATATAACATTGAGTTGCATACAAATAGAGGTGTATATACGAAAAAGGAGTAAAATAATTCACCACAAGAGGAAACCAATGACGATGATGATGATGATGATGATGATGATGATGATGATGATGATGATGATGATGATGATGATGATGATGATGATGATGATGATGATGATGATGATGATGATGATGATGGTGGTGGTGGTAGTGGTGATGGTGATGGTAGTAAAGGAAAAAAAATAGCCGAGAACTCGTGTCAGGAGTGAACGCATAGCGACTACGGAATCCGACATCGCAATTTCTGCTGATTTATATGCATCGCGGCTTGCCTGGTGTTCAGCATACAGACGGATAGATCGAGATGCAAGAGGAAAGCGAGAGGGAGAACGCGAAGGATTGAAAGGGGGTGGTTGTCCGGCCCAACTCGTGTTCGTTCAACGCATCCCTGTGATTCCTATGAACCCATGACAAAAGCGGAAACTTCAACTCTGAATGTCAATATCGTTTCTATCAACATTCTGAAAATACATAGATATTTTTCTATGAAAAATTGTCTCTTATCTTTCTTTTTGAATATTCCAATTCAAAAGAAAATTATTACGAAGTGACTGATTATTGATTGTATGTAAACAAAAACAAAAAAAAATAAATAAAATAAAATAAAAACAAAAATTGTGTAACCATTATCAATATGAATAATATATATATTTTTTTTTTACTCCACTTACATTGCTATGTGTCAGAGAGAATGCAAAATATAAAATACAATAAAAAAAAATAAAAATAAGCTTGTGGAATATTTATGGAGGTAGTCATCCTCAGTGACTCTGGGAAGTTGCTGTGGATCAACGTGACACGAACATACACACACACACACACACACACACACACACACATCAGTGTGTTCTTGTACTTGTACTTTGGAAAATAAAAGTTTTTTACTGGTTCCATCCGTAGCTGGCGGGTTATAAGTTTGCAAACGGAAGTTGAAAGAGTAAAATAGTAAAAACTCGGTTTATATCATCGTTCCCTTCTCTCTCTCTCTCTCTCGACTCATCGTATACTCTTTTTCTACTACGTCTCTTGAATTTGCTGTACCTTCGTTGTACACTTTGCCATCCGCTCGTCGTAACTTTGCAAATACCGCTCTCTTCATTTCGGTCAACTTAGTTTTTCACTTTGTTCCTCTCTGATATCAACCAGGCGCACACGACAATAGACCCCACGATGACGTTACTTCCTAACTCTTTCAATATATTTACCTCTTAACAATTGTTGTTAGGTGCACGGGCCAGTATTACCACATTCGATTTTCAACTGTACGATAAAAATAAAATTGAAATTAATTCAATAAAAATGCAAAAACTTTTTTAATTCATACAACTATAAAAATATCCGTGATATTATGCCGATCAATTGAAAAATTTATCCAATTAATAAACAGTCAAATTATTTTATCAGATAAAAAAAAAAAAAAAATTAATATAAATTGAAAATTAAATGTTTTTTTTTTTTTTCATTTGTTAATGTTTTGAACACTTGAATTTGTGATAAGACGAAGCAAAAAAATTTTTTTTTTACTATTTTTTCATTTATAAAATATCAAAACAAATAATGTATATATATACATATATTTATTAAATCATCGAGTGTTGATAAAATTTCATTATTTTCAATTTATTTTGCAAACATCTCAAATAATAATAATTTTTTTCTTTTTTTCTCTCATTCACAATTTGAAATGTAATAGTAAAGTTATAAATTTATATATTTCCACAGAATTTTTCATCACATACAAATAACCTGTTCGTACATTGTATTCAATACATATTGTGACAGAAAATAGTGCAAATAGAGTAAGGCATTAGAGAGATAAATTAAGATACACTATACACGTTATCATGTGCCTTGAATCCCGTGGATTGGAGTCTCGCCATCGTGTCGCCATACAACGAGCTTGGAATTTAACACGATTATCGTAACAAGCGTTTAGCACCGTTGAATACTTAAAAATTCCTATATAAAAACCAACTCCTCAACATTTTAATATTTTCATTATTATTATTATTATTATTATCATTATTATTAATTTATTTTTTTCATTTTTTGCCCTCGATTCTAAGCATCACATGGAATTTTTTTTATCATTTAAATGTAATACTTCAGTTGCGTATTCATATTATCACTGTGATAAAGCACAAAGTGGTATTTTTATTTTATCTGTTTAATTATTGAGAAACTATTTTAATAAAATTTTTTATTACAATAATATTGTGTTGAAACGCAGTTAAATATAATATATATAGCTCATATATATGTAATATATTCAGAGTAAATTTTATTATTATTATTTTTTTTTTTGTTAATTTAATGAGGCACAATTTTATTCATTTATATGAGTAGATGAGAAAAAATAAATAAAATAAAATAAAAAATAAAAAGATAAATAAATAAACAAAAAATCCAGGGTATTTATTGGAATTATTATTGTATGTATGTACTTTTTGTACCTGTTCACATCACCCTAAATATGATAATATCATCTACCCCCCCCCCCCCCCCTCTCCCTTCTCTCCCTCCTCCAATCAATTTCAATATGATTGAATATTTAATTATCAATAGGTTCATGCACCAAGCAAGAAATAAACCAGATGATTTAAATCACACAAACATCATGATTATCTCAGCCAAATTATTGAATCCACATGAATAAATCATTTTGAAAAATCCCGAGTGTGTAGTAATATTTATAAATAATCCAAAGATATTTATCGCCACGAGTATTAGGAGAAAGAGGAAAAAAAGAAATTGACCGGTGAACGGATGTGAACAAATAGCAACGGCTACATCTTGATCGTGTGTTCATACATATTTCATGAAACTTCATTAGAGCCAAAATTGCCACCCGTATATAAACATGTATAGTATCGTTCTCCCTATAATTCCATATATAACTGTATACATAAAGATTTACACTGTTTTCTATTGTTACCAATCAAGAGGTTCAACCTCGAAATCAATTTTTATCATTAATCATTTGATATCCTCACTTGTCACAATTTTAATAATTTTTTTTTTTCTTTCTTTTCCCTATTAAAAAATAATTGAGTTATGAAAGAAAAAAAAAAAAAAAAATGAAGAAAAAGGAAAAAAAAACTTATAAATAACAAAATACATTTTTCAACAATTCATACGTATTTAGATTTGTAGTGATGGAGAAAAATGTGATAGAAATAATTCAAACGAAAACAAACAAAAAAAATATTTGTATACATATGTAATATAATATTAATACAGATTCTCAGAATATATTTTATTCTCCTATTTATCCTAGCTCTCTCACGAAAATCCATTAATTTATATAAAAACAAAAAAACAAAAAAAAAAAAACAAAAAAAGAAACAAAACAACACAATACCATCAAAAAAATTAAACTCAACCTATTAAATTATGAGTCATTATAAAGCAAATTAAGACTCCATTGTTTGTCTGTTTTCCTATACGTATTCATTTTCATTTGAAAAAAAAAAAGATCATAAAATACAAGAAAGCGTGACTTTACTACACGCGTCATGATTGTATTGGGCACGATAAAATTAAATCAAAGAAAAAAAAAAAGAAAAACAAAAAAATGTATATATATATATATATGTATGTATTATTTTAATAAAGTCATCGAAATAATTTTTATTTTTCTCTCAATAACCAACTGAAATTGTATATTAATAAATTTTCTATTTGTCCACTTATTTATCTTCTGCATAATCTCCTCCATCTAAATCTATTCAATATGTAAATGCGCCAGCTAAAGGAGTGACTAAATAATTATATAAGATTGTAAAATGTTTGAAAGAATTTTTGATCATTATCCATTGTCTAATACGCATCATTTTTTCTTTTTTCTTTCTTTTTTTTTTTTTTTCTTCATTTCATACAGGATGATTCTTTCTAATTTTTTTTTTTGTTATAGAAAAGAGAATAGAGTAAAAGTTTGAAGCTTTGAGAATGATGAAAATTATTCTGTAGCAGCTTCCTGTAGAGCGTGTAAATGAGCATAGAGGCCGTCGGCAGCAATAAGATCATCGTGTGTACCCATCTCTGCTACCATACCCTTTTCAAGCACGCAAATCACGTCCGCGTTTCTTATGGTAGCTAGACGATGAGCAATAGTGATGCAAGTCCTGCCTTCCATAGCTTTATCAAGTGCCGCTTGCACAACCTGTTTACGTAACACAAAGAAAAAAAATAATAAATAAATGAATAAAGTCAGAATGAAAAACATTAAGCAAAAGTTTTTTTTTTTTTCCTCAGTAAAATGTTGAAATATATATGGGATTAAAATAAGGGTGTAAATCTATGGGTAAATGTTTTGCAAAATGAAAAAAATAAATAAATAAATAAATAAAGAGATGCCGTGAAATAATGAGAATAGGGATTTGGTAAAAACAAAACAAAAAAAAAACACAAAATCACCCGTGTTTTAGTTTCCGACCCTTGATCTATCTTCTTTTCACCCTATTCTCTTCTCTGTGTTGTGGCACGAGTTTTTCCCACCCCCTTTTAACGTTTACCTTTTGGCTAAATCTCCCAACCGTTTTTGCCTATTTTTCTAGAGCTTGAAGCTTCACTGTTGCGAGGATGTTAATTGGTGATGTTGTATGACACAATGACCGAGAGACTCACGTTGAAAAACGCTCTTTTGTCTTTCAACCTGTTTCCCATTCGTAACTTTCCCTCAGCAAAATAGAATAAAACATTCAAACTCTTTCATTTCACATGTATATTCAACAACCTCTCACAATCGACATTCTCCCATGAGTGTTATTGTTTTTTTTTTTTTTTTTTTTTTTGTTTTTCGGTTAAATCCTACTGCCACGCAGAGACGCGATACATTGAATGAGCTTTACCTTTTCACTCTGAGTATCGAGAGCTGATGTTGCTTCATCCAGTAAAAGAATTCTCGGATTTCTCACTAAGGCACGTGCAATTGCTATACGTTGCTTTTGTCCACCGGAAAGTTGTGTACCTTTGCTACCTAATCTCGTATCATAACCCTAATGTGTAAACAAAATAAAAATATTAAAATGGTTTTAGAAAGAAAGAAGAAAATTTTTTTTTTTTTTTTTATAATAAAATTTACCAGTGGCAGTGAATTAACAAAACTGTGAATATTTGATTTTTTTGCTGCCTCAATGACTTCATCCATCGACACCATACGATTGTTATCACCATACTGAATATTTTGGGCTATTGTGCGATCAAATAGTACTGGCTCTTGACCAACAACACCAAGTTGCGATCGTAAAGTTGATAATGACACTGACGATATATCACGCCGATCTATAGTAACAGTGCCGGACAATGGATCATATAAACGTTGAAGTAATTGGATACACGTTGATTTTCCACATCCACTTTGACCAACTAATGCCACCATTTGTCCAGGTTTAACAATTAAATTCAATCCACGTAAAATTTGACTTTCAGTACGTGTGGGATAGTGAAATTCCACTTTGGAAAATTGTATAAGTCCGTCGGCCTTCCAATTTTCATCCATTCCCTCTGAACCCGGTGCACTAGTAATTTCCGGCACTCGATCAAGCAGTCGAAATATTCGGCCTGCGGAAATCTTGGCGGTATTGAAATTTGGCGCAAAGGCAAGTGCCTGACCAAGCATCCAAGAACCAAATATAAGCGCCTCAGAAACTTTGATCACAGCATCATAAGCTAAACCCTCTCTAGCTACGAGATAACCGCCGTAGTAGAGACTGAGCGCATATCCAAAGTATGGTGTAGTTTGACCGCATGAAAATACCAAACCGCGCAAACGATTTCGCGTCCGTGTAGCCGCCGCAACATAATTTAACTCTACACAATAGCGTTCTAAAAATGCCCGCTCCTTTCCCAAACTTGCAACAGTTCGTATATTTGATATTGCTTCAATTGCAATTCGCGTGGCACACTCCATTTTTCTCTTCTCCTGCATACCTTGACCGCTCATTATTCGTGCCTCAAAAAATACTGCACCAAGCACCAATGGTATTGATACAATTGATACTAGTGTCATTTTCCATGTGTAATACATTGATAAACCAATTCCAAGAACGAGAGTTGATAGTGCTTGAAATATTGCACCAATACGAGTACCAGTCGCTCCTTGAACTGATGCCGCATCTGAAGATAATCTTGCACATAATGCACCAACACTATTGGTATCCTCGTCATACCAACCCATTTCTTGTCTTAACATTGCGGCAAATGTTATTTTTCTCAAGCGCGTTGTCATACGCACACCGGCCAAACCAAATGAATACATTTGTAAAAATGTTGCGATACCAGTAACTACACCAACAATTAAAAAGAGAATCGAAAAATTTACAGTTTCTTGTCGTACTTCATCTTCATCATCAAGACCCAAAACACGATAGACTTTACCGAATAGAATGGCAAAGGCGGGAAAAGAAGCGCCAACCGTAGCTGCTGCTAAACAACCTGAACACATAAAAAAAACGAAAAAATTCATTTTTACCATAAATATTTCATTCAAAAAAATAATAATAATAATTTTATATTTTTAATATTAATTTAATACATACCAACAATATTGTATGGCCACTCGGGTTTATTTAATCCAAGAATTCTTGACATTGGTGCATCATAAGGTTTTTCATATTCTTCCAGTTCTTCATCAGAGCCAATTGTTGAACCACCAGCCAACGACAAACGATGGGAATGCATAGAAAGAGTTGAAAATTGTTTCTTCAATGGTGGCTTAACCTTTGGTTTCACTGCACTCACTGTCTTTGCTGCGGATGCTGTCGCTTTAGCTAAAATAATAATAATAATAATAATAATACATGAATAATGGTATTGAAAGTACAGTGAGAAGTACTAATGATATTTACCTCTAGCAATTGCGCTGGCATCAGCTGATACTAATGCGTGATAATGATTTCCTAATGCAAGCAATTCCTCATGTGTTCCCATTTCCACCACCTGACCATCCTTTATGAAAACAATTCGATCGGCATTGGTAATTGTTGACAATCGATGAGTAACAATTACTGTTGTTCGACCTTTAGATGCGGCATCCAATGCCCGTTGAACTGTCGCTTCGCTATGAAGATCAAGCGCCGATGTTGCCTCATCAAGCAAAAGTATTGCCGGACGACGTACTAATGCACGAGCAATTGCAATTCTCTGCTTTTGTCCACCTGACAATTGTGATCCACGCTCACCCACTGGACTATCATATCCCTAAAAAAAAAAAAAAAAAAAAAAAAAAAACAATAAATAAAACAATATAATATAATACAAAAATAATAATAATGAATAAATAAATAAATATATAAATTTTTTTTTTATTCTTCAATTTAAATTGATATCGTGATATGCAATACCATCAACATTAATCAATAATTAGACCAAGTGGTTGACAATGTTAGCGATACAATTATAAATTCATCACATAAAGTCCCTAGAGATTGAAGTGAGTGTTGATAGGCACGTCTAATTAACGCTACGATGTTACTCGGCGTTTGCAATGATTCAACATTCACAACCAGCGTGTACCAATTTCCCCTCTCTAATCATCGTGGCTAAGACAAAATGTGTATGCAGAAACTAATCTATCTATATATGTATATTTAATAGAAGTAATGAATTCAAGGAGAAAATCAAACGAATAGAAATTGAGGAACGAGAAGGATGAGACAGAGATAAACTCACCTCAGGCAGTTTACTGATGAAGTCGTGCGCATTTGCTTCCTTCGCTGCTTTGATCATCTCTTCTTCAGTTACGCTGTCGTTTCCATAGCGAATATTCTCCCGGATTGTAGTGTCAAAAAGCACAGGTTCTTGCCCAACTAGACCAATATGAGAACGTAGCCAACCGACATTTAATTTTGATATATCAACATCATCTAGCAAAACCTGTAAATAAAAACAAAACAAAAAAATCACATATAAGAGTAAATTAATATTGTCATTTAACAAGAAAAAAAAAAATATATATATGTATAGATAAATAAAATAGACAGTAATAAATTTTTGAGAATAACGATAAAGAACGTAACGTGTATTAGCTATAAACATTTTTTACTATCCAGAAAGTGTGATAGGTGATATATTAAGCTTTTTATTTTATTTATTTGTTGTTTTTTTTTTTTTTTTTTTTTTACAATTTACTATTTATCGTACGTGTGAGAAGTCGTAAAAAATGATACAATGATACGACACAAACTGAGTTAGAGAGACCATAATGTTGCGCGTAGATTTACAAAGGTATATATATTTTTTTCTATTCACCTTCTACTATAAAATATCATTGTCAACAGGATTTCGATATTATTCAAGCACATGTTCAAAATACAAATGGTATATAAAAATAGCGATACAAATAATGAATATCAACATACCTGACCCTGTAATGGATCATAAAGACGTTGGATAAGTTGTAGACACGTTGATTTACCACACCCTGAACCACCAACTAATGCCACGGTTTCACCATGATTTATCTTCAAATTCAAACCCTGCAATACTTTAACATCCTTACGTGCTGGATATTTAAAGTGAACATCTTTGAATTCAATAGCACCATTGACAGATTTTAATTTTTGTCCTTCAGTACTGAGACTATCAATTGTTGGTATACGATCGAGAATTTGAAAAATAGCCGCGGCTGATCCACGCGCAACAGCAAATGCTTCAAGATGTGGAGATGTCAATCCCATGTTTTGAGCACCAGCGAGCACACCGAAGAATACAATAACAAGAACAGCAGGTGTGTATTCCTTCACTTCTTTCGGACGATCATCCAAAATTAATTGAACACCATACCAAAATGCCAAAGCGTAACTCATATAAATAATGAACCACATGACACCACCACCAACACCCGACCACATTCCACGTTTGATTCCTGTCTTCTCTGCTGGCGCCAATTTCTCCGTATATCTATCAACTTCAACTTTTTCACCGCCAAATGCAATTACCGTACGAATTGCACCAAGTACTTCTTCAGCCACACTTCCTGCTTGCCCGTAAGCTGCCAATTCCAAAGCAGTTAAAGAGCTTTGAACCTTGGCAACGATTGCCGTGGCAATGACAATAATTGGTGCACAACTCAATACCACCAAAGTTAATTTCCAACCATAAATAAAGGATATAACAATTGACGATATGAAGGATACCATTAAATAAGTGAAGATACCAAGTTTCTCACCAATTCCATCCTTCATTTTATCCAAGTCCCTGAAAAAATCGAAAAAAAAAATACAGATTTAATTATTACTATATTTACATATACATTGATAATATTATATTCAATTTATCAATATTCAATAGATGATAAATTAATAATATCATAGAGAAAATATTGCTACACTTGGGATCAATAATATGCATATTGAAAAGTAAATTGCACAAGTTAGTAGACAGTTACCGTACAATTTCACTTTGACAGGGTAAATCGTTCTCTACCCTTATTATCAGTTTCAACAAGTTTGTACAGTCAGGATGGCAATGAAAAGTCAGAATAGTTAAAAAGCGAATTATAGAACAATGACCAACACGAGTTGCAGCTGAGCCGTAGTTTTGTCGATAAGTAATAGAGTAAGTTTGATCCTGATAGAACATAAATTCAACAAGACTTTTGGATAATTTTTTTTACCTGACCTCACAACTGTATTTTTTTTTTTTGTTTTTTTTTGATCAACCACCATTTGGTAGTACAACCAAAAGAATAATAATAATAATAATAATAAATAAAAAAAAAAAGAAAAATCCTAGTGAGTGGGAAAGAGAAGGTCAGTGACATAGACATGGACATGGACATACTATATGACTGAGAAGAGACAAGATTTTGGAGGTTTCACATTTAACCACCAGTTGCTTCCCCATCGGATCGTGAACTTTGCTCTTACGCGAGTCTGATTTCCATCCACCTCTTCCACCCTCAAAATCGTCTATTCTCTACTGGAGTTTGTACATGCCCGCGGCAACTCGTTCACCATTTTGTGTGGATGAAAATAATGGATCGGTTCGCAAGTTGAAAGCCCTTTGTGGGAACAAAAGGGGCTTTCAACTGAAATTGGTCAGGCAAAATATATGTCCGTGTAGTACGTGGATAAACTTACTCGGTAATTCTGCTGGCGAAATTTGTTGATGTATTAGTGTCATACCAACTCATATCTTGTCGCAAAACAGCTTGGAGAAACATGCGGCGTAGTCTGGCAATTTGTCGGAATGCTGCCACATTTAAGAGATCAACAGTAAGAATAGCAAAAAAAAATTGTAATGTTGATAATGCTGCGCATGATACGCCAAAGGCTACAGAATCATCATAAAGAGCATTCATTTGCTCTTCAGTAGTTGCATTTGGTCCTCTGTAAATAATTATTAAAAAAAATATTAATATAATGTATAAAAAAAAAAAACAAAAAAACAAAACAAAACAAAAATAAATAAATAAATAAATAAATAAATAAAATATGAATTATGAATTATTTTATTAAAATTAATATGAATTTTATACTCTACGTATTTGTCTATAAATCATTACCTCAAATGTAATTGTCTTATATCAAAATGAATTATGGTAAATTTATCTTGAATAAATGAGTTACTAAAACGAAATAATTTGATGAAAGGAGTTTTAATGTTGATCTGAAAAGTTTCTGTCTTGGATATTGATCACAAAATTACAAATTATATTCAAATGAACGAAAATAAATGAATAAAAGGAGAAAAAAAGAAAAAAAAAATTATTTATAGATTTAATATCTCACTTACAAAACCTTTCCGCCTCCAAACCACTCCAATATAAGAGTAGGTGTACTCGTCTGATTCTTCTTATTGCGATCAACCAGAAGAGTGGTAAATTCACCGTATTGTATTGTAGATACAGGAATACATAGACCAGTCAAAGTGCCCATAATTAGGCCACCAAATACATACATCAACTCAGCAAATGTCGCAAATCGAAACTAATAAATTAATTCCACCGCTTGATTACATTTTTGCATTTAAAGGTAAATTTATTAATTGTATGAAAATTATATGAGTACACTCACAAGTTGGAAATAAGATACAGGTGGTAGAGAGGGTGCCTGTGGTACTGGTTTTTCTTCCTCCTTAGTTTGAGGTGGAACAAATTCACTATAGACAGAGAGATAAATATTTAATTACTTAGTGTATATATCTTTGTAACAATCGTAATTGTTTTGATCTAAAGATACAAAATTATATTGTTTTGTTTTTGCTTTGTTTATTTTAATGTTTATACGTTGGAAAAACAAATATATATATATAATAATATTTGTGATTTATTTCACTCCACATCTCCATCAATTTTAATTCATTTCAAATTCCTGGATTGTTCAACTCAACTCCTCATAAAATATGGCTCTACTGTTATATCAGACATTTGATTAATGTATTTATTTGCTTGGTGTGTGAAATAATATTGGATATTAATTGTAAGTTGAATCAAGTCGAAAAATAAATTCGTACATTGGTTCCTCATGATTCTGCAGCAAATAATCACTCTCCTTTTTATCCTTCCCCTTGTCTCGATCGGTGTCTGCAAACGAAATATACAGAATACCATACTAACACAAACACACACACACAAACACTTTTACATTAAAATCTTCTTATTATCTTTTGTTATATTTTGGCATTAAGTGTCATAATAATAAATACAATAACGATAATAATTGAATAATTGATCATCTTGAAATACAAATATTTCAACAAAAATCAAATATATCACTACTAATATTGCAATAAACAATACTTTAAATATTCATAAATTAATAAGATAAATTTGAGTTTAGATAACAATTTAACATTTGCATTAGTACCCAATGAAAATGAATGAAGAAAAAATTTTAAATAATAATAATAATAATGATATTTAAAATATTGATTTGACTCAAATATTGGAGAGATGAAGGAATTTTAGCGCGTTTCAAATGAACAATTTTATAAGAGTCATATTGCAAGAGAGACATATCACGAGCTGTACAACTTTACTCTCCATTTTATTCGTCCCCTTGCCAAATACGATTTGTCGAAATTCTTTTGTAAAAGTGCAAGAGAAATAGATCCATTAACCGGTATAATTGCTGTTTCAAAAGTTTCACGACAAATCTACGATTGGCACATGACCCTTCCAAAGAAGCAAGAGACGACTATGAAAAGGAATGAACTAACGCGCTAATGATATTGCTACATAAAACTTTGATAATGTATTATTAAAATTGACAATGTGACACTTGGGATCAATTGAAATATCATTATTTTACTCTACATATGATTAATAATTTCAATAATTCATTTCAAATGATATACTTACACCTCGAGGGGATTTTTTCCCGTCGATGAGAGTTTAACTTTGGGGGCTCCATTTGTATAGCCTGTGGAGCTGCCTCGGGACGACTCGTGGACCACTGGTAAACTCGCTGCGTCATCGCGCATTCTCAATTAAAAACTCTGAAATAATATATTAAATATTAATCATTTAACTATTTATTATTTATATTAATTACTAAACAATAATTTTTATCATTTTTATCAGTGCATTGTTGAATTTTTACATAAATAAACAAAGGGGTTTGGAGGAAAAGTTTCTCATTGGAACTCACAACCCAATATCACTCAATCACTCCCTTTTTCCTCATTCTTCTCCTCCTCCTCTCCTACTTCATCTCATTCTATCGACCTTTTGTTCGTCGGAATAGTCTCCATGTACTTTTAGCAACCCTCAAAACTCCATCATACCCATCCGGAGTAAACTAACTTTTACCGGACATTACCCATGCCACGATAATCCCACACACACACACACACACACACATCATTGTAGTCCTTAAACACATCACACTCATTCTATATACACATATATATATATATATATATATATAATTGATATGAAAATATTATTTTATATCGTGACATTGTGTCAAAGCCTATTTTAGCGTTGATACATTTTCAATGTTTATGAGACTTGGCGAAGGAATTGTACTCACTTATTTTTAGATAAAATTTCTGGGTCACCACCACATTGAGTATAGTATAATATATGTAAGATTAATAGTTGTAAGAATAATGTTCAAAATGAGTTGAACATAAAAATAACAATAAAATAATAAATATATAAATAAATAAATAAATAAATAAATAAATGAAAATACGATAATTGTCATTGGATATACTATTATAAATTATAATATTGGAATCCATAATATTGGAATAAATAGCATAATAAATAACACCAAAATTCCAATATAAAATTGCATGTTTGTTGATTCATGTAATTATAATTATTAAAATTATCTGTAATAATTAATTATTGAATTTAAAACATGAAGAAAAAAAAACATAATTTTATTTTATTTTATTTATTGATTTTTCATTTTTTTTTTTTTTTTTCTGATTCCTCATTATTTTTATGGTATAATTGATGGAATAATTGTAAATATCGATGGGAAATATTGGTGTACAAGCAAATATTGTCGTCATAATGTGTTTTTTCCACTGACATTTTTATGATTGCGAAATAAAGCAAACACCTGCCAAATTTATTTTGAGGAAGACCTTGTAGAAAAGTCATTCGATTTACAATGAATATTTTCAACTGCTTTACACTATACGCATGACCATTTGTGTATTTATGTGTCAATCTCTATAAATTTGCATTCATTGAAATAACACAATTACATTTATTTATATATACATCCGTCTCATAAGTATTTTAATTAAAAAAATTTTAAAAAATAAAAAATCCAACAAATATAAATAAAATAATTTTTTTTTTTTTTCATTTAAAAAAAAAATATATAAAATATTTAAAAAGTACATAGTAAAATAAATTTGTTTGGTGAAATGGGCTTTGTGTTGTGAAGAAAGATAGATGAATATAATAATGTCATTTTTATCCCTTTAAAAGCTTCCACTTGACCTGGCAACCCACCGATGGTGGCACGGCCACGGTAGAGAAGCTTTTAAAGAGTATGGAATAAGAGAATAAAAATAGTTGTCTCTCCCACGAGGGGATAGCGGAAACGGGACTAAAGAGTGTCGGAGATTATCCGATTAACTGGGACGTCCAGTGACACTCACTCCTCGTGGTGTCATGAGATTCATCCCATTGGGAATGATCCATTCTACGACAAAAACTTTCTCCATCAAATTTCTTCCTATCTCTTCATCGAAAACAATAAAAGAAATAATTTAAAAAATCCCACATATCCATATTACATGATAGAAAAAGAAGAATTGAAAAAAAAAAAAAAAAAAAACCAAGCGAAAATACATTAAAATTGTTGAATGAATTTATAAAATATAAAATTGATATTAAATCAATTTAATCTCTATATTAAATCAATAATGAATAGATAAATTGTGTACTACTGTAAAAAATTTAAAAAAAAAAAAAATTATTTTTAAGTAAATATAAATATTTTGGGATTCCCCTCATAAATTATCCGCGATATTTCGATGTTTATCAGAAATAAAAATTTACGCTCTCTCTCTGATATGCAGATACGCGTGTATATTATCAGCAATTATTTTTTTTTTGTTTTGTTTTGTTTTGTTTTTTTTTTTTTCGCTTTTTGAAATTTATGTATTTTACCTTGGCTGGATTATTGTTTCCAATCGATATCCCAAATGTATTCAGTGACAGCGGTTGTTATGAAACCCTTCATAAGGTTTCTTCAATTATTACACTTTTTTATATTGTGTTTTTTTTTTGTTTTTTTTTTTCACTAATTTACACGCCACAACTTTGATTTTCTATTCATTTAATTATATCACTTTTTGGGTATTATTCAATGAATTATTCTGAATGACTAATCACAAATATCCCCCCTTAAATTTGATATAAAAAAATTATTTATGTCAATATTACGTAATTTCAATTGAATATATATATATATATATATATATATATTTATTTATTTATTTATTTAACGTTAAAAATTAGATATTCGACACAATTCAAAAAAAAAAAATGAGAAAAAAAAGAAGAAAAAAATCGTATTATCTGTTTTTGATACTTGGAAATAAAAATAATTTATTTCAAATTTATATTTATTATTTAATTCATATTGAGGAATGAACAATAATAAAAATGAATAAATGAATAATATAAAATTTAAAAATCATTGAACTTTACTAAAAATTATTCAGTTAATTATATGTGTATATTTTTTTCCATACGAAAAAAAATAAAAAATAAAAAACAAAAAACCAATAAATTATATCTGATATGATCACACGGACGTACAATAATTTACTGACTACATTTCATTATCATCATTATCTTATATATCATTCTTGCCGTGATTGGAACGCCAATAGCTACAAGATAAACGTCAAATAACAATAACATTCATATTATAATTCTTACTAAATAGATACAAAATATGTGACTAAGATAATTTATTAATTTCATCAACACGTTGTTTATACACACTAAACATTGAAAATTTATTTCCTGTCCTAAATATAAAGAAAAACAAAAAAAACAAAAAAAAAATTATTTATTTTCCTTCAAACTATCTGACATAATATCTCATATTGTACAATAATCATAATTATAATACACTGTAAATTTATTTCTGTAGAAATCTATATAAAAATGTAAGAAAAAAAAAAAAAAAAAAAAAAAAAATTGGATTTTTATTCATTGGAAAAATTTTCTATTCATCAAAAAAACACGAATTTACAACAATTAATTCTACCCTCTTTCCTCGTCCTCCTACCTCCGTTCCCCTCTCTCACTACACGCTACCCACCCTTTTTCTCAATTCTCATGAGTAACAAGAAATAACAGTAGATTTAAGTGACACGATAATGTACCACACGCACGAAAATTCGTTCTATTTTACCCGCAAACTTGAGCGCACGCGCATCAGACGGTGTCTCTTGTGACATTGACCCTGAGAAAAGATCTTTTATATTGACTATATATTATAATAATAATAATAATAATAATAATAATAATAATAATAATAATAATGAAGAGATAGTGTAGACCTGATAGTGGATCACAAAGGGTGAATATGAAATATAATGTAATATGATGAATTACCACATGGTCTTATTGACGTTAATGAGATTAACTCAAAATTTTCCATCTAATTTTTATCTACTATATATTTTTTTACTATTACTATTTTCTAGATGCCAAAATAATCTTGAACACTAAAAATAGGTCAATAATAATACGAAAAAACAAAAAAAACAAAAATATATAAAAAGAAAAATAAAATAAATAATTATAAAATATTAATATACATTGATTTATTTATCAACCCACATGACCATGAGACTATTTATATTCCGTAAAAAAAAATAAATAAATAAATAAATGATGTAAAATTAATAAAATTATCATACACTACACTTGA
This sequence comes from Dinocampus coccinellae, assembly GCA_963920625.1. NCBI lineage: Eukaryota > Metazoa > Arthropoda > Insecta > Hymenoptera > Braconidae > Dinocampus > Dinocampus coccinellae. Next base: position 9,344,203 of record OY987186.1, read on the forward strand.
TGTATATCAATCATAAAAAAATGTAATGAATAATTATTAATTAATGAAGTATATCGGTTAATAAATAAAATTAACATTTACTATTTTGGAATATATAAATATATATATATATATATTTTTTTTTTTTGTTTATTTCAAGGGATTGTACACGCACTCCGATGGGTATTACAGCGATGAAGCGACTGACGCCACGACAACTCGACGACGTCCAGACTCACTTACGCAACGTGGAGCGCGCGACATCGAGTCAAAACGACGTCGACGATGTCTGGCGTCTCGCCGTTATTCCCTCATCACAATACGAGCGTCAACAACGACTCACCAAACGTAATCCAAAGACATTTCCAATCGACTTGAGCCAAGTATACAATGCCAAAATCACACGTAAATAAATATAAAATTAAACAAAAATTAATTAATTAATTCAATGAAAAATATTGTTGAAATAGAGTTTAAATGTATCAAAACTATATTTTGTCATTAATACATTTAAAATTTTTAATTATCACACTGTGATTATCAATAGACAAATTAATATAAATACTCAGTTATATTCTACCGCAAGATGTACTATGTAAATCCCAATATATATATCCCATCTGTAATTATAAATTATGATAAAAATATCAATAAAATTCCAAGATTATAATTTACGGAATTTTAAATGTAATCGAATTATCACTGATGAAAACAAAAAATATTAATAAATATTACTTGATATGTGATTATAATTGAAATAATTACATCAATATAAATTAGTAAATAATGAAAAATGAAATATTACGTCTGTCTACTTAACACAATATGACAAATTTAACGTGATACACTGAAGAACGATAGAACCACTGAACGTAGAATATCATGAGATCCATACTATTCTATTTTTTTTTTTTTTTTTTATTATTTTCTTTTATCCTTCTCCTTTACTTTTCCAAATGGAATAAACACACACATACACACACATAAATTTCTCTGTGTGTGTGTGTTTTGTATGGCAATATAGAATTAAAGCGCATGCTTGGCCCAAGAATACAATTTCGTTTCAAGCACACAATATTATCTCTCTCACCCTCCCATATGAATACAGCACACACACACACACACACACACATTGTTTTATTTAATATACAACTAAAGTTTGTACGTGTATATAAATTTATTCGTGTTATCAATTTTTTTGATTTTTTAATTTTTTTTTTTCATTTGTTTTGTTTTTCACCCTTTTCATTATTCATCACAATAATATTAAAAGATTTTGAGATAAATTGGAAAAGACTAAACGGACAGATGATAATATACATGAGATTATACGAGACGTGAGTGTCCCTTGTGTGCATGCAAATGACAATGGACAACAGCTGTAACTGTTGGTGCAAACGATTGGATTCGATGTGTAACACTCAGTGAATGACAATGTGATGGTAACACTTTGTTACAAAACCAATAACACATCAACATATTTCATCTGATAGTTTCAATTCTATCAACATATATCCCATTCATAAGATACTTGACCATTAAATCGTAGGAAGATATATATTTTTTTTTCTTTATATAATAAAAAAGAAAGGAAAAAAAAAAAAAAAAAAGGTTGGAATTTCTTTTATATGAGGGTCCGATCTGCGAGTGAAGTAATTGAAATCCCGGAGATTAATAATTGATATTAAATGGAATGAAGAGCTCGTTGAATCCCGATGGAATATATTTTCACATCAGATTACTCTACAGAGATGATGATCATGAAGAATAAAACAAAGTGCTGTGCAAGGCCATTAGATATAACTACAAAAGCTGCGAGGGAAAAAAGAAGAAAAAAAAAATTAAAAAAAAAAAAAACGAGGAAGATAAAGCCAAAGAGGATAATTGCATAAGTGTACATATACAATTGAGATAGTGTACGTGTGTACAATTTAGCAATCAACGACCTCTTTGAGTACCCAACAGGTAATCAATACACACACGCACACGAGTTTATTATCATTGCAATTTGATGCAATATGAGTAATACAAATGAATAAATTAATTAATTTGTATCTAAATATTTCAAAAAAAAAATATATATGAGATAAATGTAAGATCATCAGTTGAAATATATATTTATTTGCATAATGCTAAATAATTGTAATTTCTTATTTTCTCGAGACAGTAAACAAAAAGTTAATAATAATTATTAGTATTATCAGATTGCCTATTTTATTATCTACATATGAATACACAGTAAGAATAGAATTATTACGAGAGAAAAAAATGAATGATATAATGTAACGAAGACTATTAATAGAAACCATGATAACTCAAAGCCTCTATTTTCAAAAGAAGAATTATGTATTGACATCCCTTTTGTATAAAGGAGTGTAAGAGGGTAAAGAAAGAACCTGGAAATTTCCATATAATTTATTTCCTTTTCTCTGGCGCCATATATATATATACGAAGTTTTTCTTCATTTTTATATTATATTTTATTTCTTTGTGACATCAATTCACGAATCGGAAAAGCTTGAAATGAAAAAAATCTGCGCGCGCTTCTGAGATGCAACGAGTTAGAAAAAATTATAAAATTAAATAAAAAAAAATGAAAAAAGAAAAAAAAAAAATTTTTTTTTTTTTTTAAAGTGGTTTAATTAATCGAGATAACACGATTAAAAAGTTGTGGAATGTTAAAGAGATTTTTGCTTTCATGATAAAATTAATTTTTTTTTTTTTTTTTATTATTAAAATTTTTCATTCTCTTATCTTGAATGCCTTTTCAACTTTATTTCTTAATAAAATTTCTAACGCGTTCCAATTGACGTTAGGAGATTAACGTTGCCGTAGACGAATGAGGACAACACACGATATTGAGACATCGACGCTTAAAAAAAATAATTGTATTATCATATAGAAAATTTTCCATATTAATTAAATAAATGAATATGAAAAAATTATAAACTTTGATGGAGAAATATTGTGTATATAACTTGTGACAAAATTAAAGATAAATAAATTTCAATGAATAGGAGAAAACACGTATTTCTATACCACAGATGTAACGTTATATCTCATATAGATAGTTATAGCTAAAAGTATTTTGGCAAAATGGCAAAACTCGAAGAAATTGCGATATTAAAATAAAAACTATGAGTGTATCAGTGTACAATTCAGTTAAACTTATTTCATGGATACAAAGAATAAATGAGTCGCTTAATTTCAGGGTCATACGTTAAATTAATGATGAATTAAAATGTTTCATGACATCACAGTTGATATTTATTACAATATTTCACTTCAATAATTTTTAATTATTTCTATTTATCTGTATTTTTTTTTTTTTTTTTTTCATTCATATATAATATACAAATAAATGAAGTGATACATTGTAAGTTTTAATTTAAAAAAAAAAAACAAAGAAAAAATTCAATTGAAAGAGAAAAAAAAAAAATAAATATATATAGTGTAAATATAATGGAGTGATACAGAACAAATTGTTATATTATGATATAAAACAATAATGACGTAGTAAATTTAATGAATTGTCATGCTTCCAAGTTTGTCTTTGGCAAATGTATAATTATACATCCAATGTGGTTATCGACGTAATATACGAGTATATATCTACAATTCCAAGATATACATTTATTTATATTTTTATACTTTGTACATATCTTATCAGTTGAATAGTCTTTTTGAAACCAAATCACTCTAGTTATCTTTTGTATTTATTTTAGGAATTGACTAATAACGGATATTTTTATCGAATTAAATTCAATTATATATTTACTCGACAAATTACCCACATCATAATTTTATTTATAATTATTTATATTATTGCAAATTGCCATTCATTGAGTGAATTAAATTGAAATATACAACGTTGCTGTATAAAATTTTTCATATTTAATTATTTTTACGTAAAACATTGGGATAATGTAAAAAAAAATTTCATTATCACTAGACCGTGAATTTTTTATCCTGTTTCTTCACTCTCACTCATCCGCCCCTTTTTCTCCCATTTTTTTTTCTTTTTTTTTCTTCTTCTCTTTTCTTTATAAACCATTGACTCTATTTTAATTATACACTATGGTGCATATAACTTGGATGCAGCTGTAAAGTTGTAGTAAAGAGATTGGTTTTATTTTTTTTTTCATTTTTTTTCTTTTTTCCGTTCAATAACGAGAAAAAAACGTTTGCCGTTATCTGAGGCTTTTATTCTTCCCTTTCTTTCATTTTTTTTATTATCATTATTATTTTTTTTTTTTTTCCTTCCCTTCCATCAACAAGATATTATCCATTTCATTCAAAAATATGTACACACTACTATCATACATACATATATATTCAATTATACAAATCTTCAGTACTGATATCTTCTATGTCAGTAAAAATACTAGGGAAAATTCAACGAGCTTATCCTACCATTTCTTCTTCAATTTATTTTATTCATCTCTCACAATAATTATTCTCTTGTCTTGTGAAGACGATACTTTTAAATTTCACACAAGTATTTATTTGACAATAACCGATGATATATGAGTATTATTTGTAAAATTTTTGTTTTCTCTCAGTTGTTTATTTCAATTCTTGATTACTGAGTAGTGAAAAAAAATATATATATATATATTTATGCGGACGAAGATTAAAAATGGGTGATTTGTCAAACATTTCAATACTGATGAATTTTTCTATTTTTTTATTCTATGTTAATTTATCTATTTTTTTTTTTATTTTTATTTATTCCAAATTGATATAGAAAAAAATTTACAGTTTTCTACAGTAATTGACGACAATATTAAATGCAGTCCAGGGATTAATTTGTGGCGGCAAGATTTAATAGGTCCCACTGGGATAAATTGTCATTTCATGTCCATACAATTTATATTCATTTTTTTTTTTCTTTTTTTGTTTTCACTAAAATTTTCCATGTCATATTTTTATAAAGTTCACTGCAATATTCATGACAAATTGTGGAACAGAAAATATTGAAATAAACCATAATTTTTACTGTGAAAAAATCAAAAAATCAGAAAGAATAAAAATGAAAAATACAAAACAATCAGATGACTAGAAATTTTTCATCCAATACAAATTGTGCACTGTATATTGATTACAGTAAGAAATTGATCTAGAGAGCAATGTGTATATGAAAAATGAACCAAAATATATCAATGTGAATAAATAACATATTATCGACTGTTTAAAGTAGCTCGAACTCAATATATTTGATACACCTGTGATTAATAATGTGGCGCCATCTACCTATAACTCGAAATATTATTTATGAATTATAAATTGTAAACTGAGTTGAATAATTGTTAATGACCATGACAATAAAATAAATAGACGAAAAAAAATTTAATGACCGATTAAAATTTATGTACAATCGTGTGGTGAATTTGTCTTAACCATTATCGAGATCTGATATTGATAGTATTTGATATCTGATAATAAATAGTATTTAACCATTGGCTACACAGTTGATCGTGAAAAATGTGAAAAAGAGAAAAAAGAGAGAAAAAAATATATATATATATATATGTAACGACATATTTTAATAAAGTTGATTTCATATAATATATATAACGCATATTTAGTTATAATTTATCAAACAGATATAAGAAATATATTGCACTGTATAACCTCAATAAATTCATTTGTTGATGCAGAGACAGATAGAATTTAACCGCGCATGATTAAATCATGACGCCCGATATCATGAGACAAAAACGATTGGCATCGCTTGTCAGTGACAGACAATTTATGAAACATGCATCGGTATCATTGTTGCGATTGATTCCGTTTGACACTGCTTTACGATACGATCTTGAATATAATGAAACATTATTGATCCATTTAATTGTCATACACACACACACACACACACACACACACACGCATATATATAATATCCTGTCAACTCTGGGTATTTTACTGGTGCTATAAATAAATATTTTAATTTAATATTCAATCAATTTAATGAATGTTATATCGTATAATTATTACAAAAAAAAATCTAATACTCCAATGATTCTAAAAATATGATTTTTCTCTTTCCCAAATATTTTCATTATGAATTTATTGAACAATAACAATTGACTGCCACAAAGTGTTTTTTTTTTTTTTTTTTTTTCTTTATATATATTAAGACATGAGTGAATATATATAGACTTATTTGTTGCTAAATCTTTATTTACGAAACACATTATTTATTAATGAGCTGGTATAATCTTTCGGTATTCACTCTTTACTCAACTCGTCTGACCCCCTTTCGCACTTCCACACCGTTCTAGTTACAAATTAGTCCAAAATTAATTTTCCAAGATGCCATGAATTTCATATTCATTATATATAGAAAATATTCTAATGCTAATTTATTTCTTCATTAAAACACAAAGTCAATAAAATAATATTTCATTTGCATTTGCAGATTTGAGATTTGAAATTTAAAAAGATAATAAATAGGATAGAAACAAAAAAAAAATTTTTTTTTAATTAAATAAATATAGGTCGTACTGACTAAACGCAAAAAAAAAAAATAATAATAGTGAAAAAATTATTTCCGGTGCATTCGCATGCAAATCCCTCGATTAATTGCCCTTCTCTTATCCCATGTAAATTCACACATGATCGCATGTATATATATATATATATATATATATAAATTCAATAAATCGGCATTGACAATATACCTCACAAATGTCTAGTCAGCAAAAATTAATTACAAATATATATGATTGGAATTTTGCATATTCGTATTACCGAGAATAGCAAAACAAATTTCCATCTCATTCACTTTATAGAATGAAAACGTTATTTAGCCAAGGTCGTCGACTCCAAAACATTTTTGCAAGTGTTTTGATAATATCACAACGTAATATTGATTTACTTTTTTATTAATAATATCATTAAAATATTCGATGACCAAAACCAAATTGATACTTTGACCAGTTTTTACTATCTTTTTTTTTTTTTTACTTTTGCTGACCAATTAATCTATGTCAATTCTTTCAAATAATGGTCATCGGGTCCGTTACAAATATATATATATGAATTTGAATATATAAACTGTGAAATAAATTTATATATATATATATATGTGTATGCTTGGCAGAAGAATCTGCCCATGTTTATATATAGATGTATCTACATATATACGTGTTATTTCAATGCTTGGGCAACACAACTCAACGACGTCGAGTTGCGTGGGGCAGTGGAAATTTCCACTCGCATATGGCTACGCTAAAATTCTCGTAATTCTCTATGAAAGTAATTTTTATGGATAAATTTATATTCCTATATATATACTACGTTTTTATCAATTTTTAATTGATGCAATTATAGAAAAAAAAATATTTTTTTTAATCAAAACAAAACAAAATTGATGTAAAAATTAAGTTAATTGTATTTTGTTTTGTTTTGTTTTTTTTAATTTTCTACACACGATTGAATTGCCACACAATTAATGTAAGACAAAAAAAAAAAAAAAAAAATTAATAAATAAATATATTATTTTATGATTTTTAAACTTACCATGATGAATTACTGCCGAGTCGGCACAAAATTATGCAGAAAAATTCAATAGAATATTTGCCGATAGTTTTTCACCATCCAATTTGAAGTTGATAACTCCGTTCTCGTTCTTTTTATAAATTATTCAATAGTATAAAAAATGTTTTCCTTTCTCTCTTGTATATTTGACTTTATGATTTTTTTTTTTTTGTATTCAACTTCAATTCCACTGTTAAAAAAAATACTGAAATATATTCTTGTATATATTCATCACTTGTTAATCCTTTGGCGTTTCATTCACAGTAATTTTTTTTATTTCTTATTGTTTTTTTTTCTGATATATAAAAAAATAATAATATCCAGTCTCGTTTACCTAAAAATCTATTGAAAAAAAAAAAAAAAAAAAAAAAAAAAAAAAAAAAAAAAAATTAATAATAATGAAAATTAAAAAAATCTATAAAACATACGGATTAAATAAAATAAAATATTGAATTACACAATTGAATTACAATAATGAGATTCACAAATAAAAATATTCCTCCAAAATTTCTACAACAATTTTATGAATATTGTTGAGACATATTTTCTTTTCTTCTTGTTTTTTTTTTTTTTTTTTTTTATTATTTGAGCACTCAATGTTGAGCGGAATTTTGCACAACGTGACGACAACACAATTTGGCTTTCCACGTGTGTAGTGGGTGATATATAAATGGCATAAGTGTCTTTGTCTCCAAGCAAAGTTTCTTGTCTCACAGCCTTCTCTTTCCTTTACTTTGTCACCAACATGCAGGTGTGCTTCAATATCTTCCACAAATAAAAGAAAGAAAGAAACAAAAAAAAAAACAAAAAGAAAAAAAAAAGAACTTTCCAAGGACTTTTCTTGTTGTTGTTTGAAATAAGTCTTCTAACAAATTCTAAACAACAATTTAGATATTATATAATAAATGTTCTCGTATGTTTATCATCTTGTTGTTCGTATTGCCAATAAACCGCCTCTGCTTCACCATATGACCCCCTGTCAATCTAACCTGCATCAATCAAACAAAAAAAAAAAAGTATATATAAATATTGATATAAATATAATTCAATTGATAAATAAAAATTTTTTAATATTGATTGAACATTTAATTAGTTAATGGCTTGGAGAATTAATGAGCATTTATTTATAATTTAAAAATAGAAATGATATGTGACACGATTTTCCCTGCGGTTATATCTCAACATTTATTGGACTTAATTCGAGTGGTGTTATGTCGCTTAACTGGATCGCGTGTACACATATCATTTAAGAAACAATAAGTGACAAATGGAATCAACGCATATCATCATTCAGATCCTCACACATGACTCATTATACATATAATTTTTCACATACAAATCATCTTATTATATATAAATTATATTTTTTATAATAAATATTGATACTAACACTCATCGGATACGGGCTGCTTAGTTGCACTTGGCTTTTATAAAAAAATACTTTGGCCAATTAACCAACGAGTGTGGCAGCCATTTATGACAATCAAATCAATACCTGAAATCAAATTGAATATTTTTCCATAAATTTATCCAACAAACAAGTGAATTATATCATTATTTTTCTATTGCACATTTATCTACATACGTATTTTTTTTTTATAATTATATATATATATATATGAGAGTTAAAAATATATAATTCAACCCTTACATATATATTCTGATGATAAAAAAATTGTAATTATCATAAATGTAATATTTATGTAAATAATATAAATTTTCATGATTGATTGAAACCAGTAAATATTGAATGATTTAAATGCTTGCGGAGAAAGGTAAACGAAAAAATAATAATAATAATAATAATAATAAAAGAAAAGGAAAAAAAACAAGAAATATGAAAGAAAGTATATAACCAATAATGAACATACGTTGATGGTTATACAACGACGGTGCAACCGCGACGCAACGTTGCCAGATCAAATTATATTTCCGGTAGCATCATCCACAGGATGATAGCAAAATTTCCAAATAATATTACAGTATTAAATGACACATTAACATAGAAATAAATTGAATATAATTATCAAGTCACATTGGATTATAATAATTTTGTATAGAGATCAAATTGTCAATGCGACTATACGAATTTAACAATATAATATGTCTATTATATATTATTAAATTCATTTACATTACATCCGATACAATTTAATCAAAATTGTATTCACGTGAAAATATATTAATTTCAATTGAAATAGATATAAATTACATGATTTATAAACACAAAACACGTTTTGTCAATAATAAAATTAACTGATGACGACACAACACTGTAAATGATAATAATTTAATTGGGTTTAGATCAAATGGTTACAATCAATCATGTGACAACATAACATTTGAGATAGAAGAAGAAAAAAAAACCTTCTAGTGCATATAAAAATACTATATTGTTATTTAAAATATAAACTAAAGTGATGTACTGTGGGTATTCCAATTATATTTTATCACCCGGTGTATAAACGAGATGTACAGGTCAGCATAAATCAACAGTTGAAATTACTCATTTGTGATAATATTCTCATCTATTATAAAATATATTTTTCAATTTTACCCAATCATTATTACCACAATTATTTTCTTATTCATTCGAATTTATTCAGTTATTTGATTACAATTCTTTTTTTGTTTTGTTTCTTTCCAATCTTAATAACCTTAAAATAACGATGAGAAAAAACAAAAACAAAAAAAAAAGTAAAGCAACAAACGACACCCCACTAATTATTGGCTGACTATTAAAAATTACAATTTCTCTCTTCTGACAATGAAAATTACAGATTTTATATATATATATATATATATATAAATTAAATGTATTTATGTATATTCAAAATAATTATTAGTTATCAATCAATTGCTACTATAAGTTCAATGACTAAAGTCACTTTAAATATTATTTTATAAATTTATTTTTAAAACTCACGTATGTAGATAAATCTCAGTCAAAACAAAGACAAATATATACCGCCAACACGAAATAAACGATTACAATTTAAAATACATTCAAAAACAAAAAAAAAAACAAAATTATTATCACTCGTCTTATTTACCTTTATATACATTTACAAACGTTTGCAATAATTAAAAATGATTTACTGTTGAAAAAAAATTTTTTTTTTAAACAAAACAAAAACCAAAAACGAATACGTCGATGTCAAGGAGAAATTTCAACTAAAATCACAGCTGACAAATATGAATCTATGGAAAAAAAAAAAAAAAAAAAAAAAAATATATTTTGCCACACAACTTTTATTAATATATACTTTGGCATGTATAGATATATGTCTCATGCAATAAATTTTTATGTATAATTGATACCTGGAAATTAATTGTATTACTGTCCCCTTCCTCTTTTCCTCTCTCACTGCGTAATATCTCTTGAATATTAGTATATGATTGTGATTATTATATTATATTGAATATATATATGTGTGTATATGTATATGTATATATGTATTTGGTTGAATGGACGAGAGCAGTCGATGTCTCACGAACAGAAGGCCGATTTACACTGGCCCCTTTTCGTACTGGAGTCTCTATGTATACCGGGCATGAGAAGTCTATACACAGTGAAAAACGGAACCTGGCGCGTTCAAATGATGTATTAGTTTATTCGTGTATGTTTGGCGCTCATGTCCTGCACGCAAACCAGCCAGACTTCGTCCAACTTTCTTTGTATTGGTGTAATAAAATGACTGTGTAACAGAACATGTGGTGCTCGAATATAAGCGAGACCCAATGAACGAGCCACATAAACGATGAATAAAGAGAGGGGATTGGCGAGAAACGATAAGACGACAAAAACGAATTAGTCTGTTAACCGCTCTACTATTATATATATAAACATATCGAAATTGTATTTCTCCAGTCATTGCGAGTATATTTCAACTATTTATTGTATTGTATTATATTATATTTATATTTATATTTACATTTATTGTCAATTTAATTAATTATTGTGTATTTATTTGTGTTGAAAATACAGAATTTAAATTATTACTGTTGGATAACAAATCGATAAAACGCCAATCTCATTACCAAACGGATATTTATGATGATACTATAATTGTATTTATATTGAATAACATCGAGTGAATTTTCGTTGTCTGCAAAATATTTTAATACACAAACACAAACACACACACACACACACGCACGCACGATCGGTTACGTAAAATTTACATAAACTTGCGTAAAATTTGAATGTAAGTAATTTTATATAGTCATATTCTTTTTTTTTTTTTCTCTGCATTATTATTATTTATTCCTATTCTTATATACTTTTTTAATTTTTTTTTTTTTTTTTTTTTCCAGTGTACACCCATCAAACGACTTTGCAATGGTGTAGTATAAAAAAATTTCCATTTATTCTATTTCTTATAATTTTTATTTATTTTTTATTTTTATTTTTTTGTCTTTTTTCTTATTTTTTATTTCATTTTTATTTTTATTTTTTTTTTCTTTGTTCCAGTCCACCGTGATTAATATGATGGCTGAACGAAAATTATCTTCATGTTTTTTTTTTTTCTTGTTCTCTTGTTGCGGTGGATTTGACACAAATCAATATTATCAGTGTGACACATTTGGATCACCACATGTATTTGAATGGAGATAAATAATGACCAGAGAACAAGTAAGTGAAATGATTAAGTTAATATATAAATTTGCGTGTGTGTGTGTGTGTGTGAGTAAAATTGAAGAAATAAAAATTATTCACATCAAATCGTGTAATTGATTGCAGCACGTGAATGTAATTAATGTACATTAATTATGAATGAATTAACAACAGCCTTGTGCACACAATCATGTTGGTAAATGAGGTAATATTTATACGTAATCATTGAAATATCAAGTTATCAAAAACACGAACAAGTGAGTTGATCATACTGTTTGTATTTCAATCTTTATATAAATTTTTATTATTTATTATTTATTAAATTTTCAGTATTCCATTTACAGCTGTGATTTCCGTAGATATTTTATCGTAAGAATAATATATCGGACAACTCACGAGGCCCAAGGCTATAAAATATGTACCAACCTTCGTTGCCTCAAGTCAATTTCAATTTCCAATGTCGGTAACGCATTCCACCAGCTTTTCGTTGAATTTCCGCACGCGAGTATATATTTTTAAACACTTATGGTAAGTCTAACACACATTCACACATTCATACATCTAATACATAAACGTAAATTCACACAAATATCCCATACACATGAATATATATATATATATATATATGGCACACGGTTATCTTTCTTCTCTCGTTTATCTTTCCTATAAATTATTTCCAAATGTGATAATACTCACATTGGCAATTTTTTAAACACATATTAAAATATAAATAATATTGTCATCACTCATAATAAACTATTGATGACAACGATCTCTACAATATTTAATTATTCTATATATTTTGATTTAAAAAAAAAAAAAATAATAAATTAATTAATTAATAAATTAAATAAATAAAATAAAAGACAAGAGAAGAACGAATCATTGCATTTGATATTTTTTTTATCAGTTACACTATTCTATCATTGCTACTGTATCAATTGTATAAAGTGTGAATCAACTCAATGGAGACGGTATGACGGCATCAAGAATTTTATAAATCGATAAAGAGCATCATCCTCTAGCCCCCTTTTTTTAATCCCCCCTTCATCTTCAATGTCAATGTCGCATTATTTCATATATTCATAATATTTCAATAGACAATATCTGAATATGATAATGAAATAAAATCCCACGTGTGATATAATATATTTTTATTTATGTAATGTTTTTAGTTTGAAATATTCAACAATTACTGCCAACCGGGAATTCACTCATTTGTAAACAAACCTCGAGTAGAAATACTTATGTTCTACATGCCGAAATAAATTCAGTGACACTGAATTCAATGCAAGTTCACTTCAATGATAGTGTATACGAGCATCTGGTGATGACACAAAAAACCACTTCTTGTTCTTCACCGACAAGTTTCCAACCTTGAGTTGTATAATACACGAGACTCCAAGTACATTATCAGTGAGACTGGCTCTGGGGTGTAAGTTTCATTCCAGAGAATACGACTCCAAGTTATCCCTAGAGGAATTCAAGACACAAGAGATGGCACACAAGTGTAATAATCGTGCATACTGTGGTTTAAATTCGATTCCACATCACTGCTATATATGTCTATCTCTATATCGTTCATTCCACAAAGTTGTCATGGGATTTTGAGCTATTTAAAATAACGCCGTAATCATAGTTACTCTATAATGTCACAATATATATACACGAACATTTGTATTAGTGAGTAACTGAGTGAATGAATGAACATCAGAATAAGCGTGAATGGGATTAAGTAGTTTTCGTGGTGAGTTCTACAGCTTTTCACTGACAAACAATACACTCACATCATCTCTCTCTCTCTCTCTCTCTCTCTCTTTCTTTATCTTTATATATAAACTCATCTTCGTATGGACATTTACTTATAGAACAGCTTACGTTTCAACTCGTACTTGATTCATTTCAACAATATTATTAGCCGTATATTGTACTCGTGCATTAACAATATATTATATTCATATAGAATTTGCTGTATTGTTACAGTCAAACATGAAGAAATTTTACACATGTGTAGTATTCCCTTTGTAATTAATTAATGAAATTTCCATATGAAAATATATATATATTTGTAAATTCTCGAGAGGAATTTAATACTCATCTTTATCTTACTTTATTAATTTTAATGACAATGAAATAAATAATGTGATAACGTTATATAATAAAATTAATGAAATAAATAAAATTACAAAGGTAAAATAATTTAATCGTACATATATTTCTTCATTATCAGCATTTATAATTCTTTTATTATCATTATTATTTATTATTTTTTCTTTTTTTTTTTTTCAAGTGCAGTAATAATAATCTATCCCCATGTCCGTACAATAGTGGAGAGTGAAAAAAAAAAGAAAAAAAAAATTTAATGCAACAAAAAAAATCAAATAGATTTGAAATAAAATGGAGAGAAGAAAAACAAAATCTCAATAGGATTATACTATCGAATTTCGTTTAACACGGATTCCCTCGTCCATTGGACGCTCATTGAGATCTATCTGAGACGATTCAATGTGAAACAAAAAGAAAAGTGAAGAAGAGAAGAGGGTAGAGTACCAGAGCATGCACCAGACTTGGTCGTTTTCTACCGACTGGTGCCTGACGCTCCGCCATATAATCCTATTTCCTTATCCTCAATTCCCAACGGCGAGCAATTTAATTACATCTGAATTTCAGTCGTCTATAGCACCACCGTATATATTTATATATATATATATATCCTTTTATAATCTAACCATGTACATACATGTATGCATGCATGCCTACCATGTCTTTATACATAGATATATGTATATATATATATATAATATTAATATACCTACATATAAAGTTTTTCAACGTTTCTGGCTTTTATGAGATTTAAATATATACATCTATATATATATATATGTGTGTGTGTGTGTGTGTGTGTGTGTTGGGCAAAAGATAATCGCCGCAAGATGCAAAAAGAACGAAAGAATGCAGTAAAGAAGAAAAAAAAAAAAAACTGGTAACTTTCATCCCCGTAGCTCAAGAGGTGGATGTGTCTCGTAGTGGTATGACTAGAGTGGATCCGTAAACCACCGTCGGGACTGTTGTAAAGAGTGCATTTAATAAACTCCCGCAAGCCCCCGTGAGTTTTTATATATTTTTAGTCTCGTGCAAATTTAGCGCCTGGTTTTTTTTTCTTTTTTATCCTTCCATCCATAGCCTTCTCTTCTCTCCTTTTTTTTTTTTCTTTTTTTTTTTTTGTTTCTCATTTCTATCTGACGTTTTTCGTGTAAACATCTTTTTCTTTTTTCACCTCAATTTTTTTTTTTTTTTTTACTGTCTAAATTTTTTTTTTGGTTTTTTTTTTTTTTTTTTATTCAACGCAACGAAGCAATTAATATTCCCATTTATTTTTACCGTCTATTTCGATATGAAATAACTGAGACGTATATAAAATTTATAGAAATAAAAATGAAATTGTATAAAACTGAGTTCAATCAATTAAACTATATATATACATATTGTGGATTATGAATTGAAATGCTGTGTCTACTTTGAAACTCGTTTGAACGTAATATTATTTTTTTTCTTTTCTTGCTTGAATTACTCCGCCATTTTCCTACACTTATTATTATTATTATTATTATTATTATTATTATTATTATTATTACTTTTTTAAAATATTTTTATTTTTTTTTTCCTCTTCTCACCAATCAAATGTATCTGCTTTAATGGATCCATACTCTAGTACCACCACTGATATTCCAAATACAGTGATTTCAACAGTTAGATAGTCTATCTATCGGAACGTCACTGACTTTTTCTTTTTTTTTTTCTTTTTTTTCCTTTTTACAAACATTATGTATAAACAGTTATTCAATGCAGACATAGTTTATTTGGATTACATATTTGCAGCGATATAAATGTATCATCGTGAATGATATGTCTGATAGGTGTGCCAGCAAATATATTTGGCCTTGTCCAACGTTGCTCTTGATATTGACATTATTTTCATATTATTATATTACAATCAGTACGATAAATAATAATAATTAAGCTTCACTTGAAGAATCAAATGTATAATATATAATTTAATTAAATGCTAAATGGATAAAAAAAGAAAAAAAAAAATTGATGAATGAATATTTTTATCAGAACATTTAGATACTCGAAATAGTTTCATCATCATTCTCAAAACTGACGAATGAAAGGGACAAAAAAAAAAAACAAAACAAAAAAGAAGAAGAAAGTATTAAAAATGGGAGAAAAAAAGAAAAAAAATATTGTTGAAAATAAATGTATAGGTGAAGAAAGTTTTTCAACATTTTCAGGATTACTTCTATCTAAGAAAAAAAAAGAAAAAAAAAAGAGAGAAGAGATATCTAGCGGGTTTCACCTTTTGCGTTATCCTTTTTCTTCACGAGATGCAAGATAAAGTCTTACAGTGATAACCACGCGACGTTATAACGTTCTGCAGAAACTATTCTTATATTGGTATGATGGAAACATGGATGGAAAGAAAAGGATCTTGGAAGATTACACGAGGAGGTAGAAGAAATCAAGTATATACAAAAGAAAGAATGAGAAATAACATATATACCAAGAGAAAAAAAAAAAAAAGAAATAATGTTCTTGTTATATAGTAAAAAAAAAAAGAAAAAAAAAAAGTAGAACTTGCACAAAACGAACAAAGAGAATTTTTCTATCATCACTATTTATTTTTTATGATATTTGCGCGCATGCGGTTCTACGAATTAGTCCCACGCGATTTGAGCTCAAACATATATACAATTATAAAAACGACACGTGCAAAATGTATTTTTAATTCATTGGTGGTAAATGACGTCGAATAACGTACAAACGTCCGTGAAATATCTCAGTTAAGCCAGATATTTCTGTTCCAACATTATCTATTCTATATCTACTCCACTGTCTTGCCCTCATTTTTTTTATTTTTTAATCACTTTATTATGTAAGACAGTAGTTGTTTAAACAAATAAACAAAAAAAAAGAAAAATTATATATTTATAAAGAATCTTCTTTTTTCATAACTTTTCAATTGGCCACTCGGCCATCACGATATTACATGATTGAGATATTTTTTAATTTTATATTCATCAATTTCAAATTAAATTACAAACATTCATCACACGCTAATATCATACACTCACTCATTACATAATAATAATAATAATAATATAATAACAATAATAATAATAAATTTTTTAGATTTTATGTATAAAATTCAAAAGCTTATCTTATAATTTATAAATAAAATAAAAACTAACATCATTGGTAATACAATTATATATACGAAATTTTACAATTTATTGGAATGTATTCATATGAATGGTATCAGCTATTGTAGGATGACAATTGACGAATGTTTCGTTATCACGTAAATTCACTGCATCATCATCCAATTGTTCAGAAAAATTGACGAGCACCTGTAACAATCAATGATATATACAAAAATCCAAATAAATTAAATAAACAATTAAAATTTATGAATTAATATATTAAAAATTTATTATTTTTATTTATATATAAATAAAGAGATTGGTTGAATGTCTGCGTGTACGATTATTTAGTAATGACAATTGAGTTGACTCTATGGAACAGGAAATTGAATAAAAAGAAAAATAATAATAGAAAAACAAGAGAAAAAAAAAAATGGTGCACGCAATAGTCTCAAGAATATCATGAAAATCCCTAGGGGGTAACGCGATTTTATAGCACAACGTTTCAATGAGTCGTTATACACTTTCTCCTTGTCTCCATCCATTTCATACTTTAACTCTGCTTCTTCTCACCTATCCACCCTGTATTTTACTTCTTATTTCTTCTCTATTCGTTGAGAACTTGCATTCACACCATTCACGCTTTTATACCAACGATGATACCATAAAAATCCACGAAAGTTTATTAACGACTCCCTAAACAGCTTACCAGAAGAGAAGCATACCTTCAAGTGGAAACGAAGCGCAAAAGACGGTTGAAAAGTGGAAAGTGGAGAGTGTATATAGATATATATGTTGAAGAAAAAGGTCAGAAGAATCAGTGAAGAAGCAAACGAGAAACGACGCCAAGATAAATTTAACTCACGTGCGAGCTTTTAGTCCTCATGCGCATCTTGTAACGTTAAATCGATATCTTCTATTATCTACTATATATAAACGAAAACAAGTAGGAAAAAAAAAAAAAAGAAAAGAAAAGAAAGATTAACTCAAAGATGAAGTAATTGCGATAAGTCTTCAGAATTCTCATCCCCCGTGATAAACTGAAGATTACTTGAGACTGTTCATTTTCTATGGTCGTTCACTTTGACAATAGATTTTTCTCTATTTCATTATTATATATAAATTCCTTACACAGTATTACAATACAATTGTTTAGTCTTTGAACTTTTATACTCTTCTTAACATGAGTTTGACAAAAGTTAAACATATAGAATAGGAAAAAATATTATCTATTAACTTTGTCCTCGCTTTAATAACTTTTTCTTTTTTTGTTTTTTTTTCGTTTTTATTCTTTCTGCAGTGAGAAAATGGCACATGGCCTGGAGAAAATAGTGAAACAAAAAAAATAAAAATGACGCAGTTGCATTGAGAGTGGTGTGAGGAAGAAATTTGTGTGAAAATGTGGCTTTAACCATTAGTCGATGCTATTAAATGGACGTGAGTGCATAGGACGCGTTCGTGGCATCAGGATAACAACAAGAAAACGACATCATGTGTCGTCTCTGTCTCTTGCTTTCACGTATACGCTTTTCACCTCATGGTTGTTGACTGCGTCCATTAATATCCCTCAGAATAGGTAAGATATATCCGTGTGAGAGGGAGAAAATGAAGGGAATGGAGTCCAATGAGACTGGCGGTTCATCATCTGCTTGAGACACACACACACACACACATATACACACACGAAACTAGACCTTAGAGCACATTCCTGAACGGAAATACCAATGCTCAAATAACAATGAATGTCTTACAAACTAACATTCATCAATGGTCACAGTTCTATATATATTTTCTTCCTATAATGGACAAATTCATGGTGTTACTTTAAATATTACAATGATGATATTTTGTTGATTGCTATTACCTGATCCAATGAACTCTGAGTGAGTGTGTAATCAGTGGCTTTTAAATACTCTGCCAATTGTTTGACAGTTGAAAATATTTTACTCAATGACATATCCTGAGCATGCGGTACCAATAATCGAACAGCAGTTGCTTGTCGTGATGAAATTTGAACTGTAGGTAAATAACGTGATATTGCATCTTTCAATTCTTTAGCTGTTGTTGGTTGATTGAATCTCAAAAATGCCACGTATCCCTCGCCAAATCTAAAAAATATAATTTTTTCTAATTATTCGTTATATCATTTGCTAGATGTGTATTTAAAAAAAAAAAGAATTGATCGCGTATAAATTTTGGAGTAAAAGTAGATTTTGTTGGCCACGATGAAATTCAAAGAAAACGTGAAACAGATTTGAAATATGAAGTTTGAGATTTGGCTTCCTCGTAAAGATTTTCATCACTAAATTTGGTTGACTCTATTCACCTTTATTCAACATGTATATATATATATCTGTACAATTTTCTCGCTTCGTTACATAGTGGAAGGAAGAAGCAAGGGCGAAAGAGGGAAGTATTCTAGAGTATTCTGTATTGCAAACCAACGTTGAGGCTAGACATTTGGGGTGGATGAGGAGAACTGCCAGGTAGTGAACTCAAATATTTATGATTCTGTACGTTATTCTGTGGGCCATTTGGTACGCGCGTGCATTAGAACAACGGGCTAAGAGAAGAAGAAAAAGAGGCAAAAAGTACCTACGTAGGATTGAGAACATTTTATCTCGGGTGTAGTAATGTGTTTTAATTAAAGTAAATAGCATGCATAATATTTCTTTTTTTTTTTTATTATTATTTTTACTATCGGTGAACAGCCTCTCTTCCTGTATATTAGTTTACATTTCGCGTGAATAATTGGAGGAAAAAATTTAATCCGATGCCCGGAGGGAAAAGTTTTCTTGCTTCAGATATTTATACCGCTACAAAAAATATGAACAGATTTGATTTTTTTTTTTTCTTTTTTTTTCTTTTTATACCTAAACGAAGGACCTCACTACAATTTTAAAGTTCGTGACCACGATGTTGGTGAACACGAGCCAACAAAGTTTTACAGGGTCGCCATAGTTGTCCCAATGAAGGTTTAAAGGGTCAATACTTTGTGCTACGTTTCCGTTGAAGCACTTAACTGGTGAGGCGTAGAAGCTTTAAAAGCCCCATTCTAAATGATGAAATCGATTCTTTCTATCGCAAATACGAACATTCACTTCTTTATTTTCTTTCTTTTGGTATAATTTTATTTTTTATTTTTCTACTATCTTGGTCTCTATCGTATATGGGAAATTGCATTTTATTCAATCCTTTCCCATTATATTGAATGAAAGTTTATTTCCGTTTATTCGGACTATTTTAAATTCAAACATGATTCCCATAACTATTTTCAATATTTCTATGCATTTCCCACTAAGATATTTTTATTTATTGATCTATTTATTATTATTATTATTATTATTATTATTATTATTTGGTTGATATAGTAAAGAAAAATATTGAAATTCAGAGGGATATCGTGAATACTTTCTCATTTTTCCAACTTTAATGGGAAAATTATTGGAAAATTGCGAGAAGAATAATTTCTTTTTTCATGAACACGTACTTGTGTTTGAGATGTTGAACTGTTCCAATACACCTGAGACCAGCTCTCGCTAGTATTCCCACACGATTGCAGAGTTTTTCACATTCTGAGACGCTGTGTGAAGTTAGTATCACTGAACTTTGTGCTTGTGTAACTTGATGAATAGCATGAGCAACTAATTCTTTTGAAGCTGGATCCATACCGCTTGTAGGTTCATCCATCAATACCACTGATACCGGTGACATAACACTAATTGCCGCGCACAATTTTCTCTTATTGCCACCACTTAATGTTGACACTCTTTGATGAGCATATTTCAGTAAATCAAATCGATTTAACATTATTTCCACTATTTTTGATACATTATCCAGACCACACACTTCACCGTGTATTGTCAAACACTGATGTGGCGTGAGATATTCATTGAGTGCGTCTTTTTGTGGACAATAGCCAATTTCACCATTGGCCAATGGTCTTTCGCTCAATATTTTACCCTGTAAAATAATTTTCCCGCCTGTTGGAATTAATTCTGTCGTGAGCATTTTAAATGTTGTACTCTTGCCAGCACCATTTACACCTAAAAGACCAAAGCAAATGCCTGCTTCTACGCCAAAACTCAAATTTTGCACAGCCACATGTTTCCCATATACACTTCCATATTCTTTATAAAGTTTTATTGTCTTAATCACATCATTGCCAACGCCATTCTCCACACGAATTCTTTCTTTTGTTACATCATCATCTTCAGAAATGTCTCTATTGACCAGCCTAAAATATAAAAAATATAAATATCTCAATATACATTCGAATTAATTAATTAATTAATTAATTATTTGTATAATTTACCTTTTTTTATGGAAATTCAACTTTGGATATACTCGACACTCAATCAGAAGATTAATTATATAAAGAATTACTCCCATAGTAAATAAAGAAACATAATTTGGTCCATTTAATTCCCAACCCAATGGTGATTTATACGTATCCATGTTGAAACGTTGAAGAAGCTCAGCCGTAATATCATTTGTTGATATTCGGACCAATGCATCACTCATGGCATACTGTGGAAATAAGAGCATGAGGTTGTGCAGCAACTGCCTCGTGTCCTTTGCCGTTTGGCTCTTGCCCAGAATGTCAATCACTAGAATTGACGCTAGACATGCCACTCCGATGAATGTATTCAGGCAAAAGAGGACCATATTGGCAAAACTCGAGTCATCGAATGTTTTTTCAATTAAATGGCAAAATGGTATTGATGCCCATCCAAAAAGAATAAGTAATAAACAAACACCAATAAGATTGTCTCGTGCTACATACGCTGACAAACCAAATATTTCAAAAACCACAACTGCCAAACATATGGAACAACCAAATATCTGAAAGAAAAAAAAAAATTATAATTAATAAATAAATTTTATTAATTAAATTTTTAAAGTTTTCATGAAATAAATTAGGATGAATATTGATCTGTCACGAGTTTTATTAACAATGTACGGAAAAAAATTCTGTACACTATTGTAACTAAGTGAAATGATCTCCATCGTTTGTTAACAAAACATTTAATTGTTTCGAAACTCATGGGGCCATCAATCGAAACTTGATGATTCTATCGTGACAAAGATGGATAGAGGTTGAAATGAGTTTTGGAGAAATAGAAATTGAAACTTGGAGAAATATATAGTTATATTCAAGGTGTATATTCACAATGGACTTACAAAGAAATCCCAAATGAATGCAGTAGTCCAGTAAGTTACCGGATGCACACCCGCCAGATACAAGATGCGCTTCTCTTCCGACAATCGCTCACGAACTAGTTCTCTTGCACCTTCCGCAGCTACCAAACTGAATGCCACCAAAAGAACAAGTGCAATTCCAATATCAGCCACATGCTGCACTCTAAAATGATACAAGATACAAATTTAATAATTCTTTATTTTCAATAATAACAAAAATTGTTGAAAAGTTAATTGGAAATGATCTACTCGCGTGCACACAACCGATTCTCTCTTTACATTTTTCGTTTTTTTTTTTTTTTTTTTTTTTTTTCCTCATCGTTCTGACGTCTCTATCCTTCTTTCTTATCTGCGCATTGCCTTCGTGAGGTAGAAACTACAACTATAACGACGTTCACGTCCAACTTGGAAAAGCAATTACAAAGTCCCATGGACTCGGCACACTAAGTCCAAAGGCGCAAACACAAGTTTAACGAGTCGTAGATGAGAAACGAAAGAAACAGCGCGTCTTGTGAGAATGGCCATGTGAATGTGTTGGAGAATTGGTACATAGCAGTGAAATAGCAATAGTCGTTGTGAGTCAGTGAGACCCTCATGGATCATTAGCGTTTTACTTTTCACCAAATTGCAATTGTCGATAAAATTACAGTATAAATACCGAATTAAATATACAAAATAGTAATTCTCAAAATTAAATCTCGTATTTGAATATAGAAATAAAAAAAGAAAAAAAAAAAAAAAAATCAGACGCGAATAAGGAGACAAGTCAATTTAAAAAACGGGTACTTGCATGGATGTACGATTCAATTGTTCGCTGGACGATTTGAGCGGATGATTGAAGGTCTTCAGGTGTCCGGGTACGCCTGAAGCCCTGAGAATCGCTTCGTTGAGAGCATTTAAATACGCTGGTAGTGAATGATGACCTTTATTATTGAACCAGATGACAAAAAGTGGATCTTTCTTCAAGTGAGATAGCGACCAGCCACCATATCTAATTCATTCATCAATAAAAATTCATTTAAATATTTACATTAAAATATTATCTCTATAATATTTATCAGAGTCATAACTCAATGTGATATACCGTTTTTCAATGTATTGATGAAATGTTGAGATAATCCAGTCAAGTGTTGGACGACCCGGCAATGTCTGAAAAAGACCCTCGACTGCCTTTGAAACTCCATGACAAATATGTTGACCTTCCAAACATTCACAAGTACCGGTGTCCTACAAAAAAATATTTACCCAATTTTTTATTGATTATATAACTAATCATAATTAAGTGAGAGTGTTAACAAAAGTGTTATACTAACGTTTGGATGAGTTTGCCAAGCACCTGCATAATCATCACCAAAACGATCATGAAGTTGAAGTGAAATGTGTTGCAAAAATGGATCATTGCCATTATCAATACTGTAAAAATGTGTTGGATGAATGTCATAGAGTTTAGGTGAAATATCTAAAGCCGGTTCATTACTTGATGATGGTCTAATGAGTGACAGGCCCATAGCAATAGCAACAAACATTGTTGGTAAAAATAATGCAGCTAATGGTGCACGCCAATTTCTCATAAAGTGCCACATTCTTTTCTTGATTAGTGCTTTAAATTGTCTTGTAATCGATGGATTTGGGACAGATCGTGGAATTATTGTTGCTGTATCGTTTGGTATATCAAGACCAATCGAACTAATACTGGCAACACTCGGTGTACTACCACACACTATTGACGACGAAGTTCCAGTCTCAGCACGTGAACAAAGGTCTAAGAAAACTCGTTCCAATGTATCACACTCGAGGGATATACGTGAAATACCTAAACTTTTTTTATTATCCTCTAGTGCTTTTATTGCTGATGTAATATCATTTGTCATACCGTGTTTACCCTGAAACGGAATATTCACCATAATTTCATCAGTCATTAAGTCATTGACTGTAGAATTAGGTACTGAATTTTCCATTAATAATCGCACGTCTTCAATTATTTTTCTGTTATTAATTTCACGTAATTCTTCATGAGGAAATGTAACATTTATCCAATATCCATGTCCATATGTTGTTTTAATTGTTAATGGTGATCCAGTACAAATAATTTTACCACGATGCATTATCACAACTGTGTCACTTAACATATCAGCCTCATCAAGATGATGTGTTGACAATAAAACAGTCCTGTTAACTCTGTGCTGATCAATTAAATTCCAAATACGACGTCGAGCTGCAGGATCAACACCAGCCCCAGGCTCATCGAGAATAACGAGTTTTGGCGAACCAAGAAAAGCCAATGCTACACACAAACGTCTTTTCGTACCGCCTGACAATGTTGAAACAGGCTCATGTTCTTTTTTACCAAGTTCCAACGATGCCATCATATTATCGACATTTTTCTGTACCTCATCACTGGTCATTCGTTGCTTCAATTTTGCATAAAATATCATATGCTCCCTTGCAGTCAATGTATCAATCAATACATTTTCTTGTGGGCATACACCGATATCTGGTTTTTCTGTTTCATCACCATTGAGATAAATTTCACCGCAAGTTGGTGACATCATACCCGTAAGCATTTTTCTATAATCATAAAAATTTTATTGAATACAATATAAAATATAAATACGTATGTTGAATAACTTACATAATTGTCGTTTTGCCTGCTCCATTTCTACCGAGTAGACTGGTGACCTCGCCCTCACGAAGTTTAAGAGTAAAATCATCAACGGCAACAATTTCACCACGTTCTGTATGATATACCTTTCTCACTGAATCAAATCTCACGCCAATTTGTTTCTCATTCACAGTCATATTACTAATATCACTATCCTCATCTATTTGTTATATAATAAATAAAAACAATAATATATATTTATATCATGAATTAAAAATTAATTCCAACTGTATAGTTAACTAATTTTCATTGAGTATAACAGGAAAAAAAAAAAAAAAAAAAAGAAAAAAGAAAAAAACAAACAAACAAATTAATAAATATTATTAACGATATAATTTTAAAAATGATTTTTTTAAGTAATGAAATAATTTGATGTAATTTTAATTTGATGTTAAATAACGTGCGACTATTAAAACCAAAATGACAAGCCAATTGAAACACGTATGTGTGAATTTTCTTTGCATAACACATAAATAAATTTTGATTAAATATTAAAAATATATGATTATATAATAATTGTATGCACATGCAATGGGCCGAAAGTGATACCTTGGTAAGTTGCTGAGGGGTGCAGTACGTCATTAGTGAAATAGAGGCTGTTGACGAAGGCGAAATAATTGGGCCGGCCGTAGATAGAACGGGTGTCGGCCCACCACAAGCTACGGGATCTCAACCCGTCAAAATCCCGGTCTGAAAATGTTTATCGAATATGTTTTGCACTTTTCAACTCTGGAAAATCCAATTTCAGTTGAAATTTGCAATACCAATCGATTTACGTTATAAATATAATTTAGAAATACGAGTATTGCAATTATTACTCATATTGAAAGAAACACACATAGAGTAAAGGAGAAAATAGTCCAAAGAGATGTCTGTGTCCACCCATCAAGTCCACACACCATGAACAAATTAGATTTCACAAATGATGATGAGATGTACTATGGTGACAATTGTCCGGATTTATTTGAAATTAATCATACCTGAATTAGTGTATCTCGTCACTAGATATCCAATTGCAGCATACAAGATTGTATCAAATGCCAACATCAATAATATGAAACCCAGTGACATAGGATCACCTGGATTAGTCTCTTCCCACATGGTATCCCAAGTGAGTCCTGTGGTTTGGAACTCTCGGCGAGTGGCAAATTTACAGCCATATGAAAAACACGTTGACATAGTTAGACACTGAAACATAACAGTACAATTTAAAATAATTATCACTATTATTTTTATCATAAAAAAAAAAAAAAACTTACCAATAAAAAGTCGGAAATAAAACCAACAGTTAATCCTTCAACAGAAACGACGATGATGTAAGGCATGAATGAAGTCATGAATAAAACAACAGTCGTGACTGCGGCCAAACTTGATGAACTAAACATCGTGGAAATCATATAGCAAAATGCAAGAATAGAAAAGGCATAGTCTAAAAATAAAACTATAACTACAGATGGATCTGATCGAGGGAGAATTTTTCCAGCCAAAAGAATAATTGCTATTGACACAACAACAATTGACAATTCAACAATTGTAATGATACACCAAGCCGCAGTATTGCGCCACGGTTTTAAACCCATTACACTCATGACCATTGCATTTTGTGATTCACGTTCCCAAACAATGTAATGAACTGCTGAGCCCACACACATCATCATGGCAAAGAAAAAACATACAACAAGTCCTTGAGATTCGTACAATGTCGATTGAAATGGCATACTCTTGTAACACGGATAGGGCATCTGTTGACTCAGTGTTTTCCAATTTTGTTCTTTACCAGATTTTATTTTAATAATTGCACGATCAATTGAATCTTGAAGTTGAACGAATCCACGTAAATATCGTAAATTTTCAATAAACGAGTCTTCTGGTCCAGGACTCCAAAATTGATTTTTTATTCTTTTCGTTGACGGAACAAAGTCCACATCCATTCGAATTTTATATACTACATCATTGGGTAAACCATGATCAAATGATCTAGCTTGACGATCGCGTTTATCAATAAATACAATACCAGCTAAAAATTCATTTGTATTAATTAATCGCCGTGATTCTATCTCGAGCTCTTCTTCCGTGTCAACTCCAATCATACGGTCAACTAGTACACATTCAATCAGATTATTCAACATTCCAATCATTTGAATTAATTTATTGGATTTTTTGAGTTTCCATGATATTTCACTTAAATCAAAATTCGATAGGTCACCCTGAAATCGACCATCGCTCATTGTTTTTATAGCCAATTTCATAACTTTTGATGCCATAATATCTTTGAGATCTTTCAAATTATCACTCATATTCGATAGATTAGTTAAAGCTATCAAAGTCTTTTCAATACTCGTCATCAATTGACCAAAATATTCAATTTCATTGAATGTTCGATTTGTCAATTTCATAATTTTATTTATCACAGGAGATTTTGGAGTATAAAGAATTCGTCCTCGAAGAAGTGGTTTAACATATGTCCATACAATTTTACCACCGCTCATACGAACAACATTTTTATAAGTATCCCGACAAAAATCTGACGGTAATGAATTTAATTCTTCATCATCAAATTCTGATGATTTATCTTTAAGACTAGTGATGTAATTATAAAATCCACTGCTATCCGATATCATTGGCTTTCCACACAACATTTCACTGGAATCTTGAAGAAATTTACCATTAGAAATTTCTGCAGCGTTTGTTCCACTCTCCATTGTGTCTAGGGAAAATCCTGAAGTTAATTTGTTTTTAAAAAGTGGCACAAGTTCTGCGACAACGCTAATTTTATCAAACATAACTTTGCCTTCTGATTCAGTTAAATTGGCATTTCTCAAAATATTTTTTACATTAGCGCTCATTAAATTTTTAAAAACATAATCAAAATTGACATTTTGAATAAGTTTTATTGTAATATTTTGCATTGCCGTTGAATTCAAAGAGCAGAGAGCACTACTAACTTCTACAGCATTAATTTTTAAATCTTCGAAATTCAACATTTCCGTTAAACTGTCTTGTGAACAAACGATATCTTTTAAATTAATAGCTGAACGTTCCTTCATAAATACTGACATCATATCTACTTTTGCATCATTAAAAATCAAAAGTACATCATTGGGTATTCCAATATCTTCTAACAAATATTTTCTCAATACACTCCAATCCAAAAACATCTCAGATATAATATACTTCATATCCAATAATCCTAAATTCTTAAATATTTCCATTGACTCAAATGTATTAACAATTGTATGAAGATCATGCTTTATCTCCTCACTCTTCAAAAATGGATCAATGTCTTCAAGCAATTCTTTGAGCCCTACGAAAAGTTTATCAACAGTTTTGTCTTTCAAGAGATTCACAATACCATCAGCAATATCAGGTACACTGAGAACACTTGATACATCTTGAAAATCAATTTTACTTGCTGCATCCAATAAACTTCCACCCTCCTCAAGAATCGCGGTGGTATGTTGAAGAATATCTCGAAGCCAGATTAAACTGCGTGATGCATTATTCCGCAAGAAATTTATCCGATTATTAATCAATTCATAATTTATATTTTCCGCCAATAATTTTGAAATATCTGTCGATGTCAATGAATAGTTTGATGCTTGTGGATCATATTGAAGTAATTTATGCGCTCGTTTTGATTTTAAAAATTCATTAAGGCGTGATTCATTGAAACAATTTTTTAACGGTTGACACAAAAAACTATTTTCATTATTCAAAAGTAAATTAACATTAATTGTTGCATTAGGTAGTAATGCATTTACTTTTTCAATATTTGATTCCTTCACGATATTTGTCAATGGCTCCCAAATAGCCACAAATTTTTCTGCCATTCTCGTGTGATTGTATAAATCTGCATGATTATTTGAATTTTCGAAAATTTTCATATTCTTCTGAAGTATATTTATAATTCCAACGAGAATTTTTACATAAATACCTGGAGAAAAATTTTTCAAATCATTTATAGCTTTCATCATACATTCATTGACATTTTTTCCACTATTTGGATCTTTATAATCCACAATGATATCAGTTATGTAATGTAATGTACTCTCACTGGCAATCATAAAACTTTCAATGTCTTTTTTCGGTAGCAAATATTCATAATTGTTTATCATTCCAATTGTTTTTTTCCAATATAATTTTTTATCAATAATTTCTTGCAGTTGTGAAACATTCATTCGATTTAATTTACAGATAATATCTGAATAAATTTCGTGATGTGCCAATTGTGAATTAATTATTTCAATAATACTAGTATGACACCATGAGCAAGATGTTTTCAAATTTTCCGTTGAATCGAAAATATTTTTCATAACTTTTGTCAATTTAGTAGTAATAGAGTGTGATAATACTCTTAAATCCTTACTTTTAAATTGATTCTTGAAGTCATTTAAAGTACTCTCTTGAAATGAGGTCCACCATCCAGGAATTTTTGGTCGCTTGTAACCCTCACTAAGTACACGAACAAATGTTGATTGAAATTTTTCCAATTGATTCATAAAATAAATTTCATCCAATGTCACCGTTGCTTCTACCTGTTCTCCACTTCTTTTAATATTTATATCGTGAAAAATATTTTTTTCTAACGACATATTTGTTGGAACAAGTGGTCGAAAATCTTGATAATTCATAGTTTCATTGTTAAAAATTATTTTTTGACAAAAATTCGTAATACTAAATAAAATTCCTTTCTTTCTAATATAAGACGATGGAATAAGATATTTATCAATATCACAAACAGTCGCACTGCCTGCCAAATATCTTTCAATAAAATCATTTAATCTCTCAGACTTTAATAATGTATCCAATAATGTAACAATTAAATTTGGTGAATCTTCAATTAAATATAAAATACTTTTTATCTTTGAATGTTCAAAAGTTATTCGTAATTTTTGCCAAATTTCACCACCCGATGTTATATCCAACCATGACTCAACGACCTGCATTAATTGTCTCACAGTATTCAATGGATGATCCTCGAAGAGATTATAAACTCTATCAAGATCAACTGCTGACGATGATTGTAAAATAAATTTGTATACTATTGGATTCAATTCAAATATTAATTTGTGTATCCATGATTTTTCTGCATCATGTATCAATTTTCGAGTGTCATTGGGAAGATTTTTCCATGTCGTCACATTAATAATATTCGATTCCAACACAATATTTGTTTTTGAACGTTCTGAAAGTTGTATCCAAGCATCCAAAAATTTCGTAAGGGATTTTGACAATGGTTGAAACTTTACCAATGATGAATTTTTTGCTTCAATAATATTTACGTAGTCTTCACTTGTTGCACTTTTCAATACTTCATACAAATTCCATGAACACAGTCTATTCAAAAAGTGTCTTTCCACAGGTTGAAACCAGAATTGAGAATTGAAATGTAAATTGCACGTAGTATGTCTCAAATATTTAAATGATATCGATGAATTTGAATTGATGGTAGACGCGGCAGCGAGAAAAGAAATTGTTTGAATTGGTGAAGATTCTAAAAACTTGATGAGCTGATGGGCATCACCAGGAGGTAATAAATTCCAAAAATGTAAAATATTATTTTCTAATTGGACATTCTTCAAATTCAATGCTGTAGTGTTTAATATTTGGGAAATTCCTTCGACAATTAATCGATAAATTGACCATTGATGAGTTTGAAACTGTTGATCATTTGGCATTGTAGATACAACTCTTGGTTGTTCTAATGTATTTCTTAAAGTTTTTAAACAATTTTCAAAATATTGTCCATCAATTGGAGGATCAATTTTTAATCCTTCCTCTATTATATTCACTATCAACTGGAAAACATCGTAAACTTCTGGAGCCAAAGAAAAAATATGCAATCGATAATTTTGCACTGGCGTATGCCAAATTGCAGTCTCTTGTAAATAAAGATCGATAAATGCATTGAAATATTCTGGATCACCGTTACATATAAAATTCTTCAAGGTCCAATATTCCTCATCAGTTAAACCAATTTTATAATTCAAAAAGCTCGAAAAAATTTCCGAACACATAATTGTTTTACTTGATTGTATATAATTTAATATTTTATTGTCCAAAGCAGGATCTGATATTCCAGTTATTATTGTAGCTAAAATATAAGGAAGTCGATCATGGATGATGGACACTGAACTTTTACTAGTAAATCCCAATAATCTCAAGAGATGGATGTGATTTGTTTTGCCTCGGAATATATCAAAGATAACATTAATTATATCGTGTAATACTTTTGATCCGAATTTTATTATCACTAATATTTCATCGAGTCCACGAGATTTATTCAATGACATCCAGACATTTTTTGCCGTTAAATTACTATTAAATACTTCGATATTTTTGTCAATTTCTGTATCAACAAAATCAAAAAAAGTCCGAGATTTTTCATTAAGTCTCGGAGCTGCGGTATCCAATAATTTTTTCACATATGATGTTAAATTATTGGAGTAAAGAATGGCTTGTTGATCATCACTCACTACTGTTTCTGTTGGTGAATTTATTAATATAATTATTTCATGAATAATTCGACGAAAACGTGAATATCCTGCAGTCCAATTAAATGCTGGCACAGAATTTATATCGTCATTTATAAATATATTCTTCAATCTTACTAGCGTTGGTTGCTGTTGCCATTCATTAATAAATTGTTGAGAATTACACGATATTCTTTCTATTTCACGTACTAATTGTTTAGTGCCCGGACGAAGTTGAAAAGCTTCACCTACACTTTGACTTTGTATGCATGGATAGAAAATTTCTTTTTTTTGCAGTTTAAAAAACTCAGATATATATTGAATTGGACTTTTTTGTGTAAGTGCATCAAGAAGATCACGAGTAATTGCTGGTAAATTACGTAAAGCGATGTCAAGTAGAATTTCAGTTTGTGGCATGTCTTTCATTATTTTAGATAATCTTACAGTACTGTTTCCCATGAGAATTGCATCGAGTACACGTTCAATATTATCAGAGATTTCTGATACTGACCAAGCCACTGCGTAGAGTTTTTGCCACTCGGATTTTGATTGAACATTAAAAAGTGGACTTTCAACCACATCAAATATTTTAGTCAATAAACCTACGCTGCAAAAATATTAAATTTATTAGTTTTGAAATTTTAAATGATTAATATTTATTAGATGTATATACCTGATTTCCCACGCTTCATTGATCGATAAATCTGTTAACCAAACTTTAATAAAGTTCTTTTTTAAAATATTTAAACGTGTAAGATAATAATTGTCATTATCAAATTGCACTAATGAATCAATATAAGCATAAATTTCTATTAATTTTCCATTAAATGTTGTCCAGTTGAAAGATTTTCTATCTTTGAATATAGTTTCCTGCAATTCTGATGATGTTAAATTGATTTCGAGTTCAGTTTGAACGGCTCTTGCCAATCGACAAACGAGTCCCTTTAACAATGTTTTATTTGATTTTGATGGATAATTTATGAGATTCGGTGAATTTTTTTCCATACAATATGTTCTTGTGAAATTTGAATATTCAAGAATTTTTAATGTTTTGTTTTTATCACTAATTGTCAGATAAAACGATTCTAATAATTCATATTTATGTTCGCGAACTTGATTAATCCAATCTGATGGGTATTCTTGCAAATCTTGTAGAATTATATCTGCAATTAAATCCATATTTTCCAAGTCGGGTTTAATTGTCATGTACGCGAGACTACGCGAACCTGTACTCATCGCCATACTCAAGTGATAGCCCAATATATCGAGACGTCCCTGCGCTTGTGTTTGATAAAAAACTTCTTGCCAATTTTTTGGTACGTCAAACTCACTCCAGTCTAATTTTTTTATTGATAAACTTTCCAAATAATACACCAAATTTTTTACGCTATTCATCAATGACGTAAAGTTGGATTTTTCTATAGATATTGGACGTGATAGTGCTATACTGACAAATGTGGATAAAGTATTGTCAATCATTTTTCGAAAATTTTCAAATTCAAAAGTTCTATAAATATCTACAATAAATAATTTTGTTTCATTGCTGCAAATGATATCCTTGAATGATGAAGATTCACTTAATTCAAGAAATATTTCTTTGAAAATATCATCGCTACAAATAACATCAGATTGTGATTTTTTTTTAAATTTTTCTATCATATTTTCAACAAAATCCAGTTGTGAAAATGATTTAATAATCATTCGAAATGCTTTGGGATCGATGTTGGAAAAAATTTTCTTCACAACTTGCTTATGCTTCTTTGATATATTAAACATCCGTTCTGGTATCTCCTCATGAATAATCGCTACATGATGAGTCATCTGAACAATATTCTCTATCATTGACACTAGATAAGTCAGCGTATTCATTATTTTGTTTGGAAATATATCTTTCAGATCATTCAATACTTCTGTTGCTAATTCTATTTCATTTATATGACGATTCAATAATCTATTCACTAATTTATTTCCGTCCTGTAGTATTAAATAAGTCATGTCTAATATTTTTGTTGTGGCTTCAGAGGAAAACCATTTTGATTCCGATAACATCTTGATATTTTCACTAGAATCATGTGAAATCTCAAATGCATTTCCCGATACTATTTCTGTTTCATTTCGCTCAATAACGTTCTTTACGAATGCTAATAGTGAATTAATTTTATGAAGTCCACTACGTGCAATTGTCCAATCTCCATCATCAATAAAAATTATATCCATTTTTTCAATTAATTTATTGATACTGGAAATGAAACAAAAAAATTATTATTATTATTATTATTATTATTATTATTATTATTATTATTTTGCTAACTTATTATTAATGGAAAAAATAATAATAATAAATAAATAAATAAATAAATAAGTTACAAACAATGATTAATGTTTGTTATGAACTAACAAAGGAAAATATTTTATGAGGATAATTATAATTATGAGAATAAATATTTGTACTCACAATGAAACGTCAATTGTTTTGAAGTGAACGTTCCTGAAAAGTGCAAGGACCTCTGGCACCCATTCACGTAATTTTAAATAACTCGGTATATATTTCTTCAATGTCTTCAATTCTAAAATACTATTGATTGCTCTTGTAATATCATCAATAAAATCATAATCCTTGAATTTACCCATTACACGGCTAACAATTTCGAGCAATCCAGTGAAATCTAAATGTTTGGCCAATCGTTCTAAAATATCCGGAATTTTATCTTGATCAAGATTACAAAGGACTTGGGAAATGGTCACTAAATCGACTTCTCTTGAAACCACAAGAAATTGCTTTAAACGTTCAGGTGAACAAATTATCCCATCGATATTTGACGAACTAAAAGATTCAAGAAGGTAATAAAGCTTGATAGAAGCATCAAAAAGATCATCAACAAGAGTACTCTTGACTTCTGGCATATGTGTTTTTAATAATTTTTTTAAATCATCATGATTATTAAATAAATCACCGAGTTTAATTCCACGATCAAAAATCTTCTTTATCTCGGGTTTCGTTAATATTTCCGCCATAGATTTAACAAATTTAACACTTTGTGGAAGAATTTTTACAGCTTCCAGAATTGTTTCATTTCTCAATACTGGCTGTAATTCCATTAATAGTGGCCCTAACCTGCAATAGCAAAACAAACAAAAAAAATAAAAAAAAAAAATAAATAAATAAATAAATAAATAAATTAATAATAATAATAAATATAAATAAAAACTAGTATAATTAAATTATCAATTATAAAAGTATACAATTATTAATTAATAATAAACTAACGCTGCTTTTTTGTATGATGGAACTTCTTCATAGTCATCAAGTGGCTCACATGGATTGCCAATACTGCATATATAACTTTGTATAAATGGCAATAAGCCATCGTGTGGCATAAGTCGAGCAGGAAATTGACATGTAGATTTATATTCTGATTCAACATTATCTCCCACAGAGAAAAGAAGTAGAAAAATGGCGATTGGCCAAATAAATACAAAACCAAGAATCGCCTGAAAAATAATATCATTTAATGTATACATTAAAATATATATATAGGTATAAAAATATAAACTCATATTAATAATGCGGTTAAACTGGTGTTTATAATAATAATAGCTGTGAATTTAATACTTTTGTCGGAAAATATTACTCAATACAAAGTGTCCTCGCTGGTAATGAAAGATGTGAGATGAAGAAAATGAAGAAGAAAAAAAAAAAAAATACAATGTAAATTACTCAACAACACAAACATTTATGTTCATTAATTCATTGTTATTCATTTTTTTTTTTTTTTTTTTTTTTTCTTTCTCAAACATTTTAAATTTACTAATTATACGAGTATAATATCGGTGTTTAAGTTGAAATACTTACAGGCCGACGTTTGCGAACTATGTAATTCTTCCACAAAAGAAGACCCAACTGATCTCCAGTCATATTTTCTTTTTTTCTTTTCAATTTTGACTTGTACAAGCCCAAAATCTAAAATTAAATAATAATATTTAATTAATAAACATTTTTAAAATTTTATTTTATATTCTCACGTCTATTATTATCCTACAATTGACGGGGTGAGGGTATATATGTAAAAATATATGATAAATATTTTTTAAAAAAAAATGTATTTACAGGAAATGTGATATAAACCATCGAGGACTAAAGAACACCGGAACATACCAATATAAAATATATTGCCATATCATTTATTCTTATCAATAAACTATTTATAAATTATGATACTAAATAATAAAAAAATAATAATAATAAGAATCAATAATTAATTTAATTTAATTTTAAATAAATACTTTTTTATTTTAATTTTTTTTTTTTTCACAAATCACGAAATTTACATCAAATACGAAAAATAAAATTGACCAATTTGATTTTTACGTGTTTATCAAAGATGAAATATAGAACGATAGTGTGATTATAATTATTGACAGTGGATTTTATTTATGTAATATATAATATATACTGTATAATTTTTATTTATTAACATGAACATTCGATGCGAAGACTTTCACTGCAGTTCGATAATACCGTACGAACTTCAAAACGAATGTACATACTAGTATCGCTTTTACATTTCGTAAACAATGCTCACAATATTTAACAATTGCATGACTATAATTTAATGGCTTTGTACATAAGTGAATATACGTATGTATACATGAATATACGGAGAGAAATGTTTAGTAAACAATCAAACGGTGCCATCGTATATACTTGTAATAATGTGTAACTCTTTAAATTTATCTATATTTATTATACGTTGTGTATTATATACACAAATTATGTCAATGAGAATTAATTCACGTCACGAATCGATTGATATTTCCCAGGCAATTGTAGTGACAAAAAGGATGTCACTCGGTGTATTGCGCAAATTTATCCATAACACGCGTGATATGTTGTCAAATTATCTATTTTACTATATACCCTTCGTATAATCAAATATATATATATATATATATTATTTTATTTATATATAATTATTTGTTTATCAATTATATTTCTTTAATAATTCAAATATTCAATTAATTACATATTAATGTGTTGATCGTTTTTTTGTTTCATCAATATTGAAATGAGATCAGGGTTCAAGGTTGAATGGCTGACTTGAGAACGTTGTTCAAAATTATATAGACATTATTCTCCATAAATTGTGTTCAATCACTTCATTAAATATATTTTGAATGCACACGGTTTTTTTATTTTTATTTTTTTTTTGTTTTTCACGTTTAAAAAATTGTCTCATTAAAATTCACAATAAAAATACACAAGTTAAAAAATTTCTTTTAAACAAAAAAAAAAAAAATTTTTTTTTTTTTAATTTTTTTACATTATCAATTATATTTTCTGATTATAATTATTGATATTAATAATTATCATTGTTATATTTTACCGTTTATTTAATTTACATGCAAATAAAATCTCAATTTTTCTAATGAAATATTAAAATTGATAAAAAATTATTTGATGAAAATAAAAAAAAATTTTAAAAAAGAATTTTTAAAAATGATAATAGTAAATAATAAATTTGTGTGTATTGTATTTGTTTTTCCGTTTTGTTTAAAACAGAAATTAAAAAAAATAATAATTATTGAATTTGAAAATTAATTAAATTTTATATATTTTTTAATCAATTGAATTTTAATATTCTACTTGATATTATTAGATTTACACTGTTTTAAACTTCTTCACGAATTTTTCCCTCTTGTGTGGGTGCGTTATTCATGCGTTTATAGCAACACACGGTTCGTATACGACTGTTGCCGTCATCAGAGAACGTCAACTGAACAACGATCAAAACTATACAAATGAGCACGTGGATCCCTACACAGTTCTCTTTTGTATAACCACCAATACACTCATATGCATATGTATTTATACGATAGCTATGCATCGATGCGAAAAAGATCAGCAGAAAAAAATAGATGAATAAATCAAGAGAAGAAAAAAGAAAAAGAAAAACAAAATTGAATCAAAAATTTTATTTATGCCGTATAAATTTTGATGATAATAAAATTTTTTATTTATTTATTTATTTATTAATTTTATTTATTCATTTATTTTTTTTTTTCTCATTTCCAATGGGAAAATATATCCGTAGTCATTTAATTAATTATTATTTCCGTAAATTTATATTTTTCGAATATAACCTCAAATTTTTTTTTTTTTTTTTCATATGTAATCGATAAAAAATCATTCATATTGATTAAAATTTGAATATTGAATGTAAAAAAAAAAAAAAAATACATAAATATAAATAAATGATGACAAAATGTATTGGGTGAATTTTGAATATATAAATAAACTCATTTACGTAAACATTATATATTTTTAAATAAAACGTGATGTTTATCTGCAAATAAGGAAGGACGATTGGCAGCATATTAATTAATCAAGATGACCAACTGCAATTTTATATATGAAACTTCTACCAAAATTTATCATATAAACAATTATCCGTATACCATTCAAGATTTCAATAGATTTTTCAAGGATTATTTTATATTTAAAATAAATTGTGTTAAATTCGTAATATTGTAATAAAAATTACATTATTCGTGATTTCAATTATTTATTATAAAAAATTCCTATGAGGAAAGATATCAAAACAAAAACAAAGAATAAATGAAACAAACAAAAAATATATGCAATAATTTTAAGGATCATCGTGTAATTCATATTCTTCAGGTGGTTGAGAATTTATGAAAAAAAAAAAATTATGACGTATATAATTAACCTTGACAGAAATTTTACACATGAGAACATTCTCCACCTATATCACACTTGATTCTCTCTTGACAATTCTGATTGTGTGTTATTTCTTTACTGTATAGAATACAAAAAAAAAAAAAAAAAAAAAAAAAAAAAAACCCACAGGAGTTTTTATGCACAACAACACAAGAAGGGAAGAAATAAAGAGGAAAAAAAAATGAATAAAAATAATAATAATGACTGGACGTGTATGCCTTTTGCTAGATTTAAAAAAAAAATACTACGTTGAAGAAGCCACAACGGAAAAAAAATAATAATGAAAAAAAAAAGGAGGAAATAAAAAAAAAGGAAGGGGAAATAGAAGACAGATATTATACGCGAGAAAACCCGTCTGACGGGATCACTGAGCCAAACGATCTTCTCTCTGCTCTTGCGTATAAACAACAGTGAAAATAAAAGATAAACAGGAAAAAAAAAAAATAAAACAAACACACACACACACACACACATATATATATATATATATATATATATACAAAGAGAAAGAGTGAGAGAGAACATGTGGCGGTCGAGTTCGCGGAAAGATTATGCCAGCATCCAACGCAAACTTCACTGAAGTAGCCGTAGAAAAAGTATATAAAACGTGGAGATTGTGTTACAGTGGAGCAGGTGAGATTCCAACACGTGTATATGAAATATGAAATTGATGCTATTGAAACTTTCAGTGATCTCTTAGAACTTATACACTTATATATACTGCTCACTTTCAATTTTTCATCCTTATGATTTTTATTTTCTGTTCACTTTGTAATTCTTGGATATAATTTTTATTATATCATAATCATACAGATGTGAATAAAATGGATTTTTAATTTAATAATTATGTTATTATTTATATTAAATTACCGAATGAGAATAAATTTCATTTCATTTTGCTGCTTGCAATAAATATCAAGTGACATTTAGAGGAAAGAATTAAATTTTTTTTTTTTTTTTTTTTTCATCAAAATAATATTGTGAAAAAAATTAAAAATTTTAATAACAATAAAAAAATTTTCATTTGATAATTTCTCGTGGATTATTCATGAATTAACGAAAATAATTTCACAAAATTTCCACTGTTTTCACAAATGTATATTTTTTTTTTTTTTTTTTACAGAGAAATATTTAGAGGTATATGATAATGAAGAGAGAAGGAATAATAGAAGAGGAAATAATTATGGTGAATATTAACGGAAATGAGCCAATACATTTTGTATTAAAAAAAAAAAAAAAAAAAAAAAAAAAATTAAATTACACGATGAATGTTCTCTTAACTATTACCTTGCAATATCTCGATAAGTCTCAGATAACTGACAGTGATGACCCTGAACCTCTTCGTGATATAATTAATGGCAATTATAGCGTTGAAGAAGTCAAAGTATCATGTGTTTCTATAAATACTACATTTGATATCAACGTCATAGTATAAATAATATTGAATAATAACTGATTTTTTTTTTTTGTCATTATTTAATAATGACCGAATTAATTTATGTTTGTTTGTTTCCTCATAAACATTGGGCACTGACAATTTCATTGACAATATTTATATGTCGTTTACAATTTCCAGGAAATAAAATTTTATTCACAATAGTTGAAATAACTATTCAATAAATTCTTTTCGTAGAAACTGCAATCCTATATTTTTATTCTATCTGTCTCTACAGAATCTCAGCCAGAGATAAATCGCCAAGAGAAATAAAATACGAAATTAAAGATGAAATGTCTGCAGGGAGGAAAAAAAAACAAAAAAAAAAAAAGTAAATTCTGTCACAGTGGGTGTCCTTTGTGGTAGATAAAAAATATTATAAAGGGACGAAAGGACACAATCCAATCGTGATAAACAAAAAAAAAAAAAAATCTGAAAATACCAGACAATAAAATGAAATATTAAAATACTTCTAAATAATCTTTGAGATTCTCAGAAGTTTTTTGATAATATTAAATTTACCATGTCAAATATATCAAATTGTTATGGATGACGTGAATAAAAAAAAATTATTATGAACTTTGTGAGGAAAATCTTAGGCTAATTTATGTATGCAGAATCTCAATCTCAATATGCATCATCATATCATTATATGATATTATAATAATGATAAATATTTATTTAGTTATTATATAATAAATTATTAATCGACATGAATATACGAATGTTCAAATTACTGTCGCGACATTGCATCACCTTAAACAAGCTATGAAACAACATAGAGAGAGTGGATTTATCGACTGCAACTCAGAATCAACTGTAGTAATAAAAAAAAAAAAAAAAAAAAAAGACAACTACTTCATCCACATACGAGATAAATTAATTATTTTCTAAAATAGTCGAGTTAAATTATTATTTTTTTTTTTTTAATTATTATTGTTTGAATAAATATAAAGATAGTGTTTGTTAATGCGTGATCCATTGATTGTCTGTTAACCTATATTATTCATCCTTTAGTTGTTATCTGCTTATCATGTAGTAAAAATACTACCAATGAAATAAAATATTTTGAAGATACACAATGTAAAACAAAAGAAAGAAAAAAAAATTTTAACAAACATTTTATTTCTTTAACATCTGATTCACTACTGTTTGAATTTGTTTTGCTCCATTTACAGAGATTTCTTCAAATCCTGGTAGCTCTCGCTGACAAATTTCCATCCATTTAACAATATTTGAATATTTATCAGGGGGAAAAAGAGACTGCAATAACACAAGAATAAATGATTTATTGAAATCATGAAAAATTAATTAATGACAATTATATATTTATAATTTTACCTTGAAAGAATTTATATATGCACAACAACTTATATCTGCAAGTGTGTACGTATCTCCTGCGAGCCATATTTTTCCGGATAAAAATTTATTCAGAAGGTCACACGCATCTGAAACCAACTGTTGTGATTTCGTCGAGACTTTATCACATTGACCTTGAAGTATCGGTTTCTAGAATACAATATTTTCATTTAACATATAAATAATGAAAAAATAAATAAATAAATAAATAAATAAATAAATAAATAATATGTATAATTTAATAAACTCACAACTGCATCTCTCAAACGAACTGATAAAGTTCCAGTATTGAAATAAAGTCGTTGATCGACCAATGCACGTTTATTCAAATCTTTTGGATATAGAGTATCACTTTCCGAATATTTTCCTACTAAATAAGTCATAATA
Source organism: Dinocampus coccinellae (assembly GCA_963920625.1). Lineage (NCBI taxonomy): Eukaryota > Metazoa > Arthropoda > Insecta > Hymenoptera > Braconidae > Dinocampus > Dinocampus coccinellae. Next base: position 9,385,803 of record OY987186.1, read on the forward strand.
GCATGACTTCATCAAAATGAATAATATATTATTAATATATGCTATATACAATATAATGACTGTGAACACAAAATGAGTCAACCTGTCACACAAAATTAATCCATTATCATTGAGAGTGGGGACTGTATGTTGTGGATTCAACTGAAAAAAAATAAATATTGAATAAAATGCAAATTCAATATACAAATCCAGGTTAAAATGGTGGACAACAACATTGGACTATGTCTAATCATACACAAGTTCAAAGATCATTCTTGTTGCATTAAAAACAAGAAAAAATTTTTTTTAAATATTTGCCTTGCCATAATCCTTAGTAAGGTGATCGCCTTTAAATATATTGACTTCACGAATATCTAATTCCAATCCAATTGTCTTCGCTGTCATACGAACTGCACAACTTGGTGGGCTCCAAGTTGTCCCGTAAAAAATTGGTCGCAGCATCGCAGTGAAATTTTATCTCTACACAATTATATTATAACAATAATTTAATAATAAAAATATAATTTTCAATATATTATTTCAGGTGATGAACACAGAATAAAATATATGTATATGGGCTTGTAAATTTTTTTTAGAAACAAATTTATAGTAAATAGAAACAATATAATAATTCACAAAGTTATCACATAAATGATAACTGTCCAGTTGTATGATTAAAATCAAGTATTAATAGACACGAATGAGATATATGAGCTGCCATCTGCCACTTAGGTTATAAACTTTCAACACTCCCAAGGGTATTACAAGAAAAGAAGATAATCGCAATACAATTTATCTACTGTTTTTTATTCTTTATACATCATTATGAATGTCATCATCATGATCATCAAAATGACACATCTCTATTCCAGATAAATTTTCACGTTTTTTTGTCTATAAAACCAAAGTGGATTTACTTTTGAAAAAGTGGCTTAATCATTTCACAAAGTTCTTTGAGACCTGGTACATTAATGTTTGCATAATGTGGTAGTTCTTTCTCACAATTTTTCAACCATGCAAGGATATTGGGATACTTGTTCATTGAAAGTATTGTCTGAAATAAATAATAAAATATTGATATAATTATCGAATTATCGAATAAATAGATGGGAACAGTTGATTAGATGATTTTACCGGATATGCAGATATAGTGCTAACGCAACTTATGTCTGCGATGGTGTAAGAATTGCCCACTAGCCATTTCTTTCCTTCCAAAAATTTATTCAAAATAGCACAGACCTCCTCCAAATTTGAAATTGCATCTTCCGGAAGGGGTTTACCTTGAAATAAAACTGCTTGCTGAAAAATATTAAAAAAATATTGTCAAAATCATTGACAAAATATATACATGTATTTCAACTCACAAGCGGATAACGAAATCGAACAAAAATAATTTCTCCTTCAAAATGAAGATATTGATCAATTTTCGCTCTTTTTTGTAAATCCTTGGGATATAGAGCATCAGCCTTTGCATATTTATCAACCAAATAACGCATAATGGCATGACTAAAATTGGAAAAAAAAAAAAATATTTATTTAATAAAATAATTAAATTTTTAATTGTAAATAATTATATTTACCTGTCCCATAAAATGAATCCATTATCATCAAGTGTTGGAATAGTGTGTTGAGGATTTATCTGTGATAATAAAATAATTAATATAATTATTGATTATATACCGTTTGATTTTTTTATTATTTATTCACCTTTAAAAAACTATCCGTCAGATGATCTTTATTTAATGGATTGATTTCACGAATTTCCAAATCTAATCCAATAGCCTTGGCTGTTAAAAGAACAGCACGACTAGGTGGACTCCGCTCAGTAGAATAAAGAATTGGACATGGCATTTTATTCAATTACCAAATCTATACAATAAATGAATATAAAATAATTTTAAATTTGCATCAAAAACATTTTTCCAATTTCGTATTGTAAATATAAATATACACACCAAAAATAATTGGTAGAAAATTTTATTAGTTTTCTTTATCAATTGAGCTGTAATTTACTGACTTATAAATTACACAAGGTCAATAAATTTTACAAACACGCAGGAACAAAACTTTTCCAACACTGTTCACACGGAATAGAACTTGTTGAAATATACAAGAAATTAAATGTATTCCATTCTCTATTTATATCTACACAAACCATCATTTTAATTGATGTTGCATTGTCATCATTTTTATTATGTAATGTGATGAATTGTCATGTAGAAAAAAAAAACTAATTATATATATATATACAATTACCACATATTGCAAAGCAATTGAAATAAAGTATATGAGTTAGAATACAAAATATATAAAGTTTATTGAAAAATATTGTAAACTCACAATATTATTATGCATGAAAACAAAAATGACGACACCCGAAAAATAAAAACATTAATCGATAATTATATATTTTTTTTTCCTTTATTGAAATGAGAGGTACAGATCATCATTCACTTGTGTAAATTAATCAATTGTATAAATATAAGCATAAATTATTATTTTTATTTTTTTGTTTAATAAAAATCCGAATATTTTAAAATTAATTGAAATAATACGTATTTATCATACATAAATTTTATTATTGTATTGAAATGATATGATGAAAATTTATTGTATCATGTACCCATTGCTTGATTACCATTGGTCGAGATGAGATGTTATATGTGAATTTGAAATCGAAGTTGCGTGCGCCACTTGTGGTGGGATATATATATATATAACACCCTCTTTTTTCTTTCCCACTCGTTGTCTCCCACCTGCCACCCTTTCATCATTCAAGTTAGTACATATGTAGATAGTAATTCAAAAGATCCCGCGCTGTACTCATCATATGAACAAACATTGCCATATCGTCTGTCGTTTTGTTACAATTATCTTTTACAAATTACTTGTGTTCACTTCAATCAAATTGTATATATTAATTAAATCGAAATTTGTACAGCAATGTTGATCCCTTGAGAACTACAACTTATCACTTTTATTTATTTATTATTATTATCATTTTCTTCGTTATATTTGAATTGAAGTAAAATGGCCTGTCCCATTGGAGAAGGATCGTGAGTATTATTAATTATAATATCATAAATATCATGAGAGATAATTTAATTAACACTATAATTTAATAATTTAAATGAAATAAAATAATCTTTTGATGAAAAAATATTTCACGCAATGACCCTATGATGCACTTATAATCCAATGTTTTTCTGATGTAGATCCCAACACAATAGGTCAACATTTAATGATAAGAATTGTTCAATATGTTTTTTGTTTATATTTATAAACAAAATAAAAAAATATATTTCATAAGTGCGTAATAATATTTTAGATGGGAGGAAATGAGTCAGAATGGTGATCATTTAACTGAAAGTTCCAGTCATGGTATTCTTTATGGTGAATACCTTCAGTTGGATAAAATTTTATCAGCCCAACGATTACTTAGTACTCACTACAATGAAGAAGTACACGATGAACATCTTTTTATTGTTACTCACCAAGGTAAATAAATATAATTTTAAAGAAATAATAATAATATAATATTTTATGTGCGATATTAATAAAAATAATATTATAAATTTCTTTTTAATATTGTTATCATCATCATCATCATTATTCTCGTGATTGCAGCCTATGAATTGTGGTTCAAACAAATAATCTATGAATTGGATTCAGTAAGACGACTATTCAATTCCGAAATTGAAATAATACGAAATCACACAAATGGCAACAGTTGCAGTCACGGTAAAAAAGAGCCAGTTAAACATCAACGTCTGGACGAATCGCAGACATTGGAGATTCTCAAAAGACTTAACCGCATTGTGTTAATACTTAAAGTATGTGATTTGACAATGACAGTGATAGTTCTTTATAGGGTTCAATAAACTCTGAGCTCGATAACAAGCCAATTAGCCAGAAAGGATTGAAATATTCATAGTGTTTCATTGTCCATCAAGGGGTTGTAATTAAATTTGTACCCTCGCCAAAAGACGTGGTGGTAAATTTTTTTGATGTCGTCTCACAACATATATTGGCATTACAAATACATTTGGGTTAAGGCTCTGGTACTTTATCAAATATTCTATTTGCATAGCTGTTATTTATTTTTTTTTTTATTTTTATAATTTCATCTATTATTCATTAATAAAATCAGCAATTTTAAAAGTGACAACACATTGGTGGGAATATTATTGAATGAAGTATACGATATTACAAAAGAGCAATGTAAATTAATACCAACTAGTAGATATGCGATACGTGTACGAAAAAAAAACAAAAAAAAAAATCAATAATAATAATACATACATATCAGCCGCAGTTAGGTAACGACACTATCAATGAACGTGTGCATTACCGCAAAAGAAAACCACGATCCCTACATGGTCAATCCAAAGCAGAACTTTCTATATACCAACATTGATATAATTAAAATGAGAGAAAAAAAAAAAAAACGATCTAATGAAAATAATTAATTTTTCACAGCTTCTTGTCGATCAAGTGACGATCCTGGAGACAATGACACCTCTTGATTTCATGGCATTTCGTGACTATTTATGTCCAGCATCGGGTTTCCAATCTTTACAATTTCGTCTTATTGAAAATAAACTTGGTGTAAAACAAGAACATCGAGTCAGATATAATCAGGGCTATACAAAAGTATTTGGACGAGATCCAGCGGCAATTGAAGCAATACAAAAATCCGAGAGTGAACCAAGTTTGAGTTATTTAGTTCAGGAATGGTTGGCACGAACTCCTGGACTTGAAGAAAGTGATTTTGACTTTTGGGGAAAATACAGACGTGCTGTTGAACATATGCTAAATGAACAAGAACAATTAGCACAGGTAAAAAAAATAAATAAAATAATTATTTATTTATTGATTTTTGAAAAAATTAATTTTCAATGTTAAAAATATATTTTTCGATTTATCTTTGATTTCAGATTCAAGCGCAGGAATCCGTTCGCAATTTTATATGTTCCAATGTTGCTTCAAAACGAGCAGTATTTGAAACTATATTAAATAAATCGCTTCATAATGCATTAGTAATGCGAGGAGAAAGACGTTTCAGCCATGGTGCATTTCAAGGTGCAGTTATGATAACTCTCTATCGTGATGAACCGCGATTCAGTCAACCTCATCAAATTCTTACCGCTCTTATGGATATTGATTCCCTTATTACTAAATGGAGGTGTAAGATAGACAAAATCTTTTCAATATTATTCTTTTTCTTTTTTCCTTGAAAAACTTGTATGGAATTAAAATTTATTTATATTTACATTCTGTAATTGCAGATAATCACGTTATTATGGTGCAAAGAATGATTGGCTCACAGCAATTAGGTACTGGCGGTTCTTCCGGTTATCATTATCTTAAATCAACCTTGAGGTAAAAAATAAAAATAATAAATAAATAAATTTTGATAAGAAAATTAAATAACAATCCATGTACATAATTCATGGATATTTAATATTGCAGCGATCGATATAAAGTTTTTCTCGATTTATTCAATCTCTCGACATTTCTTATACCGAGAAATCTCATTCCACCACTGTCAAAAGAAATGAAAATAAAATTATCAATTGCAACTGGTTATTGGGATCACGATGAAGAATCATCAGATCAAAATCCATCAGAAAGTTCTGTCGAAGAGTCACTCTGAACTATTCATATTCCTAATATGAATAATAAATTTATCGTTACACTTGATGCAATATAACATTTATACATATACAAATTTATTATTAATTTTTATTTTAAATACATAAAATTTAAAATTATCAGTGAATTATAGTTTATATTTGTTGCACAATTGTGTATAAAAAAATTTTAAGAAATATAACCAAATCTGTAGATAATTATATTATTATCAAATAACATTCAAAGATGAGACTTCATTTGCAATGCCTATAAAAAAAAATAAATAAATAACAAATCGATAGAGAAGATAATATATATACATATAATTACTGACCGCAAATATTATTCCCAATAGCAATATAAAGATAGCCGTCATTGCCAAAATTCTTTCCCCATGAATTTCTTATAATATAAAATGGTATAGGTCCAGTTTTGTCATAGCCAACTATTTGCACAGCGTGATTTAACTTTGTAAACGCTCCATCGCAATGATACTGTATAATTCCACCGATATAATTTTGCCAAGTGAGAGCATTGACAGCCACTGCAACTGGTCCATGATTAACTAAGATATCCAACAACTCATCTTCATAATCAATAAAACTGTCAATAATAATTTTAATTTATTATCATAGTAATTTTTATTACAGTAATTTTGAGTGTTGTTATCATTTTAAAAAAATATATTAATTAACAGTAGCAGATAACAAATGAAATAAAATTAGTCAATGGATCTTTGTAATTTATTTATCAAATGTCGAATGAACTATGAAAGACTACCATTGACAATAATCGTATTAATTCTCACCTATCACATGTAAAATCTGTAACTCGAACAGCTGAAGTTTTTGATCTGAAAATCAATATTTATATTGGTGAATAACGATTTTACTGTGTATATTTTGTTTTTTGTTTTTTTTTGTTTTTTTTCATTCACCTGTCCAATTGACAAACATCGGATTTTCCCGTGACTGGATATAAATTATCAGCTAATACCGGCACTTTATTATCGACCAACCATGAGAGTAAACTACAGATATCACCTCCTTGACAGCCAAAATTTCTATTGCCCGCGCAATCGATCATCTGTGAGAAAAAAAAGAAAAACCATTGAATTTTTTTTTTTGTTTATTTTTATACTGCATGAATATTAATGATAAATATATATATTTTATTACTTCTTGAACACTAAATAAACGAAGCGTTGCATTTTTAATTGCCACCATTGACTCGATACATTCAACTGTACTGTAGGCCCAACAAGCCCCACAATTTCCTTGATTCTTCACTGGAGTGACGACTCCCTTTGTCCTCCAATCCAGTTTTACTGGGATTCCAGTTGCTCTCTCAAATCGTATCAAATTACGATCTCCTATTTGATGTACACGATGATGTGGCCGACCTTTGACGTGTTTGAAACCGCGATCTGGAATATCTGGACGTAAAGTCAGAGTCAAAAATTCTTCTTCTGACATATCAGAATATACTGTTGGTCCATAAAGTGCACTTTCAGGTGATGATCGTTTAATATTCATCATCTGAATATTTTCAAGAGATTTCTGTTGATATTCAAAATTTAATAAAACTTTCAAAATTTTTAATAGACACTCATAAGATTAAATTACTTATTACAATTACTGATTAAGTTATTTAATAAATGATCTAACAAATATTATATTAGTAGTATACAATGCAAGATAGCAGTGAAAAATAAAAAAATTCACCTGAAATCTTTGAAATCGTTTGTCGTACTCTATCGTATCATTTCGATAAGATTTATTATAATGTACAATATAATTTTCAAATAATCGAATATTCTCCTCGCGATTATCTCGTGGAACTTTCATTGGAATTATAAAAAAACACAAACTTATCAGTAATATCACGACTACTACTGTTCTCCACTCCATAGTGAGTGAGAGCTCATAATCTCTCTGCTAATCTCTCTGATGGGGCTTCACCGACTTACAACGACTCCGCACATATTTCTATCCGTTCTCTGCACTACTCAACTGTGCATCACTATATATATATATATATTTTTTTTTAAAGGTAAATTATTATTTATTCTAGCGACCAAACGGATATATATGCAATTACATACATATGTAGATTAATGATAAAGAATTTTTGTTGAATACTTTACGAAAATAGAATTCTATTATATTATAAGGTGGGCATTATCAATTTGAATAATGAAATGGCGACCATTTTGAACTATTCACTTCGTAATTATAATTCATTCTTAGTATTAATATAATATACAATAATAATTGTATTGAACACAGTGATAAACAATTTCCACATTTTATTATTTAAACATCCACAGACCATAATTTTTGTTAAGATGAAAGTAATCCTTAACCACGCTAAATATAGATGAAATAATAAAAAAAAAACAATTGAAAAATAAATACTCATGCGAGTACATTAATCATAATTATTAATATTTAATAGTAAATTTTGCATTTGTATTGTATTAGAACAGTAGTCGAAAAAGAGAATATAATGAATAAACATTTTGTAATAAAATTGATACAATATGTGAAAAAATACGTTAAACTTATTAAAGTTTTTTTTGTTTTTTCACAGTTATTTTGTACTGCAAGAATATATACAATCTCCACACTCGTATAATAATAAACGTGATCATGAAATTGAATGTAAAATGTAACTTTTATATTTTAATAAATTCAATAACATAAAAATTGCAATAATTGACGAAATTTGAAAAATAATAAATTTTAAATAGAATTCACGGAAATTATTTCAATTCTCATCTCTATTATGGCAAATATTTTTCATGACTAAAAAAACCATTATAATGTTATATTGGACATTCATACCATCATATGAATTGAAATTATAAAAAAAACTTCCTTCATTGTCATGGTTTTAATTCAATTTCTAATTAATATTTTGAATGGTGTGATTTTATAATATGTGGATAAAGTATTCAGTGAAGTACGAGATATACAAACGGTTTTGAAATGAACACAATGTAATGTTAATTTGCTAAAAATTCTCTTGTGATATCGACATTAGTCTAAATAGTAATAAAAATACACTTGCAAACTCGATATCGATAGATTGAAAAATGTTTTTTAAGAAAAAAAAAAAAAAGTATTGATTCATGGGCAATTTTAATTTTAGTAAACAGTCATAACGATTCATATGAATGTACAGGAAATTTTTTCATTTCGTATGAAAAAATTTCACAAATTTTTTTTGTTCTTTTATTTTATATTCTAACGCAAGGAATGTTAATAATTAAAATTATTGTTGAATGGGAGCTGGTACCATGTGTTGAGTTATCGTTAAAAGTATCTTAATCACATATTGGAGAATGTCAGGCAACGACGGTGATGTTGATGCTGTGATCAATGCATTTCTAATCTCTAAGAATGTGTTGCGAGTATATTGATTTCTTCGTGATGACAAGCGCATTTTTAAAAATTGGTAATATACAAATGATGTCAGTAATCCAGCACGACCACTAAAATTAAATCAAAAAATATTATGAGATGATATCACAATAAAATCATTCACATAAAATATAAATTTCAATAATGTTTATATTTATACTTACGTAAATACAAGAATGATGGTTAGGGGTAAAATCATGATATCACACAATGCGCATAATCGTAAAATATTGCATGACTGGAGTTCGACCAAGGATATCGCAAGTCGCGCTGGCCAACAACTATTTTGCCCAAGTATCTATTAAAACATAAAAACAAAATTGCAAATCATTGAAGAAGCAAAAAATTTCTTGCATAATTCTGTTAATATCTTGTAATTGAATAATATTAATAATAAAAATTTACATACATCCAGCAGCGTAAGAGAGTAACTTGTTAAATGCAGTAGGGCGAATAAAAATAATGGAACTATCACCACTATATATACATACCACCAAATTAAGGTCAAATTTTAAAGAATAAAATTAAAAAAATAATATTAAATTTTATAAATAATTAAAGTTAAAAAGGATACACGTCACGGGTGAAACATAGAGAAATATCGATGAGTATAATAAGTAATGACAAGAATCTTCCAGAAGCAACATCTCAACGAAATGTGAATCCAATTGAACTATTGGAACTCTCTGATGAAGCCTGAGAGCATTAGTTGCTGCAGCACTCATCAATACTGTATAATAGGCATTGTACGAATTTCTGTATGCATAAGATACAAAGTTAAATAAAATAATGATTTATCGTAAATTCAAATAATTATTGAATATCCGTACCCAAATATTGGAATTATATATCCTATTGAAAATAATATTGTGAATAATCTGGTGAGCCATAATCCAGCATCAATTTTGTGGGAAAGAACATGTTGCTTTAAAGCACCCCATCCTTTCTCCACCTGTGGTGAACTTTCCCCAGAGGTTGTGCTAGTACTATCTGCCATCCTGAAAAAGTTCAACCATAGGTTAGAATATAATTTTACTCCAAATATTTCAGAATATATAAACAGACATATTTTATAATTTTATATGTAAATTTTTCTCAACATCATTAAACCATTAGATTAATTTATAATAACTAAATGCTTACGTGTAAAAAATTAAATATTCATAATTTATCTCAACACATCTTATATATATTTTTAAATATATATTCAATTCAAATTCAATATTTATTAATATTAGATAGTCATACTCACTTTGGCTGATTCTTGAACTCTGAATCACTAAATTTTTTGATACAATCTTTCCCGTTTTATGATACAAACGGTGACGAGAAATTACACGTAATATTGAAATGACAGCCAATACTACACTACTACTACTACTACTACATATACAATGTATTCTTCAACTGACTACAGTATCTTGCATCAGTAGTAGTGGAAATATTGTATGTATATATATTATAAAACGAATTCCCACTGTGGCCGAGTCATCATATGACGACGTAGACTTTATACACATCGCTGATAGATGGTGCCTTTGTCGCATCTTCCACTATAAACATAAAATATAGGTATTTAGGTAACTGTATTATTGCGCATGCGCACATTCAAAAACACATTCCTTCTCGCGCCAGAAAATTATCCCGTACTGTGGATACAATAAATTATATAGTTTGATAAATTACTAGGTAGAAAATAGCTAGTTGTTGTATGACTACTTGTTTCACTTACCTAAACATACGGTGTAGGAGCTCCAGATTTTGTTTCAGTTATCAATTATTAAATTAGTAATAAAAAATAATAAAAAAATCAATCTATGGCACGTCAATGCCCTCTAAACTTTCACTAAATTTTTTTTTGTATTATGTGTTGTTGAGACAAATTGTACTGACACCACAGAAAAATATATTCTGCAACGTGATAATTCGTAAATATATTGCTGCAATTTGAGGGTATGATTGACTAGAAATTTGGGAAGAATAAAATTGATTTTTATCTAGTTATACGATAATGTAATAATTGAAATAATAATAATAATAATAATAATAATAATAATTGTAAATAATAATAATAATTGAAAATAATAATAATAATAAATGAATAATTGTATTTAGAAATTCTTATGCCACGACCTTCATACATCAATTATCTTATAATACTACACAGTTTTGAATAAGGAGATTTTTTATTGTGTGCAATATTATGTATACACATAAAAAACTGATTTGAAATAATTCATTTTATTTATTAAATTTTTGCACTTTGAGTGTAATAAATGGCATATTTATTTTCAGATATAAAAAATTATACAAAAAAATACAAATCGAATGGATACAATAAATCTTGAAAGAAATAAAGGCAAGAAAATGTTGATCTTGATCAGTTCAACTTTAACTTTGATTATAAGTCTTTTCACTTATAGAAAATCAAGACAGTACTTGTTAGATATGGCTAATAGTTTTATTCTTGATGTGAAATATCAGCTATTGGGAATAAAAGAAAGTACTTCAGATATTCTGAAATCTAAATACAACAGAACAGGTGCACACATCTATTTTTTATTAATATTTTATCTATTAATTAATTAATTTATTTATAAATGTGAATTTATACACTTAATATTGTGACAAATAGTGTTAATGATAATTGTGTATTGTCTGATGGACATTTACCAATATTAAGTGTGACTAATTGTGCATACACATTTACATCACTAATTGTATTGATAAATTAGCATAAAAATGAATTTATGTATTATCTATATTTCCTAGATTTACCGTGTAAAAATGGAAATATTGCTGTAATTACTGGTGGTTCACGAGGAATTGGAGTAGTTGTAGTAAGAATGTTACTTCAATGTGGCATGAATGTAGTTATTGGTAAATATAAATTAACTATCGTATCATAAAAATAATTAATAATTCAATAAAATTATTTACATGTTTATTTTCAATTAAGGTTGTAGAAAAGTACAGAATGGAGAAGAATCTATTAGAAAAATTCGTGAATCTGGAATTACTACTGGAACGGCAAAAGCTTATGAACTGGATAATTCAAGTTTAGCAAGTGTACAACAGTTTGCCAATAATGTTAAATATGATTTTGATAAAATACACGTATTAATAAATAATGGTATGCAATCTATATATTTGTGAACATAAAGAATTATTTTATATTGATAAATAAATATAATTTTCAGCTGGAATAATGTTTACACCTTATAGTGAAACTAATGAGGGCATTGAACAGCAGTGGGGCGTCAATTATTTGTCCCACTTTAAGCTGACATCGTTACTATTGCCGTTACTCCGCAACGCTGGTGCCTCAAAAAATTCTGCCAGAATTGTTAACGTATCATCTTGCGCGCATCGTTTGGGTTCAATCGATTTCGATAATATTAATTTCTCGTAAGAAAAAGAAAAAAAATCATTAATATTGTCTAAATAGTTAATTAATATATTTATAATTAATAATTACTGTTTGCAGTGGAGAGCAAAATTTTTCAACGAAAAAGGCTTATGCTCAAAGTAAATTGGCACAAGTAATATTTACACGAACTTTTCAAAAAATCTTTGAGGAAAAAAAACTTCCTATACAAATTTATGCTGTACACCCTGGCATTGTGAATACTGATTTATTCCAAAACAGTCTTATTCATAAATTCAGTTTTCTTAAGAAAATTCTTTTCAAGGTATATAAATAATACTTATAAAAAGTATTTTAAAAATATCAATAAATATTCACGATATACTGTAATTTCAGACTCCGGAAGGTGGTGCTACAGGAGTGGTATTTGTAGCAGTCAATGACAAAGTAGAAAATCGCGGTGGAGCATATTTCAGTAATTGTCTTGAGACCGTTTATAATCCACTTTCAGACGATAAAGTTATTCAACAAAAATTACTTCAATTGAGTCTTGAACAAACACAATTAAAAGATTTTTTCCAATTCTTGTAACTTTAATGAGGCGAATGTATACTTCTGAATGGATTCCGTCCATAGTTGGGGACCATAACGTACTTAAACGAATAAATTATTTTTCCTTTTAAAAAAATTATAATGTCATTATTTAGTTTTTTTTTTCTCCTCCTCTACAAACAAACAAAAAAAGATTTCTCTCTCTCCCTCTCTCTTTCTGTTTATTATAATACAATACAAAATATTCACATTCACTTGATATAAACTTGACGTCCACATTCGTATGTAGGACTCGATATTATTCTTCGACCACGGAGTGAAATTGATTTACTTAAAAGCGCAGGTGATCTCAAATGAATCCCCCGTCCCTGGGGAGTCCAAGCCCTCACAGTAACTTCGATATTGCTGTTTGGTGTAATTGCTACCCATCCTGTCATATCCAAAAATAGTATAAACAAATATATCGTTCGTAATTTTGATGGATGAAAAAATAATGATGAAATATTTACCTGCACTAGAAAGAACGACATCAGCAGCTGATTCGCGATCACTTATTCCTTGAACAGAAAATTCTTTGCTTTGAAGTGATGGCCAAATTTTTAATCTTTCTGGATCATTTATCGGTACAACCAACGCTTCTGTATGTAGCAGTTCTTTATATATTAGATCAGCATTTTCAGTGTGACAAATAGTAATAGGTAATTTGTCACTCGCAAAAACAGTAATTCTAGTAAATAGAATAAAATCATTGATAATTTTGATTGAAGAAATACATGAATGAATATATATATTTTTTACCTTATGTAGTCGGGTCCATTTAACAAGTCAATTCGTCCCATTCCAGCTAAAAATATCGTTTGACCAGGCTTAAACAAAAAACTTCTTGGTGATATAATTTTTTTGGGTAAAGTTAATAATAATTCTTCTGTTGTCAATAAATGCAGCACTTGATCAGGATGAATAACACCAGGAGTATCATAACACCATCGACTATATTTATAAATTTCATTGTTTTCATTTATTCCAAATTTACCGCTGGCTCTTGAGTTCTCATAATTCTTAATGGCTGCTGGATTGCTCATCATATTTGAAAAAGTTCTTCCAACTCGCTCTGAATGTAAGAACACGTAATTATTAAAAAAAAAATACATAAATAAAAATTATATGTTTATTTATCAATTAATTTAGAATTCATTACCTTGTAAAGTTGCTAATTTTATATCACGTTTTAATTGCGATTCACGTTTTCTTATCGTCAACTCGGCTGTATTATCTTCTCTCTCTGTCTTCAGTCTCATTGTTCGTAAATATAAACGCCACCTAACTGGATTGAGAATTGGAAATTTTAATAAATTTAATGTTGTCCCGGGCCATGGTGAAGTAGTAGCACGTTGAATCAAATCGGCTGCTTGTACTTTACAATAGTCAGATTGCAGGAGAGCGTTAAATAAAGTTGATTTTCCAACATTAGTACATCCAATCATATATATATCACCTGAACAAACAAAAAAAAATATATACACTATAATTTATTGACGAAAAAAAAAAAAATAATAATAATAATAATAAACAAATAAATAAATGAATAAATAAAAAGAATTATGATCAACAGTACCTTTATAAATCCAGATTTTGTGTAATTTATTAATGAGTCGTTCTATTCCATAACCTGTTTTAGCAGAAATCAAAGCCACATGTTTGATATTCAATGACTCAAGTCCTGATTTTTTTAGTGCTATCATCAACGAGTTTTCAACATTTTCCAAAAATTTTGAACAGTCTTGTGGTAATAAATCAACTTTATTTCCCACCACAAATATAGGAGTATTTTTTCCTATGATCGACGATATATCCGGCCAAATGGAACATGGAAAATCCGTAAGATCAATCATTAATATTACGGCAACTTTTTTTTTAATCGACTTTATCTTACTAAGAATTTTAGGATATTCTTCGGGCGGTACTGTCACTTCCAATGTCGTATTGTAATTTTTCATGAAATGACAACGTTGACAAATTGTACTCTTCAAATCTTCTTCACTTAGTCCTTCAAATAATTCAAATGGTAAGTAACCAGGTATAGCTGAATCTTGACATTGCAATAAAGCACCACAACCACCACAAATAGTCGAACTCACAGGTACATCGGGATTTGAAGTTCCATACAACGATTTCCAAGATTCTTCATCATAATTATCACCACCACCACCACCACCATCAATATTATCATTTTCAACATTATCATTATATTGTTCATAATCGGTCATCCAATTATGTTGAAAATTTGGCATATTATCAGCAGGTCTACGTACTTCCAATTCATTTATTCTAGTTTCTAAATCTTTAATTGTTTTTTGTGATGATGTTCCAGAAGTATTTTTCAGTGTTAAATATGATTCGTATAAATTTGTATATGTTTCATTGAGAATCGGCATCACTGGAGGTAGTTCAGATGAAGTTTCGTCTTTTTCTTTCACAGTGGCAAATTGATCTGTTACTGAATAAGGCATGTGAATAGGTTTCAATGGTTTTTCTTCGTTATTTTCATTTATTTCAACTGCTTCATTATTAGTATCATTATTTTTTAAGTATTTCAAAGCAATACTGTATATCGGCTCAGCGTTTCGTCGAGCTTCAACTGCTTTTTTAAACGCACTTTCAATAGCTTTATTTTTTCTATACCCGAATTTTAGACGTTTACGCTCAATATAATCACAATATATCAATTTCTCCTGTAATGCTTCAATTTTCGGATCTAATTGCAACTTTACATTTCCAGCTTCATCAATTTTGTATCTATCGTGAATATTATTATCATACCTTTGCCTAAATATTAAATTTTTATTACGACATAACCTCAGATTCGTACATAAAATTGTTTTATAATGTGAATACCCGTTTGTTAATGGCCTCATTATAGATAAAGATTGTCTAAACGATAACATTATTTTTTTAATATAAATATAACAATTTTTGGGTGACAATAATTAGATATTCATAAATTCATAATTGATGTAATGCTATGACACTTCCACTGTTCCACATCACATTGGTACAAATTGTATATACTAAGGTTAGGTTGAGATATTTGATAGATATTTGGATATTCTCTTATATATGTACGGATAACTCCATAGATCATATATCAACAAACCAGATTTATTTATTTATTTATTTATTTATTTATTTATTTATTCATTTATAATTAACGAATTAATAAATTCACGAATGTATTTTTACAGTGTTTGTATGAAATTAATTTGGTAATTTTAACATGAATTATCAACAATATTTAACATAATATATTCCACAGGTTTTTTGCTTATAAAAAATATTTTTTTTCGAAAATATTGAATACGCATGCGCATTCCGTTGAATTCAGCTACTCGATGTAATATATTACGGTTCTCATATAAGATTGTTGCCCATCATAATTTGAATCACTAATTAGAACAACTTGAAAATGTCTAATGAGAACAAATCGGCCAATCTATCCACAAATCCAGAGTTGGATGAACTATTAGACAGTAAGTTTGTGTACAATGCCATTTAGTGTTATTCAAAATGATTTATTGAAAATAAGAGTGATAAAATATAACCTATAAGCTATTATTACGAAATGAATAAACTCTTTGTAATTATAGTGATGAATGTCTGACAATTTATCATAAAATAATAAATATTACATTTTATAATTAGCATAGCTTATTTTTATATAACAATTTAATTATGTACAGATATTTTATGTATTTTTTTTTACAGTTTTTTTATGTTTCAGATGCATTAGCGGATTTTGATAAATTATCTCAACCAATCGTCAAAAAAGAAGATTGTTCAGTGGCATCGTCATCTGAAACAGATAAAAAGTTGACGGAAGAATTTCCCATTGATGAATCTTGGACGCAAGATTTTATTAAACAAACCGCAGAACAATTTGAACATAATCTTCAAGGCCTAGTACAAAATGGTAATTTACCATTGTATAATTGAAATATAATGAATACAAATTCACAATTATATTTAGGTGATGACTTCGAAGAATCATTGCAGAAAATGGCACATACTGTCGCATCTGCTATATCTAGCGGTTCCGCGGATGACAGCGGTGAAGGTACGGAATTTCAAGCAGCAATGGCACAGGCATTAAAAGACATATCGACTACATCAGAAAATTTTCAGGTTAATATTCCAATATAATTTTGAATCATTTAAAAAATTGACCAATACTATACTGAATTCTTTCGTAATCAATTTAGAATGCTGCATCTGGCATTACCGAAGCAGAATTGGCAACAATGTTGGGTGCAACATCACTAGATGAGTCGGGCGGTGATATTTTTTCATTCATGCAAAAAACGGTTCAATTGTTACTATCAAAAGAAATTCTGTATCCACCTTTGAAAGAAATGGTGGAGAAATATCCAGCGTGGTTAAATGAAAAAAAAGAGTCATTATCTAATTCAGAGTTCCAGCGTTTCAATGAACAACTTGATCTTATGCAAAAGGTGAATTTTTTTTTTTTATTCGTTTTTTCAAATTAATTATATTTTATTTTATGTAATAAAAAATTTCTATTTTCAAGGTTTGCACCGAATTGGAATTAGAAAACGATTCAGACACAGAGGATATGAAAAAAAAACGATTCGATAAAGTATTAGGGTTAATTCAAGATATGCATTCTTGTGGTCAACCTCCTGAAGAGTTAGTTGGAGATCAGGCTGGTCTATTTCAAGTTGATAATGAGGGTAATCCTGTATTTCCACCGGGAGTTGATCCACAAAATTGCAATATTATGTGATATTCTCGAAAGATAACGTAAAATGTCATTTGGATGCGTCAAATGTACATAGAAATCTAATCAATTTTTTAATCATACGTAATAGCCAAGAGGTAAAGTTTATTATTACAAAAAAAAAAAAAAAAAATAGAAATCGATAATTCATATTTATATTAGATAATTGTTGTTTTGGTATTATAATCAATCGCAGTTTTTTCTATCATACTTTGTAATAATTATTTCTCTTCTGCTTGTACAATTCGTATACGCAAAGTGTGAATGTCCATTTGTAGTCAATTTTCTTAAATGTTATTATGGCAGTGGGAAGTAAAGAATAAGCAATATTAAATTTTTCGTTAATTCGCCATATTATTATGACGTTGTTTTTTTATTGTTTAAATAATTTACAACACTTCATTATTTATATTGAGATGCTATTGCAGGGTTGATTCAATATGAATTTATTCAACTGCAATTCATGATGATGGTGAGAGTGCATCGACTCCCGGTAAGACTTTGCCTTCAAGTAATTCTAAACTGGCACCACCACCAGTACTGACGTGACTCACTTTATCTTCAGTCTTCCATTTGGCTGCGCAAGTGGCTGTGTCGCCACCACCAATTATCGTGATTGCACCGCGAGTTGTTGCTTCAACTACATTATCCATTAAACTCTTTGTGCCTTTGCTAAAATTGTCAAACTCAAAGACTCCAGCTGGTCCATTCCAAACCACAACTTTAGCTCTTTTTAGTGGTTCTAAAAAATGATTGCAAGATATAATTAGGATTTAGTATATTATTACGTAAAATGCAAATGTATAAAAAAACTGTATATAATAACCTGCAAATAATTCTCGGGATTTTGGTCCAACATCGAGTCCCATCCATCCATCTGGAATGCCAGATTCAACCTCAGCTGTGCCTACAGCTGCGTCTTCAGCGAATTTATCTGCAGTCACAAAGTCCACAGGCAAATGAACTTGTACATTATTTTTCTTTGCTTTTTCCAAGAGATCGTTGACAATTTTAGCACCCTCTTCATCGAACAACGAATTTCCAATCTAAAATAAATTATGGATTTATATGGAATTCTTGCAAATATAAATATATTTATCATTCAACGGCTCACCTTCATGCCTTTGCTAACTTTGAGGAAAGTGTAGGCCATACCACCACCAATAATCATCTCATTAACTTTATCCAATAGATTATTGATCAATTGAATTTTGTCCGCAACTTTAGCGCCACCAAGAATAGCCAAAAATGGTTTTTCCGGATTATCCAAAGCTTTGGCAAAATATTGAAGTTCTTTTTTCAATAAAAATCCACTGGCACGAATTTCAAAACCATCACCCATCATTGAACTGTGAGCACGATGGGCAGTACCGAATGCATCATTAATATAAACATCACCAAGTTTTCTCAACGATGCTCGAAATTCCGTGACTTTGGACTTGTCAGCCTTAACCTAAAATATCGAAAGAAACTTAAATTATAAACAATCTTTAGAAAAATAATTTTTTTAATCAAACCTTAGAGCCATCAGGTCCAACACCCTTGCCTTCTTCTTCAATATGGAATCGCAAATTTTCCAATAAAATAATTGTTCCAGGAGTAGGATCAGCACATGCCGCTTCCACAGCAGGACCCACACAATCATCCAAGAACTGAATGTCTTTTTCTAAAAGTGTTTTTAGTTCATCTGCCACAGGTTTAAGAGTATATTTAAGATTTTTTGAACCATCCGGCCGGCCCAAGTGTGACATCAAAACAATTGATTTTGCTTTTTTTTCCAGTGCATATTTAACAGTATCCAAAGCAGCAACAATTCTCTGATTGTTCGTAATCTTTCCATCCTTCAATGGTACATTGAAATCAACTCTACATAAAAAAAAATAAATAAATAAATAAAACCGTGAAAGATATTATTATTGAATAATAGACAAAAAAAATTTATTTGTGAAAAAAATCAATTGCACGTACCTTATTAAGACCCTTTTGCCGGTAAGATCTACTTTGTCAATGCTCAATTTATTTAATGCCATTGTTATTTTTTTGTATAATAAATACAATATAGAATTATTTCCAATTGAATAGTAATAATTTAATAATCTTACGATTAATAATATCACTGTAAGAGCGTAATAAATTGACGAATGAATGTGATGTCGGCGTAGAAAATTGGCAAAACGACGTATCAATGTCAAACGAAGGGCGTCGAATGTGGCGCCCTCCCATGAACCTTCGTAATGCACGCATGTGGAAATTTACCTATATACATGAATGCACTTCAATAATTTAACCCCCTCTCGTCCCGCCTTCGTAACCATCTCAAAATTTTTTCCATTCAACACAAAGAGCTATTGTTCTTTCAACTTATTTTTACCATCGTAAAGAACAATAACAATGAGAAAGGTTAAGAAATAATAATAATAATTATTATTATTATTATTATAAATTAGATAAATCGTGATGAATTCATGAACTTGGTATATTTTTTATAGATATAATTTATCATATATACCTAAACGCAAATCAGCGCGTGCGTAATTTGAAAACATGAAAAAAAAAAAAGAATATTGATTCAAATAATTTCATCCACGCATAGATGATAACAAAATAATTAATGTATATATAAATGTTTGAGAAGTAATTTAATCTAATATTATATTGTACATTAATTTTAATCGTGCATTAATTAAATTAATTTATTTTTCAGAATGTTGTGATATATAATGATATTACTGGTTTTATGAATAACTGTGGTATTTTTTGTTTTATTTTATTTTGTTAATTTACTTATTTGTTATCATTTTTTTTTTTTTTTTTTAAGTACATGTCGAGGTAAAGTTCATAACGCCAGTTGTTTAAAGATCTTTCAACAACGATATACACATGGTAAAGATCGAGACCACAATATACCTACCCCAAAATATATTGATATTTTATTTTGGCAACAGATCAAGTAATTAGTACATTTATGGATGAAGTAAACGAGGCCATAGAACTTTGAGTAAATTTTACATTTCTATTTTTACTTTTAAATCAATATAATAAAATTAGGTATTTTAATAATTAAAGAAAAAAAAAAAAAAATACAAAAATTAATGAAGTAGAAAAATAATATTTGATTATTCTTTTTATAAATATTATCGTGTTTAAAACTTATGAAGATGTTTGTTTTTGTTTGAGTACAGTTAAACTGTACGATAATTCAAAAAAAAAAAAAAAATGTGTATTTTTCTGTTCTTATTATTTATAATTCTTTTTTTTTACAGAATGAACCTGGTTACGAGGGTATATTTTGAGAGCTCTGCCGAGCCATAGAGAGTGAGAGAGAATTAACTGGGACACAGACAGATTTAAAATAGGGAAAGTTTAAACTAGGGAAATGTACCTATACTTGTGATAAAAGGGTACGTTAACAATGATTTTATTTTCTATTTTTTACTTTTTTTTTTTTGGCTTTCTCTTATCTGTTATTTCATTTTTACTTTTAATTTGTGATTTTTATATTGTTAACACTTGTCAAAATAATAATCAATCTATTGAGTACATTCAATTTTTTTTGTCTTCATTCTTTTTGACAGTTCATAGAATAAAAAAGAAAGAAGAAAAAAAATCTGAAAAATCTCGCAACTGCTGTCGCGATTCTTTGAAGACATTTGACACATTCAACAATTTCTCGGGCATTGCTCCAATATTTCTACAACTATATTGACTATTATAAATATCTATACATACATACGAGTATTACACGCTTGTAACTCGAATCTATCAGGGTAAATTATATTTAATCGGCATAAGAATTTTCATATATAAAAATAAACATTTTGTATACATTTACTAAATGTATATAATACCAGCGTAACAATACATTTATGACTGGTTTGATCAAATGCCAAATTGGACGTCAATGCACGGAATAATTCCGCGTCTGTTCGTGAAATATATAGAAAAGCTCAATAACATCTCGGGTAATAACCTTAGACAAAGTGTTTTCATTATTTATTGAGGATATACACGTATATCTGACGTGTGTATTCTTATTCAATTAAAAAAATAATGTCTTTGTCAAGTATCCTCTTCTCATCATCATCACCTAGAATTTAACGATTAAGTACTATATATGTTTGGAAAATATCATTGGATCACACAGAACAAAATTTTAAAATAGACTAACCTCGTGAAAGGCGGGGGCGAGAGTCACGATACGCCCAGCCACTTTTGAATAACGCCACACCAAGCAAGCTTATATAGTTGTATATTCATTTCTTCCTCATCTTTACCACCACCATCATCATTGTTATCATCATCGTCGTCATTATCATCATCTTTTGTCTCTTCGTCTTAACAATAAATGTTTATACATATAAAAATATCGTACACATAACGCAACGTGTTATTTAATTTACCGCAGGCACTTCTTGGCTCGTTGAAAATTTTCTATTAGATAAACATATATACCACGTAAAAAAATATGTGCACTTGTATATTTGCCAGTCTTATTATGATTGCATTCTCTTCATTCACTCTGTTATTATGTTAATAATGAATCCCAGTAATGTCGACAACAACCGCAAATTAGCTCTTAAATAATCTAATCAAAATACATATCATTTAATATTCTTCATCTACATGAATATTTATCACGTATATATTGTTTGCTAATAAGAAAAATATGGTAACGAGATGTTTGCGGACACACGTGGTTGTGTTGGGTCGCGTGCAAACGTTTAAAGCTTAGAATAACTATCACGACGTATATTAACGAGACTCCGATTTAATTTCAGAATCGCTGACTCTTTCGTATGTATAATGTACATTATAATGTCATTGTTTCAACCTATATAGAATAATGTTTATATAAATTCTTATTGAATATCAAATGTATAAAATTGTAAAAACTTTGATGATACTAGCTTGCGTTATTACACGTAAGAATGGAATTTGAACGAAAAAAAAAAAAAAAAAAAAATGAATAAATTGTATACATTACAAAAGTAAATTATCAATAAAAAATTATGCTAATCATTGTAAAATAATTCAATTGAATTATAAAATTAGAGGCTATCGCAATGAATTGATCTTCGAAGAAATCTCAAGGTTTTGCACGTCTACTCATATTGGCTAAATGTATATGAAGGTAAAAACAAATAATTGTTCTCTCATAGTTTAAGTCCCCGGCTCAATGCCAGTTAAGTGTATATCCACGCGTATAACTACCGGCGTAACGCGAGTATTTCTTTGGCTCTTTCGTTGGTGATGCTATCGCTGCTGCTGCTGTTGCTGGTGGTAGTGCTGCTGGGGGCCAACGAGTCAACGCTTCTTCCTACCAAACAGTTTCTCAGTCGCATCAGTTCACTTTGTACCTCGATGTACCACAAAGGACATTCGCATTTATTATTCAAATGTCTTCGCGACTCGTTTAATATATATTCAAAGTTTTTGTGTTTAATTTTTGTATTTTATACTTTCACCATATTATATCAAAGAGTTGAATCAACTACGCGAGTATTAAAATTCAACCATGAAGTGGTACGTGAATATCTGCGGATACATATTAAATAATTCGGCCAGTTATTTATTTATTTTTTTTTTTTTTGATTTATTTGTTATTGTTCTTTTTTAACATATTAACTTCTGCACCTAGAAAAAGAATCGATAATAAATGTTTATTTTTCTTTTTGTCAATTTATTATTTGTATTTTCTTTAAAAATTATCAAACTTTACCTTTCAAAAAATCCATCATCAATATCGATTTTTAAATAATTTAATTCAGTTTCAAGCTTCTAAGTAACGATTTACCTTGCCGAAAGTTGATCAACAAATATAGTCATTCCTTCCTTCCTGATATTTGTCACATCAATAATCCCAACAGTTCCTCTCCTGTTTAGAAGCAAAAAAAGAAAAATAATAACATTAATAAATTATTTACACAATAAACTACACGTTAAATTTACTGATATTTCCGTCCTAATGAAAAAAAAAAAAAAAGGTAAAAAAAACATTTGCTAAACTTTTCTTCTATTTTTTTTTTTTTTTTCCGTTGGTGTCATTTTATTTGACCGGTAAATTAAATCCGCGCGCGTTCACTTCATTGTACACCGACATATATATGTACATATTTACAAAAACTTTGTGATATGACAAATATTTTGAATAATGACCATTAATAAACTTCACAATAAATCCAAATACACATATATACAAATATACACACACGTAACTTTAGAATGATATTATGTTGAAGTCTATCGACTTGTTAACGTCTTGACAACTTCTAAAAATATCTGTCCATTCTGAAGTTAATCGATATGCATATTCATAATCATAACTAAATATATATATATATAATATATAATTTTTTTTTTCTCTCATCATTATCAATGTATTACATTATATTATTATATTTATATTATATACGTAATAGAAGTTTTTAGTTCAAAGAAATAATTTAGCATTGGCTTGTTGTCATGGTCTAGTTGGCCATAATGTCAAGTTTTACCTTTGGTACGTGTTCTGGTATTATGGTATGCATGATTGCATATTTACTGTGTCAAGTTGTGTCATTGAAATAAATTTATATAGACATTAAAACAATTAACAAGCTTATTTTTGCATATTATAGTTTATAATTATAATGTTACGTTAATTAGATGAATAATTTTTATGGCGTTAATGTGTAAAAATTGTAAATAAAATGTAGATGAAATTTTTCTTTTTTTTTTCCATCAAAGCGATACGTGAATTAAAGAAAGTTGAATAATTTTAAACAGAATATGAAGAACATAATAGATAAAAATGATTCATATATATATATATATATACAAAGACAATATAAAAATGTTCAATCTAAATATATTGTCGCATTTGATATAGTAGGTTATAACACGCAGTACAACAGAGTAAGAGAATAGAGAGAAAAAAAAATAAGAATAATGAAACGTTTTCTAAATTTGTTTCCTCTACAATTTTTTCATCTTTACTGCTATTAATCATGCGCTATCACTTGGATTATCCTATAATATGAAAAAAATCGATGTTTTATATATTACATGAGAATTATAGAAATAAGAGAAAAAAAAATGTATTTATACATAAATAAACCGATTGGCTTATGGACTGATGCCGAAACATGCACATTATGAGACTTTTGTATAATATTTAAATTGCGCGCGTGAAATTTGTATTACGCCATTATTATCAGCTGCACCACTTACATATTACAAAATAGTGTTTGTATACAAAATTATCGTGATGAGAAAAAAATTCTGATACTTCCAAAATTTATGATGTTTTGAATGTCTGTGATATAAAGTTGGCAATTGATTATCATTTATATAAATATTGTCTTGGAATCACTGGCAATAGAGATTAGACATATTGTATACATTTTATTTGTTTCTCACTTGTAATGTGGATGTGATGGAGAAAAAGGTCCATCGATCGCGCGCATGAGTGCCGCCATCGCACGACGATCCAACCAATCGCGTTTTTGGAATAGAAGATGGCCGCCACATCGGCGTTCGACGACGGAGGTTTCGTGCGCTCCTCGCGCGAACATCAAGTCTCAAAGATAAATCGATCATTGGCAAAGGTCTCCTGTTATCACGAACAAAAGAGAAAGTTTAATCAATTGGAATATGTGATAAATGTGATTTAATTGTGAATATCAAAAGTTAACTAAATTACATAGGATTAGATATTTCATTCTTAATTTTTTTTTTTTTTTTTTTTTTTTTTCTCAAAAAGACAGCATAGAAATCGTCAAGATCCTCGTTAATGGACAAACATTATTGAGAAGTCTACATAAAAGGGGGGTAAGAAATATACAACCGTGTCTTTCATTACCTTTCTTATTCTTTCTATAAATCTATCTCTCTATTACTTTCCCTCCTCCTCTTTCTTGCTCATTCTCACTCTATCTAACTTTTTTTTTTCTCTCTCTCTCTTTTTATCCCTCGGTCTTTCCATCGCACTCTTACACTTACTCACACTTTTTGTTGCAGTGTTCATTTCGTTTCTCTATCGCTTTTAGCAGACGACATTGTTAGTAAAAATAAAATGTCATTATATTTGGATCGTGTTAGCGAATGCGTGGGGATTCGATGAATGTCGTTTACTAAGATATACACATATATATGAGACTGACATTCAATGGGAAAACTGTGAACACGTAGGAAAAGAAAAATGTCTGATTAGATATTACTTTACTGTATGACATAAACTTTAATTATTTACTATTATATTAATTATTTTGTATCTTAATCTTATTACACGACGCAATTTTATGTATGTATTACACCATTAAATGGATGACAGTAAAAATAAGTTCTTGACTGGATAATATTACTAGAAATGATAAAGTCCAGGGGGTGGTATGCAGTAAATATATGTATATATTTGTGGGTGTATATATATATATATATAGTGTGTGAATGTAGGTGTTGGGTGGTGTGTTGGTTCACATCGACAGTCTACCCCAATACAAAGTGTAACTAGCTGCACCCTTTACCCACTCGCGCAATGATGGCTCCCTAAAATGGACCGCATTTATTGATAATTTTTTTTTTTCTTCATTTACTACCATCATTGAATAATTTTTGAGGTTAAATTAATTTTTGAGTGTGTAGGGTGTGTCGTGCAATGTCAATTTTCTGTGGTTAAATTTTGATGTGATGTGATACAGCAGGTAATTTATTGGAGTGTAAAACAAATAGAAAATTAAAGGGCGAACGTGAGGAAATGAAGGGAAGAAAAATTGATAGTTGATTTATCATCTGAATGTTTTCTATCGTTTTTACTCTACATTTTACAATTGTACTTATATCATTATGGAGAAGACATTACTGTAAAAAAAATTTATATATATATATATATATTTTCAGGCATCCAAATTATCCAGGAAAATTAGTACTGAGGCATGTAGGCGACGAGAGTACGGATCAGAATAATAACATCACAATGACAAGTGAGGATTTATTACAACCGGGCCATGTGGTCAAGGAACGGTGGAAAGTTGTAAGATTAATTATATATTATTTATTAATATCATTCAATTGTAATGGAGACAAATTGTATAAATGCACGTATTTATATTCTATTTATCAGTTAAAGTCCACTCACAATTTCATACAATAGACTTTTTTTTTTATTTTAAAGTATAAATAAGTGTCAATGACACTGGCCTTGATCTGCTCTATACCTGATATTAAATATCATTCATGAACATACTGATTTATACATTCAACAATGAATGGCTTATTAAAATGTATATTGCACACGTACACTGTAATTTTCTTTGACTTGACCATTGTAAACTGATAGTTTAAGTCATTTCCAATTAAAGTAAAATGATTTTATGTTGGATAACCATATAATATCATCTATTACACACGATTTCTATCAATACTTGCATAGACAAATTGAGAATAAAATTCCTTATATGACAATCGAATGTTGTGTAATCGAAAGATGTAAAAATTATTATGAACATGATGAAATAATTTATAAACTAATGTAGAGTATATTTTAATTTAATTTTCGGATATTTTTACAGATGAGAAAAATTGGTGGTGGTGGTTTTGGTGAAATATATGAAGGACTTGATTTACTCACCAAAGAGCAGGTTGCACTCAAAGTTGAATCAGCTAGACAACCAAAACAAGTACTCAAAATGGAAGTAGCCGTCCTAAAAAAACTCCAGGGTAAAACAATATACGTCATATTGGTCTAATAAAAATTCATATTCACAAATAGTTTTATCTTCTTTTTCATATATGATTTATTATTATTTCAATTATTTTACTATTATTATTCTTATTTTTTTATTATTTTTTTTTGTTTCAGGTAAAGAGCATGTATGTCGATTTATTGGTTGTGGTCGTAATGACAGATTTAATTACGTCGTGATGCAGCTCCAAGGGAAAAATTTAGCTGAATTAAGACGTGCACAACCTCGAGGTGCCTTTTCACTATCAACTACTCTGCGTCTTGGTCTTCAAATCTTACGTGCAATAGAAAGTATTCATCAAGTAGGCTTCCTTCACAGAGATATAAAACCGGTAAATATTTTTTATTTTTATTTTTATTTTTATTTATTTCCATGTATAAATATAAATATTGATAAAAAATATATATACATATATATATATGAATAAAAAAGACCTTGTAGCTGTTGCATGAATTTATACGCAATAAAGACGAATATAGAGCATGGGTCGCGTGGGCAACATTATCAATCGATTAAATATTCCACTTGGGGAATACAAATGCCCGTTTCAATAATTTTATATAATTATTCCTTTGATATATCATAATTAATTTAGATTAATAAATATTTCAAATTTTCCAGTCAAACTTTTCGATTGGACGTCATCCACACAATGC
The DNA here is from genome assembly GCA_963920625.1 of Dinocampus coccinellae. Taxonomy (NCBI): domain Eukaryota; kingdom Metazoa; phylum Arthropoda; class Insecta; order Hymenoptera; family Braconidae; genus Dinocampus; species Dinocampus coccinellae. Next base: position 9,413,930 of record OY987186.1, read on the forward strand.
ACGAACTGTGTATATGTTGGATTTTGGATTGGCTCGACAATTTACAACTGGCACAGGTGAAGTTCGTCCAGCACGTGCGGCTGCTGGTTTTCGTGGTACAGTTCGATATGCGTCTGTTAATGCACATAAAAATAAAGAGATGGGCAGACACGACGATTTATGGTCATTATTTTATATGCTGGTGGAGTTTGTGAATGGACAATTGCCATGGCGAAAAATAAAAGATAAAGAGCAGGTATATAATGAAATATAAATCATATTCATTAATTTTTTTATTTTATAAAAGTTCATATTATTTATTGGATAAATTATCAGGTGGGCATTTTAAAAGAGAAATACGATCATCATTTATTACTTAAACATCTTCCGTCGGATCTTCGACTCTTCCTAGAACATATTCAGGTATTTGGATACAATATCGTACGTCATCATTTCTCATTTGATTTAGAGACATTTGGCTGACATTCAAAATTTCTACATATGATTAAAGAGCTCAAGGTTTTTTTGTGTAATACATATATTTGGCAAATTAACATGTCATACAGAGTGTTTTTCAATTTTTTTTTTTTTTTTTTTTTTTTTTTTTTCACCAACATATTTTTTTAGTTATAAAAAATAATAATTTTATTGATCAATAGAGCTTACAATATGCGGATAAGCCGGATTATGCAATGCTGGCTGGTCTTTTCGAACGTGGCATGAAACGTCGTGGGGTAAAATCCAATGATCCTTATGACTGGGAACGACCATTGATTGCAAATGAAGGTTTACCAACCACGAAATCATTACCAACAGTTACCGCACCGCCTGCACTCACAACGGCAACTACAATTAATCAACCACCAACAACTTCAAATGTCGATACAAATAATCAAGAGAACGTTGAGCCAGACAATCGAAAAGAAGTAAGTATAATATATAATTTAAATTTAAATTGTTCTTTATGACGATTTTTAATGGAATTAATTTTTTTTTTTTTTTTTTTTTTTTATACAGGCAACAATGGATTTAGAGAGTTTATGTAAATTATTATTATTTGGCAATGATGGATCTCCAATTCCATTCACACCTGCAATAAGTAATCATGGCCGTGATAAAAATTGCAATGCAACGATACAACTTACGGATAACACACATCAACAGGGTGGAAAGCAAGTTGTCTCCACGCCCCCTGTACAAAGTTCGTGAGAATATTATTTTCACTTTTAATTTGAGAAGAAAAAAAAAAGTGATGATAATATATTTGATTTTATTAATAGATTCACCGAAGAAACGTCGAGCAGTATCGATGGCGGTTGAGCCTCAATCACCTGTTCCACCAATTGAAAAACCCCTGGATCATGAAGGTGACGCGTTAATGGCCTCAGCACGTTCAGCATCCGAAGTGCCACGGTCAAAACCAATGATAAATGCCGCAGCTCCGCTTCGTAAATCAGCTAGTGGCGCAACATTTGCAAGATTGCGCGTTGTAGCGCCACCGGAGACAAATAATCCGGGTGAACCGCCCAGTCCCCGTATACAAACGGACGTTGATGCTTCTTATTGCTCTTATGATGTGACAAATACAAAACAAGCGGGCAATCAAAGTCCTGTTACTGAACAACGTGAACCGTTGCGTCGTGAGCCACGAAGACGTGCACGGACGGGTCGTTCGGCTATGCGAGACTGTTCTATTACACAATTCGCTCAAATTGACGATGACAACGTGTCAGCATTGCAACAAGTAACACGTGGTGGCGGTGGATTAACGCTTGCTTCACAATGGAAATCACAATTTGATGATTCTGAAGAGACTGACAACGAATGGAAGGGTGAAAATTTACAGAGTCCAGAGCATAAAGGCACTGCTGCTGTAACAGCTATTATTCTCCAGGTAATTAATTGTTAATTATATCATGTGTGATTTTTTTTAATTATGAAAGAGCATGGATTTTCTACTCTACACATGATATATCACGAGGTCTAGATGCGTTTAAAAATAATAGTCAACTGGAATACACAAAAAAAATAATTAATTAAAACATACAAAATTATTTTTAAACCTATCATTATTTCATTTTAGATCGTCATCCTATCATTCATCTTTGTGTTGATAATTGCAATGCTATATTTATTTTATGAGCTTTTTATTGACCAAACAAATCCTGTTTGATATTTCTAGCCATCCACCGTCTATGTCGGCATTCTCGCTTGATACGCTTCACTTCGATGATGCCCTGTGATTCTCTAAAGTTCTACTACTACTACTACTACTACTGCTACTACACCACTTTTGTTGCTTTCATTGAGCTTATTATTTTTTTTTCTTTTTTCATATTTTTTGTTTTGTTTTGTTTTTTTTTTCTTTTCTTTATATCGTTGATTATCGATACATATAATATAATTGGTTACGGATTCCAGTCTTTAAAATCGAGTTATCAAACGGAAAATGTAAAAAATTACATATTTAATATTGATATCAACAAAGATGAAATGTATAAATGGCTTATTACAGTTTCTTTAGGTGTTCATTTTTCCATATAAATTTAAATTACATATACGAAAATATTTTTCATTCTATAATCGTAATTGCTATTTCTTTAGTTTCCTTCTGCCTATGATAAATACAATTGGTATTATTGCCGACAAAATTTTATTTATAACGAAATTAAGCAATGTGCATGTAGTCCACAGTTGATAGTGAAGCAGCTGCTACTGCTGCAAGTCCAACAGTTGGATGTCACGATGCTAAAAGCCCAACAGTGCAGCCAGCATCAGTAACACCAAGTGCGTCATTACAACAGGCAGCATTGACAACAGTACAAACGGTTCTCTCACGAATAAGTGAGGATTCACCGCGACCTGGTACGACATCACACAGATGTTTAAATATCACTGGTATAGAAAATTATCCAGAGCTTCAAGGGGCATTGCCGAGAGCGTGGAGTGTACCGGCGCTGGCGCCGCACGTTCGTGCTCATCTTGAGGCTCCACTCGTATGTACAAAATATATTTCAATTGAATTTTTATGTATATTAAACATCAGAATAATAAAATATAATAATTATGTTTCAGGTCCAACAAGCTGCATTTGATGATTTGCTTTATGAAGTTGATGTAATGTGGAATGTTGCGATGCGACATGATGAACCAAAAGAAAGTCCTCAGCACAGACGTGCAAGTGTTCCAGCGGTGGCATTTTCCGCCCCATCAACTCTACCGGGAACACCTGCAGCTGATGAAGAAGAGCAAGCAGTTGCTGGTCGACTTGAGATTAGAGTTGTTGACACCACTGGTGGAGCTACAGTTGTACAAACTACTGCTGATAAAGAGCCACTTCAAAGTATACAATAATTGGATTTATAAAAATTTATATCATAATATAAATAATAATATTCCATTCTTTTACAGCTGTATATATATATTTTTTTTTTCTTTTTTATAGAAAAATTAACAAATGGCACAGCAGGCAGTCCATCTAGTCCGAATCCCGGTCTTGAAGAACCATCTATATATTATGATGCTACCGAAAGTCGTGTTAACACATCAAATGTATCCAACAACAAATCAGTAACGAATGTATCGAATTTTTCATCGGTACATATACCAATAGTTTTTGGATTGTGTGGCAATAATGAACGTGATATACCACGAACGCTTATCTATAATAGTAAAATACCCGTGCTGGTTAAAAGTCCACGGTGTTCATTATCAGAGTCAACACCCGATCCGAATACAAAAACTGGAACTGGAAGTGAACTAGAAAAATCACCAGCATCGTCAACACAATCCAAAGATCGTGATACCGGTTAGTTTATCTTTTTTAAAAAATTTTTTCTTCTATCATAAATTTAAATTCAGTTAAATTTGTTGTTTCTATTTCATTTCAATCATTAGAAAATCAATTTTATTAGCGTAATAATATTGATCATTATACAATGCTTGGACAGTAAATGGACACTTTTGCAAATTAATTATTATTATATTTCATTTTCTTTTAATGTTAGAAAATTTTATCATATAATTTATTTCTCATTTGTTAGCAATTATGTTTTTATTTCTGCGCTTCTTAGCATTTTACTAACACCGAAAAATTTTAGCAATCAAAGGAAAGCAATTATCAGTACAAGATCCACCGGCATTGAAACGATGCGCAACATTACCTGATGCAAGACCAAATGCACCACCATTGACATCAACAAGCTCAACGGAGGATGAAAATTTAACTGGATGTACACCGGCACTACGACGACGTAGACAAAGTGAAAAATATGTAACGCACGCAAGTCAACTTAATCTACGATTCCAACGACCTCAACGTCGTAGATCAAGTTCCGAAGTATTACCACGATTTTTTCCACGTGGATTTTCATCGTTTCAACTTCATGCAGGTAAAAGAACAGAGGAAAGCAGTGACAATGATTCAGACAGCAGTGGTCCACCAAATACACAACCTCCACCTCCGCCCACGTCGCTACCGCCTCACATGGCTGAGAATAATGCTAGGTAATAGCTGCTATATCTCATCCAACATATAATTATCGGATTATGGAAGTGATTATTATTCATAATTCTCTGAGATATCAAATTCAAATTATAAATATATGTTTTATTTTATATTTTTATTTATTTTATTTTATTTCATTTTTTATTTTATTTTTTATTTTTATGCAATTAAGATCAAAAATTTTTAAATATTATTTAGCATGCATATTTTATTTACTGTTCACTGCTTGATAATTCATTAATGAATTAAGTTTTTTTCCAATTATTTTATTTATTTTTTTTTTTTTGTTTCATGAGAAAACGATATATCAATTCAATTTTTTAGGTTATGTGAATAATGTTGTCAATAATTTTATAATTAAAAATATTGAATAATGTAATTCATAATGTTACAGATGCCGTAGATTCAGACCAGTCCCAGACGCAGCGGTAGTTAGTAGAGAATCGTGAGAGTCAATCAAATAAAAATACTTGAATGGTATTGTTAACGATTCACGTCGTAATCAACAAAGTTCTACCATAGCCAATTAGGATTGTGATACCTTTTTGGATCAATTAAGTATAGAACTTTAGTGAACTTTTTAGTGAACACACTAAATTACTACTTTCCACATGCAAACGTCATGATAAAATAAGATGATATTTTATTTTTGGCTGAATAAAAATAATATGCCAATTGAGTTTTCGGCTTGTTTGCTGAATAGAAACCAAGAAGCCGACAGAAATAATCAACAGGCAGAGAAAAATGAAAGCAAGAATAACATTGTACTTATGAGGAAAAAAAAAAGGAAGATAACTCACACCGGCACAATAAAAAATATAGAATACTGCAGTGTTATTTATCGTATTTTTAAGTTTTATCAACGTCGAATGGACTAGATAATTTAAATTGGTGCAATTCATAATTTCCAAAAGCAGAATTAAATGGAGGAAAAAAAAAAAGATATAATCGTAAATGCAGTTATAACAAATAGATGTTTTTAAATATTCTCTTAGTAAAACGTAATTCAATTGCCATAGACATCTAACAATTGATTTAACTGCCTGATGGATCTCAGAAGTATTTTGTGAAATGAGACGTGTACAAAGGAAAAAAAAAAAAAAAAAAGACGTTATAAACATTTAGAGAATTTCACAGATTCTCATTTTCAGATGCTTTATCCAATAATAGTGGTCAAATGATTTGAATATAATAAAAAAAAAATAATTAAATAAACAAGTGGGAGAAAAAAATATAATTAGTTATGGTATTGAAGATGATGAAACAAAACCAATGGATAACAAATTTTAAATAAAACTATTTGGCCTTGTTTATGCACTGGAAGCCAATGCTGCAGAAAATAGGTAACGATAGTGTCATTATAATTGGCGTATTTAAAATTAATTATATAGAAAAAAATAAAATATACATATAGATACACATAAGGAAAAAAAATATATATGAGACACTTCGTACTTCTTGACTGCAGTTCGATATTTAGAGGAAAAAAAAAAAAGTGAAAAAAACGAAGAAACGAAAAAAAAATTTAATTAGGAAAAAGACGATAATTATTATATTGAAGCCTACTAATAGTTTGGTCAGTGTTGCATTTATCTGATGAAATGGCGATTAATCGAGAACAGAAGTGTCGTGCAATATTATATTGATTGTAAAACTGAAAATGCAAATCTGACATGAAGTAATTGCTTTTTTTTTTTTTTTTTTTTTTTTTTTTTTCTCCGAGTGGCATTCATTTATTGAATCCACTGACTGAACTACTAGTAGAAAAAATAAGAAAATTATAATAGCTGTGGTATCGAGGCGAGTGTGCTAGTCTCGAATAAAAAGAGCCAACAATTTATTTCAACAGAATGCAACAATTTTTAAATGGCCATTTTAATTTATTCAATTATTGATTTCGCGATTAAAATATATATAAATAATATATAAATATATACAGAATGCAGTATTTGACAGTGAAAAATCAGAGTTTCTCTGTATAATTAAAATCGATATGTCGAAAATAGAAATTTTTTTCTATCAAAGTCAGTGCTTTGTCTCATTATTTTATTATCACATACATTTGAATATTGTACAGTCGTTTCTATTATCAGAAAAAGACGAAAAAAAAAAAATGACAAAGTGAAGGAGGACAGTACTGTTCATTTATATAATTTTCATCATACTCATTTCGTGTTACATATGACTAGGATGACAAAAACTGATTTCAATAACACTAGTCACATGAAATTGGTACCCAATCGTACTGAATTACGTTTGCATTATAATAGAAACCTAATAAAGGAATAATAAATATTCCAACGTAAAACTGCTTCATAAAGAAAAAAGGCAGAAAAAATCGTAGCATAACGTAACTTTTATATAATCGTACCAAACGTAATTATCTATGTCGTGCAAAAAAAAAAAAAAAAAAATGAATAAATACAAAATGCAAAAATGTCGGTGTAACAATAAAATATGATCGAGACATTGTTAAGCGGAAAAAAAAAAATAATAATAAAATAAAATATTAATAAATAAAATAAAATAGGAATTACGTGAGACACAATTAGTTGAAAAAGAAAATAAAGAAGAAGAAAAAAAAACATATACCAAAAAGACAAAATGCAATATTAAATGTATCAATTTTCGATAGCTCATGCTATTTAATTTTTGCTCTTGGTAATTTTGTGACGGTAACAAAAATAATCGACAATCATACTTATAATTATCCCTCACAGTTTTTAAAGAGTTTTCTCTTTGGAATTGAAGAAAATTTGCGTTGCACGCATAATAACCTCTAATTGCAATTTTATAGCTAATCAAAAAAAAAAAAAAAAAAAGTCTAGTCACAAGAATTTGTAATCCAAACCAGTGTTTTAATGCAAGCAATCGATTTCTCAATTATTCATTAAGTTAGTTCATAACAATGTTTTGATGATGAGACCTTGAAAAAAAAAAAAAAAAAGTTGTAGTCTGAGAGTCTTTATCTAATCTCGGCAACTAATAGCCTTAATGAAAATAATAATAATAATAAATATTCGAGAACAGCATTGAATTAACATCTCCACTGTGCCATTATCCTGTAATCATTAATTCAAAAAGTCTTCAGTTTTAATTAATTTGTTAATTTTTAGATTTTCTTTATTTTTATTATTATTATTTTTTTTTTTTCTTGTTAATAAAAATAAATATTATATCGTAGAATTGTGTTTTCTACTGATAAAGTTATTAAAATACTTTCATCAGTATTATTATAAATTTCTCATTTTTATTTTTCAATCAATTAAGTGCAATATTTCTAATTAACAGGAAAAGAAAGATAATAAATAAATAAATAAATACATTATGGGGACACAAAAGTATGAAAAACATCTCATGAAAATGCATTAGAGGCCAAATTAATGATATTTATTGTAAAATTTAATTATTATTGATAATTAGCGACTGAGCAGTATTTTCATGGAAACTGAAGATAGAATTTATCATATAAAAAATTATTCATTTGCTTCCGTAAATAATATCAATGTCCATATAAAAATCACTCGATTTGTGTCACTTACCTTGACCGATTTCTAAATGAAAAAAAAAAATTATATATATGATAATAATAAATAAATTATTAAATAAATAAATAAATAAATAACTAATTTAAAAAAAAAAATAATTAAAATGATAGTAAAAATATTGCACAGCATTATAATAAAATCATTGTCAAATTGTATATGAAGAACAAAGAAAGAACAGAAACGAATGAGTGCCGTCGTACTTTACAAATATCCATATGGACTTATATAAATATGTAAACCACAATATCGAAAGAAATGTTGCATTCCGTTGACTATTTAAAACCGCCCATCATTATCATTATTATCTTCATCATCATTATCATCACCATCACCATCACCATCACCAATTTAGGTTACTGTACAGACATATAATATAATGTACCCGTAATTGACACAATATTGATTATCACCACCAGATTTAATTATTGATTATTAATATGATGAAACTAATGTATCTTTTCTTCGCTTTGTAATCTACATGATATTTAAAAATAAGAAACTTATGTCAGTAAATGTGAATTATAATCATGTTTCAAATTCTTTAAATCACAAAAAAAAAGTTTAAGTGAATCAAAGTGGGACATTATATTAAAATTCTTAACAATAAATAAAAAGTCGAATGAGAGAATCAATAATTGTAATTAATAACTCCGGAAGAAGAAAAAAAAAAATAAATAATTAATTGTCTATGAGAAAATAATTGCTAGTTCATTATTATTAATGACAACAATTGAATATTGAGTATAAAATTTGACTGAAGAACGTAAAAAGCAACAACAAACAATAAATAGTATGTGTAATTTTGATCGCCAATAAATCAACGAGAGAATTGTGATTATTATTATTTCAATTTGACAAAAAGCTTATCTTTCTTTTTAATTTATTCACAAAACCTTTTTGAGTTTTTCCCGCCTTAAACAACTGATGTCAAATTAGTTTTTTAGATTCACTTTTTGTGTATGTTTGTGATGTTGATTTTCCACCGATAATTTACCGAATGAACAAACAATACATGATATATATATATATATATAAATATTGGCGTTTGTTGAAAGTCCTAACCTAATTCAACCTGACAAAAGTTGACAATTGAATAAGATCAGAGTTTGGAAGTAGTATACAATTTGTAATTAATTGTGCTTCATATTATTGTGATTACTTTGTGAGTATTGTAGTTGAACAAAAAAAATTCAAATATATAAATTATTTATTTAAAAAACAGTTATTTATGTTACACAATTCGATGACATGAATGAAATTGAAAAAAAAAAAAGAAAATGTTATACATGAGATTATTACATTATTCTAGACAATGCTAGGTATACCAGTCCTCCGCATGGTGATACGTTATGCACCGGCAGTAGCCTTACCATTTACTATCACTTTTGGATTTCTTGGATATTACATTGAAGGCTTGATTTCTGACCGTTACACACCTTCAAATGGTCCTATCATAGAACAGCGTCAGGAGCGACTGTTAGAAAATCTTGATAGTGAACCTTCGACAAAGAAGCATAATCCACTGGAAGTTAATCTCTCACCATCTCTATCTTCGTAATTGTTAAATAATAAACTAGATTTATTAGATTAATGTTTAAATAAAATATTTTTTTTTATGTGCTTCGAACATGAGTTCAGTGTTTATAATTAATTTTGATGCAAGAGGATGAGGCAAGAAACATTGAAGTTGTTTCAAACTGAAAATGAAAGTATTAGAAAAAATATTGATTGTAAGAAAGAGAATATTAGTAATTGATTAACGTTTTCTCAATATTAAATAATTGCATTGCAATAGATATTTCAAATTTTATTTTTTTTCCATCGATATCACAATCCATTTGATTGCAAAATTCTCAGGAAATGAAAACTTTAAAAAAATTTCAATGCAGTTCGGAATCAACATTTAAGAACTGAACAGATTATAAGAGTATTAAATTTCTTTACGTTTCCACTCCGAATTTATATACAACAACATGATTATAAATATTCCCAGGTCTTAAAATACTATCGGGGAAATTTTTGTGATTCACAGCATCGGGATAATTCTGTGTCTCAAGACACAATGCTCCATGTTTGAAGTAGCTTTTACCATCTTTACCAATTATACCAGTTGCATTTTTTTCTGGCAAAAAATTCGATGTATAAAGTTGAACACCTGGTTGGTTTGAATAAACTTCAAGAGTTCGTCCACTACCAGGATGTTTAACTTTGGCGACCAGTCTCTCGTGTTGTAATTCATTATCGTCCGGGAGACAAAAATTGTAGTCATATCCCCCGCCTGGTACTTTATTAATTACATCACCGAGAATAGTAGGTTTCGTTAAATCCATTATACTCCCTTTAACATTTCGAATTTCACCTGTGGGAATACTTGCAGAATCCGTGACAGTCCAACGATCGGCATTCATAGTAATAGAATGTTTGTACAACTCCTCCGAGTTTGTTCCCTGAACAAAACGAAGAAAAAAGAAATTAAGTTTATTATTTTAAATTGGAATCATTTGACTCACATGTCCAGCAAGATTGAAGTAACTGTGATTAGTAAGATTAATAGGCGTAGCTTTGGTGCCGCAGGCCTTCATCACAATAATCAAAGAACCATCAGCATTTAATTTGAAAATCGCTGTAGCAATTACTGCACCAGGAAAGCCTTCATCATTGTCATCACTCAATAAAGTCATCACCAAAGTATTATTTTGAATAGTTGATTCCCAAATTTTTGCATTCCATCCTTTGAATCCACCATGAAGAGTATTCAAATCATCAATATTTTTTGAAATATTGATTTGAATGCCATCCAAATTGAACTGTCCTCGACTAATTCTATTGGCGACTCGGCCAACAGTTGCGCCGAAATATGGATTGTCTTTACCAAGATAACCTTAGAAAGTAAGAATTAAAATAATAAATGAGCTTTTCAAATCAGAATTGAAAGTTATCAATATATTCTTTCATGTGTACCTTCAATGCTGTCAAAGCCCAATACTACGTCATCAATTTTGCCGTTTTTAGCCGGAGTTCTGATAGCTCTTATTGTTGCTCCATAATTTAAAATATCAACTTCCTGGTTCTCGGCATTTTTTAGAGTAAAAATCTTGACTGTTTTACCTTCCACTTTTCCCCAGGAACGAAATGTAATCATATCATCAGCCATTGTTGCTCTACAAATGATTTAAAATATAATTATTATATTGCGAAATCACATAGTCTAGCGAATTGTTTACGCCCAGAATTTCCTTGAACATTTTAAATATTGATAATACTGTAAAAATAATTATATATAACCTTCTGAATTAGATAATTGTATATAAAGTAATAATACAACGTAACACTATGATAATATTATTTTAAAATAGCTCACCAAGATTGTGTTCTTACTTTACATTCACGTTAACAGTTACTATACTGATAACATTCAACTAACGTATGGATAAAAAAAAAAAAGTGAAGAATAAAATATTGTTATCGGTTAAGTGACAACTTTGTAATTGAATATACGTTAATAAATAAAATGGTCCATTCTTCAACAATTATTACACGTTCTTAGCTGTAATTTATACTTGGAAAATTTATAAAGTCATGTACACCACGAAATATATGCTTGATTGTCATTATATTCATAATTATTGCATTCGCACTACGGGGAACGATAATACGTTCTAAGAAAATTTAAGTAATCCAACTAATGCGTAGTGTTTGATCTGTTTTTCATATAAATCTTAATACGCAGTATTAAAAACATGACTAATCCAGAAAAAATTTCATTTTCATGTAGCCTATGGCATTAATAATTTATTCATGTAATCATTTTTATTATAAAATTTCAATAATGAATTGTAATCATTAATCAAATTACAAGATATTCATATTAATCAAAATTCTACATAACCTATAACAAACTACGCTTTTTATTTATGGAATGACAATGAGTCAATAATCAAATTTACATTTTGTCTTATTATTTTTCTCACATAAAAATATAATTATTTTAGAATTATAATGGATATAAATGCAAAACAATACAGGTATATTTTTATCTTATTTATTATTATTTTTTTTTTATGACTTTTGCAATGTCACTTGGCGTAATTCCACCGATTATATTTTTCTTCAATTTCATTGCCGGTCATTTAATTCAAGTCAATGTAACATTAAATTTTCTAACAAATACGATTATTAAACATAATACAAATGATATTTTTAAATGACAAATTTTGGCATTGAAAACGAAAACACTTTTACATGTTTAAAGTTATATACGTCTTACATCAAATGCAATTTTCAAGCCAAAAAATACACGAAATTTATTAATGCAATTTCAAAAAAATTATCGCTGGAAGTCAAATAAACTTTTCTGAGATTAACAAACATTATTATTATTTACCCAAGAGCAGTAAAAATTGCAATTAAAAAATATAACATTGTTTTCCAAAATGCTATGAACATATAGCACTTTACTTGGTCGAGTCTGGAATTCAACTACAGTGTAAGGAATATATTAATTTGAAATTCGTAAATTATTTTTTATTAAACTAATATAATACAGTCTAGATTGAATTTTACAATTCCAATTTAATATTAATAAAAATCCATTTATCATTTATTGAACTTGCATTAAATTATATTAATTCAATGTTATTCTGTAAATATTTACATTTGTCAATAATCGATTCGAAACATTGTCTGTATTGAAATAATAAATAAACGTAAACATTTACGACTTGGTTCACAATGATAAGTGCACATTTATATCTTATCAATGTTTTAATTTACTTAATTGTTTCAATGTCCAACAATCATTTATACCTTTTGTAAATTTCCTTTCATCAAAAAATTCAACCTTCTTTATTATAAATAATATTGCCATACATACATATACATTAAGCACAAATAAATAAAAATATATTTCATATAGTTCAATTAAATATTGTGTGTGGTATTAGTAATTTCATTATTATTTTTTTTAAATTTTATTTTACATTTTTGTTTCAAATGAAATTAGAAATTAAGTACGGACATTGTGAATGATTAATTTCATATTATTAATAAATTTTCAAAATCTAACTGAAGAGAAAGACGTTGTAATAAAATGAAGAAAAGTGTTGGCCAAAAATACTCGATTACCTTCTGCCCTTTTTTTAATGTTCACCTGAATGTACAGTGAGGTGATTAGTCAATTCCACAATTACACATTTTTGATTGGACAAGAGTCAAGCGAAAGCATTCGTGTTCCCTTCCACTACAATTTCCCTCTCTTTGAATTTGTGGATATTTTCCTTGTTCCCATCGTTCAGTTACACGAGTCAGACTCGTTATTATTCCATTTGGTACATTTTCTTTCTTCATTCTTCTACGGATTGTTGAATTGTATAAACATGTTTATTGGATCTCCACTTTTGGCAGCATAATAATCACATTATTCTTTTATTGAAAGATAAAAAATTGACACGTCACTTATACCAAAAAAAAAAAACAGGTCTACAAATACATCGTAGAAAAAAAATAATAATAAAATAAAAAAAGGATAAAAGAAAAAGAAATTTTCCGTATGAATGTTCGAGTTATAATTATTAAAAAACGAACGGCGTCTTTTCCTGTTTAATTATTTTCATTATATTTGATGATTGAAATATCTTTATTTAGCCATTTATTCTGACACATTACGAAAAATTTTTTATATTGTGTGTTTAAATAATTTAATTTTTATTATTTCTCTCTCGTCAAACAACAAATCAACAATGGGTGTAAGCAATAAGGTATGTTAATATAATTTTCTTGTTTTATTCCTCAATAAGTATACAGATATAAATCTAGCAGTCCATATTTTTTTCTTATCTACATTGTACGCAGTGTTGATTTTCAAGGCCACATGTATTGTGTATCTATATAAAATTGAAAAAAAAAAAAAAATCGATATGAAAATGGCGTAGTTTTAATGTTGCAGATAAATATTTTACAATTGTAATAATAACTGTATACCAAAACATTTGTATTTTTTTTAAGTCTAATTGGATTGAAAAACTGTTGGCTTCATGTAAATATACAATTGAATGAAAAACCGTACAGACATATATTTAAGTTGGTGGCCCTTTTTTCAGGTCTAAAATTAAATTTTGACCCGAGGATTATACACGATTGGTACTACTCTGTACTACATCGACCTTTTACTCAATAATTGAAAAAATTGAAAAATATTACAAAAACAAAATTATAATATATACAAATTGAAACGACACTATTAATAATTTATAATTATATCGAAATTCGAATGATTATTAGGTATCAGTAGATATTTGTCTTCATTATAATTATTTCTATTGAATTGTATTTTCTTGGAATTTCCGACGCGTACATTAACAATCCTAACCTTATTTTAACTTGAAAAAAAAAAAAAAATATATATATATAATTTTTTCAATCTTGAAGTTAAAAAAAATCTCAATAAATAATATAATTAATTTGTAACTTAACAATTAATTTATTATTAAATCAAATTAACCTAAATCCTCTCGTAATTTTATTCAATTAATCTATCAATCTTATTCCTATTATCTGTATCACTTGTACAATTGATGTAACAAATAAAATCAATCAAAATTGTGCTAATATAGCATATTTTATTAAATCTGAACTGCAAATATATATATATTTTTTTTGCCCACGCGAAATTAAAGGTCGCGGTGTAAATATTGATCGTTGAAAATTTGCGCAGACTCGTGTTTTCCTATTTATTTGGTTAGGACATTAAAATAGTCTGGTTGAAATGCGATTGCTGGTGCGTTTCTAATATAAAAAAAAAAAAACTTTTTTTATTTGAGTAATATAAAAATATTTAAATACACAAGTTGGTATATAATATCAATTGTTATCAGACAAGTGAAATTGATTTAAATTCAATTGAAAATACAAGTTTTTTCTATGCTTAAAGAAGTGATTAAGTGTTTGAATTAGTCAATAGATTAGATTAGGAAAATTGTGTTGATAGAGTACTTGCTTGAATAATGTGTATGAAGCTAGGTACGAGACATGAATTTAATGTCGCAGACATTCGTCAATAACTTTATCTGTATTAATATAGTCAAGAAGATTATTGTCTTATCTTTTTGGATTAATAATATAATATTTTTTGTGTAGATGAGTGATAATAATCCAGAAATGAGAGCAACTGCTGCACGAATTTGCCGTGATTATTTGACTGGAGTGTGGAAACACGTAAACGCTGATAACATTAAATTAAATCACATTAGGTTAGTATATTAATTACAAATTCTTTCAAGTCATCCTTATCTTGAAAACAGAAAAAAAAGAAGTGAAAGGTTTACTTTATCATTATTTGAAAAAAAATTTCTTCATTTATAGTTTCCCAATAATCCACGAGTTGATAAGGCATTTTTAATTTATTCTTTTTTTTTCTTTTTAATTTTTTTTTCTTTAATTTTCCTTATTTTTTTATATTTCAGTGGTGGATTAAGTAATTGGGTATATAATGTTCAATTACCTGAGGGTACAACGCCACTTCGTGGTGAGCCACGACAAGTTTTATTGCGAATTTATGGCCAAGTTCATGGTGAACGTGCGGTAGAAAGTATTATCACTGAATCAGTGATATTTGCCTTACTTTCTGAACGACGACTTGGGCCCAAACTTCATGGTGTATTTCCTGGTGGTAGAATTGAGGAATACATACCGGCGCGACCATTATTAACGAAAGAACTCAGTGATCCTGAATTGAGTGCGTTGACTGCTGAAAAAATGGCACAAATTCATATGATGCAAGTACCACTGAGCAAAGAACCCACATGGTTGTGGGAAACAATGGCTAAGTGGTGTGATGGTGCAGAAAATTTGTTGGAAAACCTTGACAAGATTGATAAACGGCAAATGGACAATCTTGAATTAATAAAATCGATAAGATTGCGTTCAGAACTTTCCTGGTTCAAGTAATATTATATTTTATATCATTGAATATTTTTTGACCCTGAAAAAAAAATTTAATCATTAATATTTTTCTTTTTTTTTTTTTTTTTTTTTCTTTCGTGTTGCAGAAATCTAGTGATTCAACACAATTATCCTGTTGCATTTTGTCACAATGATATGCAGGAAGGAAACATATTGTTACGACAAAATTCACGCAAACGTGAATTGGTATTGATTGACTTTGAATATTGTTCGTATAATTATCGCGGCTTCGACTTGGCAAATCATTTTATCGAATGGCAATATGACTACACAGCTGAGGAGGATCCATTCTATCATGAGAGAAGTGGTGCTGGACCTACTGATGAACAAAAGGTATGTTGCAGTAGTATAATGGGGCATTAATAAACAAGCGGGTAAGATTGAAAAAAAAAAATCATTCAAATTAATATTCCACTTTCTCGTCTTTCTTCTTATATAATTTTTTTCTCAACATCAAATCGAAATATTGGTCGCGTCAAATATTTATCAGTTAATCCAATAAGTAGTACATGAAAATTCATTCAAGTAAAATTAAAAATATTCAAAGCCAAAATAAAGAAACATAAAATAAAAGCGTACTCGTGATCACTCAAATTAATTTTAATACATTTTATTTTATTTTTTCTTTAAATTATTGAATCAATTTTTAATTATCTCCATTTCAATTATTTTGTTACACATACAAATTCACGTTAATAATTTATGTTTGTTTTGTTATAAAATAATTTTTGTTGTGCGATCGCGTGTACGCTAACATTTGAAAACATCCGCGCTGGGGCCGTTTTTTTCTATTGGAACAAAATAATTTTGTGTTTACGGGGGTGTTAGGGGACTGCCATGATTGGCGTGCGTTGCGTGTGTATGTATCAGTTTCACAGGATGGCAATGCACTGAGGCAAGGCTGATGCCTGCTATTCAACTTATATGGAATGGCATATGAGATACTCACTGTGATGGTGCAATGGAGATCACACATGTCTCTTCCGATGCGCGCATGGAAATCACAATGGAAAGCCTAGCCGTGAGCGGAGACACTCTCCTTAATTCAACCAACATGATGGCGAGCAGAGTCCCAACCATCTTCGCATCTACAACACTAGAGTACCTTCAACACGCACTCTCAATAAATCAATCAATAAAAACCGAATTTCATGAATGAAAAAAAAAGAGCGAAATAAATGATTTGCATGCCAATTGATATTTTATTGGCAATCAAACAATTCAATTCAACTTGAAGGATCATTCGATTGTGTTAAGATATATTTTTTAAATTATATCAAAACATTTCTTAACATTTAACATCATCTGAATGAATGGTGAATGAAAAAAAAATATATATATTTATATATATATATATTGATATAAATTTGTCTTTTGTAAAGTTACAACAAATTTTTTAATTCTCATTCAGTCGGGCTTTTAAGTTATATATCATTATCTCTATTTTGACTATGACTCTATGAGTAGAGAAAAGGTCCAACGATATTTGTCTTTTTTTTTTTTTTTTTTTTTTTTTTTATACTTTTGATAAATTTGTAATATATACATTATTTATTTTCAATTAATTTATTTTTATCATTCATTTTCTACATATGAAAAAAAAAAAAAAAATCATTTTATCAATCATGACTAATGTAGAAAAATCCCACGTTGTTCATTGTATAATTAAAAAAAGAATAATCTGGGAATTGATTCTGATTATATATAATTAACTAAAAGATGAAAGAAAAATTCGCGACTTAACGGAAAGATATAATTGTTTCCAATTGAATGAATATTTACGTAGCTTTGATTCACGCCATATCTTAGCGATCATGTTTGTATTAATTAATCTTTATCTTATTCATAGCTCCACTTCATTAGACATTATTTGAAGATCATGGGCCAAGAGGGACACGCTGAGGAGGAACGATTGATGGATGAAATCAAAGTGTTTTCATTGGCAAGCCATTTATTTTGGGGTCTTTGGGCTATCGTCAACGCTGGTCATTCACAAATTCCATTTGGTTACTGGGTAAATATTTTTCACTAGTTCTGTATTATTCACAATTTTTAACAGTCACTAATCCATTATTTATTGTATTTATTAGGATTATGCTGCATCACGTTTACGAAATTATCTATATTCAAAGGAAAAAATGATCATAACTGGTTCATTGCGATGTGGAATTAAGAGGAAAGAAAATCATTCGGATTGAAAGTGATGAAGTGAAATGTATTAACAGTGCAATGATATCTGGGCTTTTCTTCCAGAAAAAAAAATAAATGAGAGATTGTTGAAATTGAACATGTTGCATCATCAGAGGAGAGATGCAACTGCTCAAAAAAAAAAGATTAACCAACAAAAAAAAAATTATTGACAGAGAACCAAGGCGTATTGCTCTTTGTATAAGAAGTGATGTCGTGTTCAAGATAAAACAGCACTAAAGCAGAAAAAATTCATCACAGTTATTCTGCAATTAAAAAAATAAAATTAAAACTAATAAAAAAAAAAAAAAGTAAATAAAAAAGGTTGATAACCTATGAGAAATTACAACACCGTCACATTACTTAAAAAAAAAAAAAAAATGAAAGATACAAAGAGAGAAAAAACAATGAAATTAAATCACCATATACTAAATGGTAATTGATGATTTATGGAATAAACGAATGAAGAATATATCGTGTAGGCAAATAATTGCCTCCGCGTTACGTACTTAAAATAATAAGCAGCATAAAGATCTTTTTTGGAATAAGTAAATTATTATCGGCAATTTAATAATGCTTAGTTTATTATAATCTTTTTTTTTTTTTTTTTACAAACTAATTAGGTGATTTCGTGTAATCACAAAAAAAGTCTGATTAAGTAAAAATTATAAAATAGTAGTATTTGTAAATTAATTATTTTTAATTATAATAAATTAAAAAATAATAAATAGTACTATTAATAATTATTACAGTTTAATTGTCTGACGAGACATATTTATTTTATTAACAGCTTGTATTTTTTGTTTAATCTTTGAAATAAATGCTAAATAAAATTTTAATAAAAACATTTTTATATTTAAATGAGATTCTAAAAGATTATTAACTTATATATTATCTGAATGCATCTGCAGGAAGAACTGATGTAGTATAAGCATTAATAAAATTTAACAATGCCTGTTTGAAATTCCAATCAACGTCTTCCAAAAATTGTGACGCCCATTTATCATTCAATCGCGTTATTTTTCCTAATGTCATTGACATTTGTTTTTTTTCTTTGGGACTAAAACACGTCAATACATAATTAACGTCGACCAATTGTTTTTCAAAATTAGGTATTACAATTCTATGAATTGTTGAATCAAGATGATATTGATCATTTATAATTTTGTATTCATTTTCCGGTTGCGATGTTAAAATAAAAGTTCGATTGAATGACAATATTTGTAATCCTGATACTAATAATTTTACCGCACCATTTATTTCTAGAACAATTAATTTACTGTTGTTGTACAATACATCATAACGAAATGATGTTCGATCATGAATACAACGTGGGAGTTTTTTGAGTGCACCAAGAATTTCGTTTGGCCCATGATAAAGTAATGCCATATTCTTAATAAAATCTGATTGATCCAATAGATTTCTATTTTCCAACATATATGGCCCGAAATTTTTCCGATATGTCATTCCCGGTTTTACATTGAGAGTCAATGAATATACTGCATTGGCATCATAGAGCCCTCTCAGTGACGATCTATCTTTTTGATCATGAAGAATAAAAAAATGATTGGCAAATTGTTTAACGAGTTTTTTAACGTTATCATTTGGAAAATAATTATCATTCATTAATGGCATATTTTCATTGTTTAAGTAGATACCATCGAGTTTTATTAAGTGTGGACAATATTTCAATGCTGATTCCATATATTGTTTTGCACTTGAATAATTTTCACACAAGGGATTTCCATCGAGCCATAATTCGGTGATTGTTAAACTT
Source organism: Dinocampus coccinellae (assembly GCA_963920625.1). Classification (NCBI taxonomy): domain Eukaryota; kingdom Metazoa; phylum Arthropoda; class Insecta; order Hymenoptera; family Braconidae; genus Dinocampus; species Dinocampus coccinellae. The sequence continues at coordinate 9,433,887 of OY987186.1, forward strand.
CTTATTGGTGTTAGAGTTTCCATTCCCAATAGATTGTTATTTCGTAAATCCAATGTACGCATTTCAGATAAATTTGCATTTTCCAATGCAGTTAAACTCACTAATTCGTTACTTCGTAAATTCAAGTGTTCAAAAGAAGCTAAAGCCGTTCTGGTTAATTTTAAAACATGACTGAATGTTCGTGTTTGTGATAATGGACAATAAACATGTTTTGAAATGTCTTCTTCTCGATGAAAATTATTTAAATCAAGACATTTGGTCGTTGGATCATATCGTTTAGTGAGTGATGCTAATAATAACGGTTGGATACTTACTTTCAAGTCTTGAATTGATGCAAATGCCAACGTTACTACCAATATAAGTGGATCTTTATTTGGTATTTTAATGATTAAATTACTCTTGCACAATTTTTCCAAAGCCGGACCACAATTACGTGCGATAAATGATGTATCATTACCACCAGCTGATTGATAGCGTACAGGAATAAGATCAGCCGGTTCTGCAGCTGTTAAAATTGCTTTCAATACAAACTCCTTGTCATATTTAGCACCGTGTAAAATTTTAATTCGATGCCAAGCATCATTGCGTGCCATTAATGTTCTTTCTTTAAACATTCCTTCATTCTTTGCCAATTTTATTGCCGTTGATACATCCAATTGTAAAGGGATCAATGGTAAATTGTTCTGCATGACTGAACAATATGAATGAATCCGTTTTATTTATATAAAAAGTAATTAACAACCGTTTTAGTCACTTAACATAAATAATATTATCACGAAAATTCATTGAGAGGTTATCTCAAATAATTTTTAACTATTGTTTTAATGTTATACTGTAGTTCATCACAATACTAGTTGGCTGCCATTTTTCATTCGAAAATTATAATTATTGCGCGCGCATTTAAATATCTGCCGTAGACTAGGTAGTCTGCCATGACATTAGTTTGTATTAATTCCATCGTTCCACTTGATTGGAGAAATGAAGCGACACTAGTGTTAAAAGTAGCTGGAGTAGGAATTAATTCACCTACATGTAATACTTTCGTGTGGGTTGTGTGGGATTGTGTATGGCGTGTTTACACGCGTGTGTTTCTTAGATTTGTCGTTGCATTATTATTTATAAAATAAAATCATGGCCGTAGCCTCATTCGGACTTTATTTAGGAAATACGTCTGCTTGCTTAGCTCTTTTTAAAGTGAGTTTAATTATTTCTATGTGTACTTTCAATATGACTAAATTTATTATCTATCATATTTGCCGCTCACTCATTCACGTGTTAATTTCAAATATAAGATGCTCACCAAAATTTTCTCAGTCGTTATTAAATATTTATTCATTTAAATAATTCTATTTCAGGATGAAAATGTGGATGTTGTTGCTAATCATGCTGGAGACCGGGTTACTGCTGCTGTCATTGCTTTTAACGAAACCGAAACGGTTTGTATTCATTGAGTTTGAGAATTTTGAGGTTAGATTTTATTTGGTTTCCTGGAAAAATTTTAGTTTTTTTTTTTTTTTTTTTTTTTTAGGTTACTGGTGCAGCGGCTAAAGCTGGTCTTTTTCGAAATGGTCCAGTTACAGTTTTAAATAATAAACGATTGATGAACAAAAATATAGATAGTGAAGAACTGGATTATATAATTAAAAATAGTTCCACGAAAATAATTAATGAATCAAATAGTCCTCAGTATTCTATAAGAATTAATGATAAAATCGAGAAATTTTTACCAGAAAAAATTTCATCGTTACTCCTCAGAGCTATGTACGATATTTCTACAGCAGCTGCACATGATGATGATGAGCACAACGTTGTTCTATGTGTTCCACATCGTTTTAATTCAGCGAGTATTAAAGCATGGAGTGATTCAGCGTTCAATGCTGGCTTCAAAATACTTCAAGTAATTAGTGAACCAGTTGCATCTTGTCTTGCTTATGGACTTGGCAAAGACAAAAAAACAACTGAGTATGTATTGATATTAATTACTTATTTTAATTTTAATTTTTTATTCCAAATAAATAAATTTCAAAATTATTGTTTTGAAATTTTGTTTCAGATTAGTTTTGGTCTATAGAATTGGCGGTATATCAAGTGATATTACACTAGTTAACGTCACAGGTGGTGCATTTAGCGTTTTAGCAACACAATATTATAGAGAATTAGGAGGTCATAAATTGACGAATTTGTTAACAACGTATTTGGGTGAGGAATTTAGAAATAAATATAAAATAGATCCAACTGAGAGTAGGCGGTCTATTTCAAAATTAAAAAATGAAGCTGAGAAGTGTAAACATATTCTTTCAACAATGTCGACGGCCCATTGTTTTGTTGAATCACTGTGTGAGGGTGTTGATTTTAGTCACAATATAACTAGAGCGCGTTTTGAAAATTTAATTGGACCGTGCATATTAGAATACATTCAACCAATAATGGATATTCTGCAAGAAACATCCAAGACTGTATTGGACATTAAAAAAATTATTGTATGTGGTGGAACAATGAAAATCCCAAAATTGCTAGAAAAAATTGCATCAATATTTCCAAATGGTGAAATATTGACTAATCGATGGAGTCCTGATGAAACAATGGCAGTTGGTGCTGCAATTCATTCAGCACATTTGATTGCACACAGAATGCATGATCGTACATTAAATTCTACATCTGCAGTACTACATTCTCTGTCAAAATCCTTATGTATTAAATTTGACGAGGGTGAAACAATAATAATACCGAAAGATACAATTGTACCTATTAAAATTCAAACAATTATTGATATTCCCATAATAAATGGTGAAAAAATATCAATTAATGTTTTTGAGGCTGAAAATAATGGCAATGAAGTATCAAAAAAAATTGGATTGGTGAGTTTTGGTTAAAAAATTCATTTCTACAAAATATATACATGATAAATTATGATATTTTTTTTTTTTGCTTTCAATTGTTTTCAGATATCGTTAAACGTAAAAGCTGCCGGAAAATTCAAGGTTGACACGGATTTAACTGAAGCTAATTTAAATATTCACATAAGTGAAGTTTCTACGGGTAAAAAGTCATCATTCCGTTTTCCAATTCAAGAAGATAATTCTTGAATTTTTTTGACTGCCAAATGTAAATATATAAAAAAATATAATTATGTGAAATATCATTGAATTTGAATTACAAACAAACAAGTGAATCCTTAAGAAAATAGAAAAAAAAATCAATTTGTTTTTGTTTTTTGATAGGTATCTGCAAATATTTTTGTTAAAAAAGTGAATAAGACAATAACCTAAATTTATGAAGATGCAGCCGGTAAAAACTAGTATACTATACTATACAAATACATAGTTTTCATAAATTTAGTATAGTTTAAAGAAAAACTGTCTATAGTTGAGTATTTTCCCGCGGAAGCGTTTGTAGAAATATATATAATTTTCATCGTTGATCTAGAACAGAGAGGGGATAAAGGGGCCTCAAGCTTTCTTGGTACTTGTGGTGAGCTCAACATTAATTTGAGTTCCTTATTTTTGTTCCCGTCATTCATTATATTTAGAAAGGATTTTTTTTTCTTTTTGTTTTTTGTTTTCACTTTAAGGTTAGTCAACAATTGATCAACAGTTATTCAACATATTTGCTTCTAGTATTATGCATGAACTTGCGTTAACACCGGTTGAGGACACCCTCATGGAGATCAAAACATTAAGAAAAACGCGGGAAATAATTTTCCGATTGACAAAAAAAATAGTAAAGACATGGAGGGTTAGTCCGAGCTTATTAGTCGCCATCTTGAGTAACGGTCGATGAGCAACAGCGCTGATGAGTGAGCGCGAGGGAACTGTCAGTTATACACCGTCAAGGCTTTCTATATTCAGTGGAGCATGATTCTTTTTTTTTTTTCTTTATAAAGTTTTTTTATATTGTTAAATAATTGATATTATCAATGAGATAACCGATGGATCAATTTGCCGCGAGCATGTTCGTAATCAAAACCATAACCACATTGTTCTCATCGCCCTTTAACTATATGCAAAATTTGACAATTTTTCTGCGCGCGATTTCCTCGAAGGCATAAAATCCTTTATCACCCAAACTGTCTACAGTTAATCACTATATTCATCCCGTATTTATAAGTAAAATTATTTATATGTATATATATATGTATGATTTATCTGCAGTATCGGAAAACCTGCGTACTAATATTATACGTTGTACTATTATTCTACGTGTTTTTTCCAAGCCCAAACTAGTGAACAACAGTGGGTAGAAAATGATACGCGTGAGTGTGTGTACATTAATTTATTAAAGGCGTTGGCACGAATGTTTAAAACATAATCATTATCCATCAAAAATTCGGATTGGTATTATTTTCAGTTGATTAAAAGTAATATAAATAAAATATTAGAAGAAAAATCTCGTTTGAGCATCTTATTCGTAAGTTTAATTTTTTTAATTTACCAAACCCAAAATAACTTTCATTCCCTTTGTCCACTTTTTCGTAATTATTTCTTTATGATGCGTTGAAAGCAACAACTAAATATTAAAAATACAAATAGATGAAACACATTATTTTTCCTTACGAATCATGAAATAATATTGAAGATTTTTTTTTTTTTTTTTTTAAATTTAATATTTGCAAATGAAAGTATGAAATTTGAAATGAAAACTGCTTCAATCAAAAGATATGGTAATTTTTTTTTTATTTTTCCTTTGTTCAAGGTCATTGGAAATGCTGTGAAAAATTTCGTTTCATCAACACCTAAATTGAACTTGAAGATAAAATAAAACATGACATATAATTTTGTAAATAAGTGAATAATGTTGATATTGAAACGATGAGGTTTTCTGCTATTCAAGACGATAAATATGGGATAGGATTAGATCAGCAAACTATTCCTGATAGTAATGTAGATGACAGCATGATGGCTGCCACTGGTGAAGTAGAACCAGTTGGTGAGAATGATCCTAATGATTCTTCGATGATCTATAATTTGCCATTACTATTCGCAAATGGCTATCCAACATCATTGGAGACAATATCTCTGGTATTTATTGATAAAATGAAAAAATTGAAAATATTAAATGATATTTTATTTTACTAGCAACAAGTGAAATACATAATTTTTTTTTTTTTTTTTATCTTATCCTCAACAGCCACAGTTGGAGAATTTCATAACTTTTATGGTACAATGTTCTGCAGGACATGATACAGCTCATGCTATTAATAAACCATCATGGTGGCCTAAAGAGGTTGATTATTCCATGCCATTTGTACGACCAAAAAAGGTCGATGCTGTAAGTTTTTTAAATTTTCATACATTTTATTTTTTATCTCATCATTAAATAATATTCATATATTTTTTTTATTTTTATTTTTTTATTTTTTGTGACAAAAAAAATTAGTTATTTTAATAAATTATATACTATAATATCGTCAGAATGACAATCAATAAATCAAATATTTTTATTAGAGTTTATTTAAAAAATTTTATACCCATTTATTAATGAAATAATTTTGTCTTTTTATAGAATTGGATGGGGAATTTAAAGAAATTAGTATATCAATGTTACACTTACCATCGAAGTGAATATTTGTTACGATTTTGTTCGTATCTCGCGCAATATCCACGCGAGAAAATTTATTATGTCAATAATTGGGATTTAACTACGAGCCTTTATCATAAAAGCACTGGAAAATTATTAGCAACATTTCGCAATGAAAATATGGTTGGAAAAAATTAATTTTCAATTACAAATTTTTCCACATTATCAACTTAAAGCTTAAATTGTCTCTTAATATGTTGTGTTATATTGCGTCATTTTTAGGATTATGATAAAGTGGTGGAGAGCCCAAGGCGATCACTGTTGTCACACAGCAATCCTAGCTCGAATTCCGCCATTAAAAATAAAAAGACACAGCGACGAAAAAATAATTCTTCATCGCCGTCATCGCTCGTGGTTTTGCAACCGCAAATGGTGGAAATTTATTTATGCGATAATTGCGACGCTGAATTTGGAGATCTAGTACAAATGAAGGTAAATAAATAAATCATATAATTCATCATCACTGAATTTTATATGGAAAAAAATTCCTGCAGAATCATGAAAAAACGTGTGGTGTGTCGATAAAAGTTGATGAAAATTCACGATCAAACAGCCCATGTGAAATAAGTGTTGACAATGAGCCCGAATTAAATCAAAATCAATTTTTGGATTACTTTGATTTATACTCGGGTAATGAACCACCGAAAAAAAAATCATTAGGATCACCAATAAAAATTAATTATGATTTTGGACCGCGTCGAAGTTCTCGACGTGTAAGAACGCCAGTCAATTTTACTCGTTATCCAACAATACCATTTTCATCACCGGCTGGCATTGCTATGGCCAAAGAAATTAAATCAATGACAAAAGTGACGCAACAAGAACGTATTGATAGGATAGAGCGTCATGTTAACGCGCCACCTCTTAGTAAAGTCAATCGACCTAAATGGCTTGATAGGGTATCGCAGTTCAATCGATGGGCTGTAACGTATAAATCAAATAAGGAAAATCCACCGCTTGATAATTATGTTCATCAATATACATTTGGTGCGGTTAAGCGTAAACCTGGTACGTATATCAAGTAAATAGTAATAATATTAATATTATTATTTATTTGCAATCTGTTTTAAACATGAAAAATTAATTTAAAAATATAATTATTATTTCCATATTTTTTAGTATTGAGTATAAAATCACAATTACTTTATGCTGCTTGTGGACCGACAAGTGTTCGCCTTGAGCGTCTAACTAATGCCCAACTTGAAGATTTGAAACGTCATCCGTGGAAATATCGAAGGCCAGTACGACAAAAAAGTTCGAAATACAGTTCTAATTTTCAATCAGATTCCCTTGAAGCAGCTAAAATTGATATAAATCGCAATTTATCAAATGATACAATCGATCCAATACCAATTGTTAGTGAAAAATTGACAAGCGTTGATTTAGAAAATGGCGAAATAGCAAATTTTCGTTCGCGACCAATGCAACGATTATTAACACACACGCAACCTCTAGAATTCAAGACAATCATGCTAGTCGATTTATGTTCATCAGACGATGATGAAGACGATAATAATGATTGTAAAATCATTTATAAGCCAGTATTGTCAGATGAAAATTGTGATCCATTATCTGTATCGGGTAATAATCCACGGACAACATTCCTAAAAAATCTCACAATTCCAACAAATCAAAGTTTATCAAATGGAGTTGTAATCACAAAGATGAATGATAAATGTAATAACAATAATAAGCATATTAATAATGGAGTTCTCGACACTTCTAAACCATTTTCACCTATTTTCAAATCAACACAATGAAACAAATATATATTATTGTGTAATAGCAATTGATCATAAGAGTTTCATTTTTCTACGCGTTATGCTGGAATTCGTGTTTTAGAATATTTCATCGACAAATGAAATTGGTGATCTGAAATTATCTTTCAAGTTGTAGCTTTTTTTTTTTTATTATCGCTACATTATATTTTAAATCAAAAAAGAAAAAAAAAAATTGAAATACAGACTGTTATGTTTAGTAGATATGATATTTTTGTTATTATTTTTAAATCGTACCGTTATAATTTTACTGCCACTACATAAAATAATATGTTTTTTGTAAGATAATACAGTGAAAAAATTTAAATTACAAAAAAAAAAATTTGCCATCATAATCACAAATCTCATAAACATGAAACGATTTATTGTCATTGTATTTTATCGATGTATATATATTAAAAAAAAAAAGAATAAGATATTCATTAATTTATAAATTATTATTATTTTTTTTTGTTGAAGTTAATTTTTTTTTTTTTTTCTCAATATTATTTCATGTTTTTATATTTGGGAAAGCAGTGGATTCTCTATGTGTATTTCGATGTTTTGTATTGTAGTGTTCACATTGTATTCGACTTGAACGTTCAAAACAAAAAAAGTAGCTATTTATGATTATAATTAAATTAGCATTATGTTTTTCAATTAGTACCACAATAAATGATGTAAAATTATAAATTAATGGATTCTATAATACAATAAACTATTTGTATACATGTAATTATTATTTTTTTTCAATAATTATTTTTCACAATTTTAGTAAACAGGAGATAATATGCGTAGCGCGCCAATACGAAGAAAGAATTTTTTGTATATCAATGCAGATTAAATATATATATATTTGTACACTATTGAAAATATTATATATATATATATATATACATATATATAATATATATAAAAAACATGTTTTAAATTATGATAAGGAATATTTTTGCATTTATCAATATCCCAATTTATCATTTAAACTAGTTTTCCCATCACCACTTTGATTTTTAGGTGGAATCCACATTGAATAGTCTTCTCGGTATACAGTTTCATCATATCCTTTTTTAATTTCTTTCTCAATTTTTTCCGCTTTCTGTTGTAACCTTCGCATATTTCGTTTCTTAATTTTCATAGATGTACTACTTCCACTCTCTTTCAAACTGTCATCAGTTTTTTCATTGTTTTCAGTATTCTCAATGTCAACAATATTTTCATCCGTTTCTTTTTCATTGGTATCACATTTTTCTTCTGTCTTATCTTTTTCAACACTGATTTCATCATTTTTTGTCAATAATCCGTATTGTCCTACATTTGGTACTAAACGTTGATTTGAATTTTTATTATCGAGTCGTTGATGTTTATCATTGGAGCTCGTGGATATTTTTAAATTACTGTTGACAATTGATTTAATTTCTGGTTCTATGATTGACTTTGGTAAATTTAATGATGGTAAATTTGCTGGTTTAGCGATATGAATGAGTTTTTTTAATGTCTCCTCTTCTTTGCGTAAATTTTGCAATTGAAGTTTCATCTTTGTTACATCAGCCTTATTCAAAAGTGCAGAACTTAAGTTAGACATGAAAGCATCTAATGCATCCTCATTAGAATTGTCATTCATATGATTTTTTGCATTCTCATGATTTTTCAAAACACTTTGAATTTTCGTTATTTTTGTAACAACAACAGAATGTTTTTCAATCAATGATGAATGTGTTTCAGCTTTTGTTTCCAATTTTCCAGCATTCCTCATTCTTTTTTCACGTTTTCGTTCTACTGTACCAGTCCGATCCAAAAAATTATCCTCATCCGAATCATAATAATCTTCTTCCTCCCAATTACGCGTTTTACGTTTCTTCCCCTCATGTGTGGCCTGTCGCAATAAACCTTGTCTGTCCAAAATTCTACAAGCTTCAAGAGCACATTGAACAACAGATTCTTTTTTTTTGCCTTTAACAAGTGCCTCTGCTCTGATAGGACGACCCGTTATATTGTCTATTGGTAATTCAATCCAACACAAAAATTGTCCAATTCCTTTTTCTTCGGTTTGATATTGCATTTCATGGCCTTCTCGTTCGAACCAACCTCGTAATGTTTTTTTCGGATCATCCAAAAATAATTCTTCATTGGCTGTGAGTGCATATGGATTTTCAGTCATGTCTGATTCTTCATCGGCATCTTCGCCCATTCCCCAATCGATACCCTCATCCTCCTCTTTTTCTTTCTTTAGTTTTCTAATTTCTTCCTCCTCGGCTTGCCTTTCTTTTTCTCCTTCTTCTCTTTTTTGCAATTCTAATCTTCGTATTTCCTTTAATTCAGTAACAGAATATTCAGATTCTGCTTCTACTTCGTCTGGTGGTGATTGAAATATAAATTTACGCTGACTACAACCAAATCGTATCATATGCCCACCGTGAAGTTTGACATAATGTCTTGGTTTAATCCGACAGTTATTCCAAAAAGTACCATGTGTACTTTCTAAATCATATATGTAATATCCTGGCCCATTTTTATCATCACCGACATTTCTATATTGAAGAATCGCATGATATCTTGAAATTGTTGGATGAGCGAGTGGAATATCACACCCAGGAAGTCGTCCAATGACATAAAAACTTTTTTCATTTAAATTAATGGCGTCAAGAATAACACCAGATTTTAAAACCTCTATTTTATATTCACAATTAGGAATACTTGACCATGATGGCTCTTTGTATGGTAAAGGAAATTGTTGTTTTTGTTCTAAAATTGTGTTATTTTTTTCAGATTCTGCATTTTGCGGTATAATATCCGATTCATTTATAACATCAGTAGTCACTGCCGGAGATTCATCAGATTTTTCAGATTTATCAGATACGTTAGATTTCACATTGATTAGTGTACGAGTTATTCCTGGTTTTCCTCGGCGTGATCCTATAATCAAATCAGGTTTCTTGAATGCTGATTCAGGTGAATCACTAAATTCACTCACTGTAGTTACATGATCAACATGATTTTCTGATTTAATGTCTTCACATTTGGTAACATCATCTGTACTACTCACAACATTTTCTGATTCAACATTATCTACTTCCATTGCAATTAACTCGATATTTTTTACTTTTTTTTTTTTTTTTTTTTTTTTTTTTCTTACAACAATGATTAATAAATAAATATGTAAATACCGATATTGAAAGGATTACAACCAGAATGCTGTATAACCTTTCAAAATAAACATACCGCTATGCGTAACTCTACTATATTCTGGTAAACAAGAATGATATAAGTTTGCATTAACCAATAATAATGGAGAGAATAGAAGAATCGCATTAAAATTTGAGCTATAAAAGGTGAAGTTTGAAATACATTGATCATTAAAAATAAATTTTAATGATGAATAAAATTTTTGAATACATCAAAATTAATAATTGAGTAATAATTATTGTTCAATTTTTTTAAATAATAAAAAATTAAATATATTACATATGAAAAATTTAAAAGTATATCTTGAGTATAGCTAAACCGCGCTGTCATTTTATTGGTTGAAAGTTACACGCGTTCCTAACTAGTAACTACAGTCCAGAATCATGTTTCATTAAATTTCAAGTGTAAATATAGTTTCTTACCTTCATAGTGTATTGAGTCAATGGCGAAAGACTCGATTTTCATTAATACCAGTGATTGTGCCGGTCATTGTTAATAAACATGGCAGCCTCCACAGGAACAAAAGATGTTAGTACATTTTTAAGTCAACGACAAAATGTTACGGATAAAAATTTGGCCGCTGAGTGGGCGCAATTGGAAGAGCTTTACAATAAAAAGTAATTAATTATAGTAATAATTAATTTTTAGTAATATAATATTATTTAAGTTAAATACAAAACTCTAAATTTTTTGACTTTCAGACTCTGGCATCAGCTCACATTGAAATTAGAGACTTTTGTTAAACATCCAGCGCTCCAAAAAGGCGACAATCTTGTGCAATTATACAAAAATTTCCTATCAACATTTGAAAGCAAGTGAGTGTATATTTTGGGAATAATTATGTCGGATTTAGTTCTCAAGATTCCAAAAATTCCAATGACAAAAACATATGTCCCATTTGACTTTGACATGATGATTTATTTGCCACAGGATTAATGCTCTTTCACTGGTGGAAATTTTAGCGTATGTTATTCAACAATATCCGGATAAACAGGAAGCTATTAAATTTTTAGAAGCAACTGAACCTAAAGTAGCTGGTAATAATGAAGCAGTTGCACTATGTAAAGTATTGGCGGGACAAATTCTACTTGATAAGCTAAATGACCAGGACAAAACAAAAAAAATTATTGAAGATGTTGAGGCAATGCTAGATAATGCTGATGGTGTCACAACTGTTCACGGAAGATTTTATCTTCTAGCTAGTCGATTGTATCGGCTACAAGGAAAACATGCTGAATATTACCGAACAGCATTAAGGTACATATATATAATTAATTTTTCATTGATCAAGTTTTGATTTTATTGAAAAATATATTTTATAGATATTTGGGATGCATTGAATTGAATACATTGAGTAAACAGGAGCAAGAACAGCATGCCTTTTTCCTCGGTTTGGCTGCACTTTTAGGTGATGGTGTTTACAATATTGGTGAACTTTTGGCTCATCCAGTATTGCAATCGTTACGAGGTACACCGAATTCATGGCTTGTTGATTTACTTCAAGCGTTTAATGCCGGTGATATCGCAGCATTGGAACGACTAAAGAGTCAATGGAGTAAAGTTGCGGATTTATCAGCACAAGAATTGAAATTACGACAAAAAATATCACTCTTGTGCTTGATGGAAATGACATTTAAGAGACAAGCGAATAATCGGTAAAAACTTTGATTATTTTATATATCATTACTGAGACAAGTAATTTTGTATAATTAAGAAAAAAAAAAAATGTTTTTTGTAACAGTCAATTGACGTTTGGTGAAATTTCTGAAGAAACTCGTTTGCCAATTGGTGAGGTTGAATTATTAGTGATGAAAGCTTTGGCTCAGGGCCTTGTACGTGGAGCAATTGATCAAGTTGCAGGCACAGTCAATATGACTTGGGTCCAACCACGAGTGTTAGATCGCACTCAAATAACAGGAATGGTCCAACAATTAGATCGTTGGTGTAAAGATGTTAATACAATGGAAAGTCTTCTTGAATCACGCGCTACAGAAATTTTGACACTTTAATAAATTTAAATGGTGAGAATAAAATAAGACACACTCATCTATTTGATTTTTGTATCACATTTTTGTTTGTAATAATATTTCGTGATTAATTTAAATTGAAATGATTTGGTATGAAATAAGAAACATTTAAATACTTATTAATGTGCTCAACATTTCAATATACGATTATTATTAAATTCAACAACCAGAATGTATTAAAAAATGTGCCCGTATTCCTAATAAAACTCAATAATTCTTTCATAATATCTTATTATTTGCTACTACGTGTACTTAATGAATTACTAAAATTTTTATAAATACCGAAATTTTCATTAAATTTATTTCTACAATATATTATGAAAAATTGAGTAATATCATAAAATAAAAAAATACACATTATTTTGTTTATATTTTTTATTGTAGACAGTGGGAGAAAACAAAAAAAATTCTCACGATATAAATTTCCAAAGATGTATTGAAGGAATTCATATGAACTCTTTCACCTATTAAATATAATTAACGAATTAATAATGTATAAAATATAAGTTTAATTATATATATATATATATATATATATTTAAGTAAATTATACTTACTTTATTGAGCACTTCAGTAATATACGGTGAATCAGCATGTCCTATTTTGATTGCTCTTTTACAATGCTCTGCCAAATTATACATTGCCGTTAAAAATCGAGTCTTAGAAAAATTATTCTCTTGTGCTTGTCTTCGCTCATCTCTTGATTCCAATGCCAAAAGAACACTTCGAGTGCGGTAACATATCGACAATGTAATCCACGTCTTTGCAAAATGAAAGAATCGATAAGTGTCATAATTAGACATAACACATATATTTATAATCTCACTGTTGCAAATATATTCACAACAAAAAGGCACGGCATCACTGCAGAAAGTATTCATATACTTTAAAAAATTCGTCATACAAATAAAAGTGTACTCCCATTCTGGTTCACGACTCTACAAAAATAATCAGTTGATTAAAAAATATTTAATATACAATAAATATATAGAAATATTATCATTTTATACATTCATATGAATTATGCAGAACAATCGATAAATTCCTGCGAGTGCTTCATCAAATTCCTCGTCTGTATCGTCAACAACTGTAATTACACCACTATTTACTGTGTTACTGAATAATCTATCGTAAACATTTAATATGCTAAAATAGTTTATATTACGGGGCATTAGTGGAAGATAAAGAGCTATTGTCGGCACTTCGATTGGCCTTTGACTCTGCAAAACAATTGAAAAATTTTATCCAGTTATTATATAAATATAAATATAAATAATAAAATTTTGTGATTGTGTATTTACATCTATTGCAAATTTTTCCTGAGTGAATATCATTAAACTGAAAAATTCAAATGAAACGGAAATAATTTCTTCATTAATTGAAGTGAATGCTTGACTGTACATCCAGTTTATAGTTGAATAACTATGAACAAATATCCATCCAACTGAAATATATATAATAATATAAATAATTATTTAAACTATTTGAATAGAGATCAATTGCTATTGAATTACTATACCTGCCCTTTCGTCGGATATTAAAGCTACATGGAGAAGTTTACAGGCAATATCTATCAGTAATTTTTTCATTTTTGTACTGAATGCTATATCATCCCGAGATAAAAGTATTGTCAATGATCTTGCACAGTCAATAGTTACTGAAATATTCAGTAATTTTGTATATTCCAAAGTATTCAAAATTTCTAAATATACTTCCATTGCACTCTCTAAATATTGAAAGTACAAAAATTATTTAGTCAAATATTATATAAATAATTCATAAAAAAATCAATTGAAAAGTAAAATATTACCGTACGGTTGTGTGTAATAAGAGATAATATTGTCCAAATTTGTCCACAAAGATTGTGTGAATTGTTCCTTTCGAGTTAATGAAGGATTCACGCAATATTCTAATAATAGATCTAATACTTCTGAGCATTCTTCTACTTCCTCTTCGACTTCTAAATCATAAATTTTCTACGACAGATTAGAAATAAATTAAGAAATTAATAAAGATAAAAAATAGATTTGTCAAATAAATTTTATAATAAATTATTTGAAAATTCTCACGAAAATAGCATCAATAAGAATATGACTTGGTCCTGGAGTGAGTAGTAAAAAGATATTATTGTTGAATTTCACCCATAATTTCAATAGATTATCCGATATATTTGTTGGCAACACTGAACCTTCTAATAATAAGAGGGGAAATGATGCATTAAATGTATAATAATCATTTGTACCGGTACTTAGTAGAATATCCGTAAGATGAATCAATGCATTATAAAATGAATTATTAATATCTTCTGATGGCCTGCCGACTATCGATGCCTATATATATATATATACACAAACACACAAGTAAATAGATACGTGTATATAAAAAATCTTTCACAACTAATAAAAATATTAATTTATCACATATGAATGTGTATATATACTTACGGAAAATAAAAATACAATCACTTGCAATGTTGGAACTTCGAGGGGACAATCGAGTGGAATATTCAATATTTTCCTTGATAAATCCATGTTGACAATTGAACAGATATAATTTTCAAGATTGAATCTGTATATGAATACAATAATATTATAATAAAATATTGAAATAAAGATATTTTAACATGTGAATAATAGTAAATTAATATATTAAATTTACTTCTTTGTAGTATGAAAATGAATGTAAATTGTAAATAGAAAGCAGTCTTTGATAAATGACGTTTCTGATGATGTAGATTGTGTTAAACTCATAAAATCATTTTTGAGAAATTGACGAAATCCGTCAAGACCTGTAGTCCATTTATCTATGCTAAGAAATGATGTGGCTACATCACGTATAATATATGCAAGAAGATCACAAAGACTTTCATTATATGATTTTGTATCATCCCACATTTCATAAAAATATAACAAATATCCGTTTTCTGCTAAAAGCCATGATGTGTTCTCCAATTGATTGCCTTCATTTTTATATAATTCACACATACAAGTAACAAAATTTAGGGATGATGTACAGTGAAATTGAGTTGTAACGTCAATGTGCTGTTGGACAATATTTCAATAAATACATAATAAAAATTATTTTCTATCCTTATCCAAATTGTAATCGAATATTTGAAAACTTACTCTTGAATTGGGAATAACACTTTTAAATAATATTTGTTTTGTAATTTCAAATATTCGCTCTAAAGGCTTGATTCCTAAATGAACGTGAAGTGGATCAGATCGTCCAGTTCGCATGGGTGTATAGTAAAATCTGTTTAAAAAAAAAAATTTCAAGTATTCATAAATACAACTATTTATTTTAATTTATTAATATTGATATCAGTACCTCACTCCTGCATTACAAATAATCGTAATTGGCTCCATTATATTTTCAAGTAAGTCGTCGTAATATTTATAATTTCGAATAACTTTATATGCAGCGAATAAAATATCTTCATGGATTTTCATAACAGTTGTTAATCGTTTATATTCGTCAAAATGGTATATATATGGGACAACAGATGCGTATAAATTTGCAATGCTTGTTATAAAGAGAGCATTTGTAGCATCATTTGCAGACAGTGAATTAATAAATTCAAATACAGCATCAATATGACATATTTTTGTTATAAAAATAGAAAAGAAATAACTCCTGAAAAAAAAAAAAGAAAAAAAACCAAACAAACAAATACATTCAGTAATAATTATCATCAATACTCCCAGAATAAATTGAGATGAAGTGACAATGTCATTACCGAGTGAATATTTCAGTCATAATATTGCAGAATCGTATCAACATTTCAATATCATGTTCATCACTATTGGCAAATTCGACACCCCTCTGAATAATACAAGTCATGGCTCGACGAGCAATGTTCAAAGTATAAAATTCCTTACATTGTGATGTAAATGTCAGGATCGCCAACGTTGAACTGCAATAAATTATTTTAATTCAACACAAAAATTTAATGAATAGAAAAAAAAAAAGAATTTTAATGAAACTTTGTATAAACTTTTTTTTTACTGTTGTCCATTCACAATTTATTACCTCAGAACAATTTTGTCAGAATTTCCTACTAAATGACAAAGTATCCGTGCAATTTCCGCTTCGATGAGAGTTTTTGCGTATGCGATCCATTCATCTTCCCCTGTCATACTCAAAAAATTCATATGTATTTGGTACACTGTTTGAAACTATTTAAAAAACAAAAAAAAATGTGAATAAAACTCGTGAATAATGAATGTACATCGACATTAGAAAATAATATTTAACCAAGAAAATAAAAAAAAAATTGTCTTCCTATATAAATACATACATGAGCATACTTATCATTTGATAACAAACTTTGTTTAAACTCTTCCTCCATTGTAATTTAATTAATTAATAACCATGAATTCGTAAAGTCACAAATAATAAAAAAAAATATTGATGAAAATTTTGTAGTATAATTAATAGAAATTATTGCGTATTCACATTAGTTTCACCCACTGAATTCCGACCAAATGTGCCTCATTATTATCATCATTAATTGTAACAACAGTAGTTAGAAGGATCATTATTAAAATATTTCAAAATCAAATATTTATATATTACGATCAAATTATTCTGAATTCTGATTGGATAATATTATTATTATGGCAGTGACAACGGTTGTTTGTACATAAAACTTCAACGAATATTGAAATTCAATATAAATCTTTGTAACAAGAGAGGTCATTTATATTTATATATTTATATTGATGTAAATAAAAATTATTTAGTTGTACGATGTAATAAGTCCTATCAAATTTTGTATTCAAGTATAATAACAAAGAAGATATAAATGAATATAATAAGAATATACTATGTACATACATATATATATATATATATATATATTTACATTGTATATGTGAATTTCCCGCTAAATATAAATCCAAAAAAGGGATTGAGCTGATGATTCTCATTGGCTCATTCAGTGATTGATCAGCTGATCGGAATTTCATCGTTTTCTAGGTTATAAACTTTTGGATATTATTATTTACAAATTACAGGAATGAATATATGTAAACGTTGATGTTGTATAAATTAATATCATTCACAGTATAATTACAAAGTTATTATTTATCTTAATATTATTTATTTTATTTCCTCATGTTAAAATTATGTGATTTTATCCATATGAATATTAATCAGATTAATAATTTATATATATAATATATATATAGATATTAAAATGATCTTAGCTCATCATTGACATGGAAAAATAACTTGTGCATTGGTCTGTATGTTTTATTCTATAAATAAAAAAATTTTAATGAAAAAAAATTTCTATTTATTTGTTTTTTTTTTACTTCATGAATTGCAGATTGTCAAGATGTATTTATGGAGGTTAATCATATTATTGTTACAATGTAAATTGTACGTGTCAATTGATATGCCATCAAATAATTCAGCACCACCACTTTATCCATACGTTACAATGGCAGAATATGGAGAAGAATATTCAAATCCATTGAATAAATCAGTGGAATATGTATATATCTACAATGAAACAAATGTAAAACAATTAGGATAGTTCAATTCTCAAGATTAGTAGTTAATTATTTAATATTGAAAGTATTATTTTAATACAAAGATATAAACAATACTTTATAGTCTACTGATGATGCAAGAATTAATGTTGAGAGTAATGCTACTTCGTATGATCCACTTTTGGTTGTTGTTAAACAAAGAAAAGGAATTCTCACGTGGCAAATACCATTTTTCGCGGAGAGGAATGGAATGGATCCAGAGCCATATAACAAAACCAGTCGAACATTGTGTTCAACAGATTATTATAAAAGTAATCCAATCATTGATGGAGTAGAGGATGAATACATTACAGTGAGCATTTCGACTGGTAGTACATGGCCGATATTTTTTAAATTAACTGTAGAACTTGAACATGATTTTTATATAAGGTAAAATAAGGATATTTTATCAACAATGAGTTTCGTATATTATCTTGATTTTTTATAAAAATAAAATATTTTTATTATTTTTTTTTTTTTGTATGTTTCGGATTTCTGAAATTTAGTATTGGAAAGCGTCGAGAAGTTATTATTTCTCCATCTGAACCAAGATTTTATGGATTTAATTTTTCAAATCAATCAGAAAGCGGTTCAGTATTAGTACAAATTCAGTCCAATACTAATACATGCATGACAGCTTTTGTTCAAAATACAACAGTAAGTATTTATATAATAATAACTACGTATTTATTATAATTGTCATTTTATAATTAATTAATTTAATTTTCAGTGTCCAGTTTCTCAATTAAATAAAAATACTGCTTACTGGGGTTACTGGCAGACTGTAAGTCATTTGGGTGGGATTACTATACCAGTAAGTAAAGAATCTCTATTTTAATTACAGAGAAAAAAATTAAAATATTCCAATCCTAATTTTTATATGTTTATTTTATTTATTTATTTATTTTGTTTTAGCGAGATGTATATCCAGATGGATTTTTTGTGGTGTTGGTTGTGAATGGTGATGATATAGACTGTTCAGGGCAAATAGGCTCATCAAATCGTGAAAAAAATGTTACACTACTTATCACGGAAAATATAACGAAAACAGAAGGTATTAAGGCCGTATTAATATCTTTAGTAATTGGAATTATTTTCTGCGGTGTTTATGGAATAAGTGTCATAATGCACAATGCGTACATACGACGAAAATTACAAGATCCATTGTTAAATGAGCCTGAATTATCGCCACTACCACCTGAATTTTTTCTAACTTCTCCTATTATTGAAGAACCTGGTCCTAGTCAATTAGACGATAATGATTCATCATTGGATGATGATATTGATATGTTGGAGGATATATATTCTGATAGAGAAATTATTCGTACCAAAAAAGTACTTGCAGTATCAGATTTAGCGCGCAAAGAGCCAAAACTTCTTCGACACAAATCACGACTATATTTATACTATTTAGGAACAATAGCTGTATTTTATGCTCTTCCAGTTGTACAACTAGTGGCTACATATCAAAATGTAGTGCATATGACTGGTAATCAAGATTTATGCTACTACAATTTTTTGTGTTCACATCCGTTTCTCTGGTTTTCCGACGTTAATCATGTCTTTTCCAATTTTGCCTATATTTTTCTTGGATTGTTATTTATCTTTTTGACATATGTAAGAGAGCAAACTGAGACTGAACACGAAGAGAGGCATAAAAGTTTTGGTATACCACAACATTACGGGCTTTTTTACGCGATGGGTGTAGCTCTCATGATGGAAGGTGTAATGTCAGCGTGCTATCACGTGTGTCCAAATCACATTAATTTTCAATTTGGTATATATCCACAAGTTAATTAATTTTACTTGATAAATTAAATTATTTATTTATTTATTATTATAATTTATTTATGGAATTTTTATGTTTCAGATACCAGTTTTATGTATATTATATCAGTATTGTGTATGGTGAAAATTTATCAGGCCCGCCATCCTGATGTAAATGCACGTGCATCTGTGACATTTGCCGTATTGGCATTAACAATATTTTTAGGAATGGTTGGAATTTTAAATGGCTCATATACTTTTTGGATAATTTTTACAATTGGTCACTTGGTTGTGTGTGTAACATTGAGTGCACAAATTTATTATATGGGCCGATATAAATTTGATCGATATTCTATTCATAGGACAATTACGGTATGTCTATTCATATACTGATATATTTCATATGATTGTATTAAATTAAAAATTATTATCATTATCAATTGATTATTTATTGAAGGTATGCATGCATGACAGTCATGTCAGTTGTTGGAACGTTCTACAACCTCTTTATCCAAAAAGATTGATTCTCTTAATTATAGCCAATTGTTGCAACTTAGGATTGGCTGTTTATGGTAATAGACACCGAGATAAAGATTTTGCTACATTTTTACTTGCAGTATTAATGTTAAATCTACTGATGTACACATTTTTTTATATAGCGATGAAAGTAAGTATGTCATTATACAATAAATTTTTAATGATTAACAAAAATAAATTTTTAATATGTTAATTATAATTATTTTTTTCTTCTGCAGTTATTATCTAAAGAGCGAATTCTTCTTCAGCCATTATGTTATATTATATTATCATTTATTTCATGGGGTTTTGCATTATATTTCTTTATCAACAAATCAGTTTCATGGTCTTCAACACCAGCGCAATCACGAACTCACAACAGACCATGTACTCTATTCAATTTCTTTGATTATCATGACATTTGGCATTTTCTCTCCGCTCTTGCAATGTTTTTTTCATTCATGGTATTATTAACACTCGACGATGATTTAGTGGATACTCATAGAAGTCAAATACCTGTTTTTTAATGTCAATTAAAAATAATCATTCAATATTCAGAATGGAAAACATTGAAATAATAAATTAACATTATTTTTTTTTTATATTTCTCGTTGTACTATATGATCATTTTATTCCAATTATATTTTTTGTTTGTACAATGTGAAAAATTATTTCTCGCTGAATTTTTTTATATTATGTTAAAACGCTATGCATTTTAAATACATGTTTTACTTAGTTATTATTATTATTATTATTTATTATTTTTTTTTTTTTCTAAGAATAAATATATATAATCTCTTTGTATTTTCATGATCATAGACAATGCACCTATAGCCCTTTCACGAACATACAAACATATAATTGCATATATACATTTACAAGTTTTTTTTAAATTTTTAAATTTTTATTATTATTATTTTATTTCACAATTTACAATTTTAAAATGAGCATTAGAAATATACACGACCAAGCCTACAATAAACAAGATAAATTGAAATAAAGAAAAAATTGCATACTTCATCGTCAATATTTTTGAAAAAAAAAAAAACAAAAAAAATTTATTAACATACTGTATAATATGCAGAAAGAATAAATTTTATACAGCGAAATTTGCATTTTTACGTCATAATATTGATAAAAAACAAGTACCCGTATTTTAATTTATAATTTAATCATAACAATTATTACGATGAGGCACTTGAATCATTGTGGTGTTCTTGTCTAGTCGATGGATCGAGCTGTGCCAATGATCGTTGAAGTTCAGCACGTTCAGTTGGACTAAGTCTTTGTGCAATTTCAAGAACAGCTTCAAGACGTACGTCTGAATATTTTTCAAGGGCATTTTTAACGTGTGTAACAACAGCACCATGACGAACACAATTAATATTGCGCATAACAACGCTATTTTCATTGTCACGTTGATTTTGTAACCAATTAACAATACTTTCATCTTGATCCCAAAGATATGACTCAGTTGTTCCTTTATCTTCAATAAACCAACGTCTCAACATGGCATCAACTTGTCTGACATCAAGATCCGGTTGTGTTGATAATATTTCACATCTCAAATTTTCCTCAAGCAATCGACGCCGCAAACGCCAATAAAGTAAACGTCGTGCTTTTCGCCACGGTATAATATCACTTATTGTATTTTTTTCTAACATACGTTCAGGGGTATCGTGAAGATCCGAAAAATGCACAGCTACTTGATGATACATTGGTTCCAAAATTTGTTCTCGTTCATGTATTTTTTCCTCAATATTTGGACGTTCCTCTGGCGACGCATTCGTCAATTTTTCCTAAAATTTATAAAAAAAATATAAAAAGTGTCACAACAAATATATCGAACTATTTTAATTATATTATAAATATTTACCTTTAAAATTTGAATAAGAGAATCGGTTCTGTGTATAGTCTTCAAAATATCTTTAGATCTAAATTTAATTTCAACAATGCCTTCAGGCTCCAATATTCCACCGCGGCTTGTATTATCCGAAAACATCTCCATATAACGTGGATTTATTGTTGGATCTACAACGGCCCATGCTCCACCTCTCAATTCACCATTTGGTGGAATATATATAAATACAGGTCTCTTATATTCTCGTAGTCCATCAACAATATACGCACCGAATTTCATTATTTGCTCATACATGTCTAATTGAAAAATAGTAAAAATTAATTTAAACTAATTTATAAATTTTTTTTTTTATATACATGTCTATCAATAATATTCACCTTTCATGCCACCAGAAAATCCTCGCCAATTAGCAAATATAAATAATGGAATTTCCTCCCGATTGAAATCTTTAATTGCTTGTGCTGTTTTGAATGCGCTATCTGGATACCAAACTTGACCAGCTTGTGATATAGTTTTTGCTTCCGAGTCAAAATTAGCCGGGTCAGCAGGAAGATGAATTTCCATTGTTCTTGTTTCAACAGCAACTATACCGCAAGGAATTCCACCCAATCGAGCACGTCCAGTAACAACTGTTTGTGCCCACGGTCGCATTATTTCTTCCCACGAACCGTAATCAAAGAAACCGGATTCCCACACCCCAGGATTACCCGTTAATTTTCCTTCAATCATCCATCTTGGATCATAAGGTGTTTTACTAGGAACATAATCAATTTCACGGTCAACAGGATCAAAGGGAGTAATTATTGGCAGTGGTGCACCTTTGTATTTCGGTACCATACTAATCCATCGTAAAACAGTTGCAATACCATCTAAATCACGTGGTGCAGTGACATGTGATATACCATTGTGGTGCATAATTTGAATACCACCAAGTTGATTATTGCTGGCATAAACTTCACGGCCAAGAACAGCATTGAGAGCCCTATATCCCGTAAGGATAATATGTGAATTTTCAATTTGAATAACACGTTGTCCAAGACGAAGTAGATAAGATCCAATACCAATTGCACGACAACTCGCCACAGATATCGTGACAATTTCATCATAAGCCCTAGAAGTTTCACCCGCAATCATTCCGGCATGTTTAAGATTTTCAACTCCAATACCATCATCTTTACCAATAATATCGGTAATTTTATAACGCGATTCACCACCATCTTCAATCAATGATGTTTTGACACAATTGAATGGTGCCAAACGTGCATAATCATCTGGTGTCAAGTAAATATATTTAAATCCTTTTTCTAATGCTGTATCGTCCTCCCATGCAATTTTAAATAGTGCTTTAACTTCTTCAGCAAGTCCTATACGTGCGCCAGCATTTGCTGAGAAATAAACCCGCGGTATTCCAAGTTGTCTTGCACGTTCAGATGCATGATAAAAAACAAGATCCTCACGTGGACCAAATGAACCAATGAAGAATGTGATATCATTCGCAATGAGAATTATATTACGTCCCGATGGATATTCTGGTGTGTACAGAGTTAATTTCCATGCGACCATACCAACATCATTTTCACCGGGTAAACGTTTTTGTTCAATGAGATTTTCACCATCAAAAACTAATTCAACACAATCCATTACAGGATTGGGAATCGGTGGATTTTCTATATTTGGACGTTCCTCAATGTATTTAGCCCAGGCCTTTTCAATTTCTTGACGGAACATGTCAGGAAGATCGTAGACATACGTTGTACCAGCACTTTGAGCTTGGAATCTTTTTGCTTGTAAATAATCCTTGGTTAAATATGGGGTGGAAACTGGTAATCCGTGCATTGGACCAGGTCGTCTATTTGAAGCTTCCGAATTATATGATTCAAAACGAATAACACCAGTTTTAGGATCTGTTGCCTCATGATACAAGTGTAAATCAATACTGTAACCACTATCATTGGCAATGCATAAGCGTGCAGTTGATGTTTCTTTTCCGGGCGCTGGACGAATTGTCATTTTAATTTCTGCATGACGTACCCGCAATTTCCATAATCTTGGACCATATCGTAATACCATACTCGTAACACTTTCCTCAATTCTCGCGGGATCCATTATAACAGTTGGTACAAAATTAAGGAATATATGATTGCAATCTGTGCGTCGTGCTAACGGATGGGAAAACGCCACTTCGAGTTCATCCATGGCTTCAAGAAGAACACGCTCACCTTCATTATGTAAATAATCAAAGCTAGCTTCTTTTGTAATTAAATCTGAATGGCGAATTATTGATCGAATAAAGAAACGATAATCAGTGACTTCTTGGCCTTTTGCAACTTTAGCTTTACCTAAATACAGATGCATTTTTTGATTTGACGTTGGCAGTGCTTCGAGATCATATGTTCTCATTCGATTGAGCTCTAATTGGAAAGCACAACCGGGCTCCAAGTGTCGATAAATTCTATCCTCAACGAATCCATCCCTGTTGCGATACGTAAAGAATTTTGGAAATTGCCGTTTTTGTAATGCTGCAAATGTCACTCGACGAATACCACGTGAAACAAATTCATCCTTATTTGACGCACACCAATCACCAAATAATTTTGACATTGTTGCATCATCTTGATTTCCATTATCTTGAACAGTGATGCTGAGAATGTGAACCGGCTCACTAGATTTTTCACCAATTTCAACGGGTCCACCAGCCTCATTGATACTCAATGATACATTGATTGATGTACTGTGATGAGATTCGCTGCCGGCTGCATCAACTGCTTCAAGAACTTTTGCTGATAAAGATGTGGGTGATGATAAATCTTCAAGTAAATCCAAAACCTCGTCGGCATACTGGCTAAATTGTTCTAAATTATTGAATGCCGCAACTGCACCAGTTCGATGATTAACTAAGTCTTGATTTTGACGATTTGGATGATTACTTGGTAAGAGAAATTGGAAATAAACTAATGGAATTTCACCGGATAATTCAAGATGTTGAAGACAAGTAAATTCATAACTGATATAAGCACGTCGTACATAAACTTCTAAAGCTGCATTACAAACAGCACGATTGGTATGATAAAAAAAATCATGAAGAATATCAAATATAGATGTTTCAGATAGAATAAGTTTTTGAAGATTTTCAGGATGAAAATCATGACCATACATATCAATGGCTGATAAGAAAATTGATTCCATTTGATTGTGACGTAATTCATAAGCTGGTTGATGTGCAGCAATCAGTACTTGACGTGCTCTCAATGCAACTCTACTGTGTTCAGACCGATTCAAACTTGTTAATTCAGTTAATGTCATTGCGAGTTCATCTGTTAAACCTGGTTCATTAGCCCACAAATGATCTATCAACATTGTAACTAAAACATTTTTTTTCGTCACATGATTGTGACTGAAAATTGTATTTGTCACCATTACCATGTCGTCTTTGTATTTTTGAATGAGTGCCGAAACACATTTGTCATAATGTCCCTGTTGAAATTGTCCCTCAACCACATAATATTGTCGTAATAATTCATGCACAGTTGTTTTCATACGACCACGTATACCGTTTCTGTATCGCTGTACCAATTGAACAATGGCCTGAGTTGTGAGGAAAAATACATCTCTTTCCGAACGTTTGGTTAATGTTGCAGCGTGGGAATCTATTACAGTAGCAATTTGCTGACTTGGAAATTGTGCAAGTACTGATGTAATATTTCTCTCATAAAGTGTCATTAATTTTCGTATTTTTTTCTCCACTGAAATGGGAATTCGGCCTGAAATTGTTGCTATAACTTCTTGTAATTCAAGTAATGGCAAACTCGGATCTCTCAATGAACTCATGAATTTTTCAATTAATTCACGTAGTCGTGGTAAATGATATGGATCAGGTAAACAATAACCTGCCAATGTATTTTCAAGCGCTTGACGATACTTTGCGTGGAGAAGATTTAATTTTTCAGGTATAGCAGGTGCCATTGGTGCGGGAAATTGTCCAGTATATTCATGTGCTTTTGTTACCAGTGATGGATCATCCAATTCTAAATGTGCAATGAGCGTGCCAGCTTCAAGTACAGCGCCTGGACGTTTTACATAAAAAACACTACCAGCTTCACTCGCTGTTACGGTCATGACCATTTTCATAACTTCAATTTCGGCGTATGCTTGGCCCATATCAACATGACCACCGTCTTCAACAAGAAAACTAACGAGTTTACCAGCTGATGGTGATCGCAAAAGTGATGGATCATTATCCTTTTCAAATATACACGTTTGATTACCAATAACTATACGATAACGGTCAACTTCTTCGCGCATATATGTTGTAAAACTTGCGCCGTCAAGTGAAATTAACAAACCACCATCGGACAATCGATGAATTTCCACTTCCTTGTAAGACCCATTCATAACTATAAAATAACTGTTTGGGCCACTTTTTGTCGATTGAATTTTATATTTCCAACCGTCATTGATTAATTCAACGTCAACGACATTATTCAAATCATTGCTCGCTTGAATTTGACCTTTATCCAATGCCGTTTGAAATCCCGCAAAACTCGCGGTAATTGTCCGATCAGCGATATGAAGAGCACCACAAGTGACTGCGAGTAAAACATCAGGTTTGTCACTTTGAATTCGTTCGGCAATCAATGCATCCAACCATGCCGTATCAATGGTATTATTTTGAAAATTTTCTGTTTCTAATAATGTAATTAAATATTCTACAGTTGTACGAAAATCACCACGTATACTCAGTTCTTTCAAGGCAATTACTAGATTTTCACGTGCCTGATGACGATCTTCGCCCCATGAAAAACAATGACCAAATTGCGAATCAGCGAATTCATGAAGACCACCCGATGCACCAACGGAAAAATATCCCCACACATTTTTCGACGATCGGAAATTTAATTCTTGAACTGTGCCGGAACTTGGTTTAAATCCTTCATCGGGATTTTCACTGGTGATACGAGCGGCAATTACATGACCCCACGGTTGCGGTTTATGACGTGGTTGATCAAAGTCAATTGGATTATCGCCCCATGGACTTTCACCATAAAGCAAACGAATATCTTTGATATGATGCAACGGTAAACCCATAGCAATTTGTAATTGAGCCGCTGGTAAATTAACATCTGATACCATTTCCGTACACGGATGTTCAACTTGTAATCTAGGATTTAATTCAAGGAAATAATAACGTCCCGAAGTATCATACAAATATTCCACCGTTCCAGCGCTAACATAACCCACCATTTTTGCTAGTCTAACAGCGGACCTTTCCATCTCTTCAAATATCTCCGGTTGGGCAATTACCGCTGGCGCTTCTTCAATAATTTTTTGATGTCGTCGTTGAATTGAACAATCACGACCAAATAATGAAATAGCATTTCCATAATTATCTGCCAACAATTGAACTTCCAAATGACGCGCTGATTTTGCTAATTTCATAATGAAAATTGGTGAGCCTGGAACTTCTGTTTGTACTTGCCTAAATAATGTTGGCAATTCTTCAGCATTTTCAACCTTACGAATACCTTTACCACCACCACCTTCACTCGCTTTTACCATTATGGGAAATCCAATTTTATTAGCAGCTGCCAAACACTCTTCAATCGATGATATACAACCTTTTTTAAAAAGTTCCGATGATATTTTTATTTTTTTCCCACTATACTGTGCTTTCAATTCCGAGCCGGACCAAGGTAGCGTTGGCACATCAGCAGTTTGCGCGACAATACTCGATGCAATTTTGTCACCCAATGCCCACATTGCTCTCTCAGATGGTCCAATAAATGAAATATCTTTTTTATGAAGGAGTTCAGGTAATTTTGGATTTTCCGAAGCATGACCCCATCCAGCCCAAACTGCCTGCACCTGAGTACGCAATGCAATATCAACAATGAGCTCTACATTGGCATAATTATTGTTATTTGATCCACCAGGTACTGGTACATATTGATCAGCCATCTTTATATACTCTGCATTGGCTTTCAAATCTTCTGGCGTTACCATTACGACAAATCTTATGGAACGTTCATTTTTGAACATTTCATATGACCATCGTCGTATTGAGCGCATGCATTTGACAGCCGCAATTCCATTATTTGCAATGAGAACCTGCAAATATAAAATATAAATTATTTTTTCAAGTAAATGACAATAAATGACCAATAATAAATGTATGTGTAGTTGGTTGTAGGGGTCAAAGTACAAGGATTTATGGATAAAATTATCAAATAATCGTTACTTTACAATACTTTCACAATTATGACGTATTATAAAATGTTTAATTTAAATTTTAAAAAATGAAAAAAAAAAAAAAAAAAAAAAAAAACAATTTACTCTTGAATATTCAATTTTTGATAAGAAAGATAAAAATATAAAAAAATATAATAATAATAGTTATAAAAATATTTAAATGTATTATAGGATTATTATTATTATATTTTTTTTTGTTTCTCTTACTTTGTTGATAACTTTTGTTCCATTGAAACGACGAATAAATTCTTCAGGTGTTGCGATAGTAAAATCTTTTTCCTGTAAACGATTCGGGGCTTGAATCATCACCGTGCCCTGCGACATGCTAGGCCTGCAATCCAATAGACACATTCAATATTGATATCACTTCATAATCATTATATAAATTAATAAATTATATTACAATTATCATTTATATTTTTTTTCACGGTCAATTCATATTCAGTATATATGAATATGAATAATAAGAAACAATTTTGCCAACGTACCGAATTTTCCCCGTGAAATTTACGGTCTAAAAATTTATTTATGAAAATTTTTTTAAAAATAAAATAATATAATTAATGAAAAAAAAAAAAAAAAAACAAAAAACAAAAAAAAAGTAATAAAGAAAAGAAAAACTTATTGATTTTTAGAGGTAGAAATTTTGAATTAGAAATAGAAGAAATTCTGTTTTATTACTGAAGACCCGATGTCGACAATTTAAGATTCAAAGGCAATTGATGATTGTTGTCAGATGACATAGTTGGTTGCTTTGATGTCTCCTTAGAGATTGTACTTCCATCACTAGATACGTCGGAATTCTTTCGCCCTTTTCCAGCAAACAAATTGTCTGAGCTCTTCCATATTGGATCTTTTTCATCACTCTGCACCAATACAAATCTCTTCATTCGTTTCATTATGTTGGCATTGAACCTTTCAGCTATTTTTTTTTTTTTTTCAATTTTTTTTTTACATAATAACCAATAATATTCAGTACTCGAATATTCTAAGATTGTATAGACATTATAGTCATTGAATTCAAATGGTGACAATTAATTTACATATATTTTATGAAAATTCCAATGATTTATTCATCTTCCAAGTTATTTCTGATACTTGAAAGTGTCAAAGTAATTCATTGACCATATCAAATTCACAGCTCAAAGTTTAACAAACATCTATCCCGTAATTTTTAACAAATTCTTGTATTTTTTTTCTTTCTTTTTAATACTTTTTTTTAATGTCTAATATTTTTATCATTCCAACATATTTCATGGTTCGCACTGTAAACTTCTCCTTCAATCAATTGCGTAATTTATTTTTTTTTATTATGATTATTATGATTATTATTATTTTTTTTTTCTTCTGTAATGGGTCAAGTGAAGTGAATGAAGTACATATGTATAAAGACGACGACGAATCACCCATTACTGTTCACCAGTCCAAACAGGTGAATTCTCCTGCAACTGAAAATTCCCCTTCTCCACATTTGACAGATGCCGTTGAGAAAGCCATTGGTTATTCTAGGAGAACCTTGATATCTCACAACTAACGTAAATTCATAGTAGATATATATATATAATATCTTTATAATAATTGTTTCAAATATATTTTCATTTTTTTTGTATATTAAATATTAATTGACAACGTGTGAAAAAAAAAAATGTATAAACAAATGACTTTTTTTTCTTTTTTTTTGTTTCATCAATAATAATTATTTAATTTCTCATAATTTATTATTAAATTATTAAATAATTAATTGTGTATTGAAGAAAAATGTATGTATCAAGACTCCAACCTTGTTCATGTCAAATAATAAATAGAATTCAATTTATTATTCATGTTCGAAATATTTAAATTTCATCGTTAACAGCAGTAACCTATACTCAGGTCAATTAAATGAAAATTTACGTATTCATCGATTACGATTGCAGTCAATTCAATAATACTGTTTAATTTTATATAGTGAAAAAAAAAAAAAAAAAAAAAAAAAAAAAATGTTAAAACAAAAACGAAAAAAAAAATGATCAATTTCACCTGAGCTTTTTACGGCGCTCGACCAAACCCGGCAAAATTGGTAGTTGCTGAGATCCATTATTTCCTTCAATTGGAAAACTGTCGGTTGTCTCAAGCTCAGCTTCAGTATCTCCTACCACAAAGCTCACTGGTACCTCAGTCATATTCTCGATAAATTTAATATTCTCTGGTTCCTCTTGTTCTTGTTGTTGTCGTTGATGATGATGATGATGATGATGATGGTTTTCTGCTATTAATTCCAAATTTTGTTGAGGTACAATCTCCTCGTGGTTGATATTACCTTCAAAATTAATACAGTCAATAAAAATCTCTTGACTCTTTTGATCTTATATATATATGATTTTTTTTTTTTTTTTTTTTTTCATTTTCCCAGATTCTTTTGCAGATTCTAGTAGAGCATCTTGATGATAATGAACATTCACTATTTATAATTATTAATTACATCCCGTTCATGCCAACCCATATAAATATTTAAATTATTTGTTAAAATTCTCATGCAGCTAAATAATAATTTTTATCTTGGAATTATCATGAACCCAAATCATTTATTTATTTATTTTTTTTTTTTCAGTTTATCAGAATATCAGAAAAAAAAAACTTTTAAATGGCGAATTGTTAGTAGACATGATTTGAAAACGTGATCACGCAACACTCAGCACTTGATAAGACCAATAATTATTAACATATATATATATATATAATGCTGATACAATAATAATCGTAGAGTATTTTACATTAAAAATCATAACAAGTATAAGCAACCATGACCAGAACAAAAAAAAATTACCTATATTTATTTATTTATTTATTTACGTTTTTTTTTATATTAAAATATGAAATAATGTATATGAAAAAGATTAAAAAAGAAAAATTGTGAGGGTGATATATATATATATATTTTTTTTTGGGAGTAAATCCCAATAATTGCACGTAAAACTCACCGGGCCCACTGTCACCATCCACATAACTCTCCTGATATTTATTTGAATCAGCACGAAATATTATTGAAGAGATGAGAAAAGAACTAAAGATAAACAGTAGACGCTTCAGATCAAATATGCGTCGAATGATGAATTGAAATTGCCAAACAACGACGCGACTGATGATGAGACAATAGTCACGAAAGCCTTGAAATAAATTAACCAACTACAGGTTTTATTTATTATTCAAAAACAACAACAACAACAACAACAACATACACACATTTATATTCACACGCGAAATTATTTATATTAAATTTTTGTAATTTTAGATTTGATTCAACAACAATGACAATTCAACGAATAAATATATAATTACTAAATATAATTTTTAACAAATAATCAATATAGAAGACATAATATTTTTTATTACACTTTTTTGCTACTTTTGAAATTATTTTGATAAATAAACTGAAACTGTACAGAATTAAATAATATATACAATTAAATAAAACTAAAGAATATATTTATATAATTGTATTATTTATTTTGTCAAATATGGACGGTTGGTTTTAAACAATTCGCACAATATACGATCACTGCTTGAAGCACAATGATAAATTGATGTATTCAATCTGTGGGGTAAAAATTGATGACTGTAAGCGGAAGATAGAGTTCACGGGGTCGATGAAAGACTGATTTTTATTATTCTTTTTTCATTTATTTATTTTTTTTCTTTTTTTTCTTTTTTTTACTTTAAATTTTGTTTCCAAGACTCCTGCGGATGATTCCAACTCCGGTCAATATAATTCCAAGTGAATGATTGCATTAACATTTCACCCATATTAATCAATGAGCATCAGTTGATTGACACTTTGACTCTCTGTCTTCTTTTATTTACATTGAAGATATAAATCCCTATATGTATGTATATATATATATTTATTTATTGATTTTTCCATTGTATTTCCTCATATTGTGTATATTATATCATAACGATTAAATATATTATCTGTGATTTGTATTGATACATTATCAATTGATCCATAACTTATATATTTCAAGTTTTTATGTTAATTATATTTTTGAAATATTGATATACTTTTTACGTAGATCACGTTGATTTACCTCATTATTAATCTTTATTGTTATTGTTCAGTAATATTATTCTTCATTTATGAATGAGGCTAAAGCTCATAAGTGCTCATTGGAGTATTACAATTTTAGCCTTGAATAATTTATTGACATAGAGAGAAATGGGTAATAATATTCGTTTGTAATATCACTGATTTTATTACAAAACCCAATTATGAATCTTTTTAAAATATTTTTTGTATAAATTTCCATTTAATTTTTTTTTTCTTGTAACATAAATTAGGCATTTTCGTAATTTATACATCCAAATGTTGACATATTTGACGAAGAAAAAGAATGAAATAAAGATGAAAAAGAAAAAAAAATCAGTATGAAAAAAATTGATGTATTTAGTTTTAGTTGTATATATATATTTTTAGTAGAAAAATTTATTATCAACTGTGAGAATATTGTGTGAATAAATATTGAAAATTTTTTTATTTTACCAACACCTTATATTTCATTAATATACATATTATACATATTATATATATATATATATAATATCTAATTTAATTACATACCGCTTATTAAACTGTATATCTGTCCCATTTTTCTATTTTTCCTAGTTTTCACTATTATTTGTTTACGCATATTCAAACCGATTATCTAAACAACCACGATTAAAAATATAGCAAACAGTGGGAGAATATGAAGTAAATTGTAAAAGTGGGGAAAACAATAATTCATATTTTCATAATATACGGCGGGCTGTCATTGGTCTAACTGAATTGTCAGACCACTTGGAAAAAATTACGATTGGTTGAGATGAATCGCGTGCTCAAATAGGTGTCGAAGTGTACATGCGTCAACTGATTATGTATCCACGTACATATTATATTTTGCGATATTTCAAACCTTCTTTTATTTTATTTTATTCTATTTTTTTTTTTTTTTTTTGGCAAAAATCCGATTAGCAATGATCTAATATGAGAGTTATAAAGTCAGATTTAGCGTGAAAATTCAAGCATTATGAATATATAACACGCAAACTCACCGGTGACGAATCCTGCGTTTTTGTGTACCCCGATCCACTGAGAGGTTAGAATGATTTTTTTGCGCGTCTTCTGACATTTGTTTTGTGTTAATTTTACGAACAATACACAATTTGAATGATTTGAATTTATATTTTTTTTTATTAGCTTTTTTTTTTTTTGTTAGAATAATATGTTAGTCCAATAATGAGTAAAAAAAAAACAGTAGTATTTTCAATTTATTACCGGAGATGGATCAACCTAATTTCCGGCTCTGATCTGAACTAACTATTCCAAAACGTCTCCGTACATTTCCGTATTCACGAATCACTCGCCCTGTTACTGTGTTTACCAACCCTTAAATACGGTTGGTAGCATGATAAAAACAAAGTTACAGAGGCGGGGTGATGAGAAGAAGGGATAATAAGAATTTCATATCAGCCCTTTAAGTTGTCGACAGTGTGTGAGTTAGTGATGATTGTTACCACTAGATGGCGAAATATTTTTCCCGATTGCTTCTAGATATACAAAACAAAACAAACAAAAAAAAAGAAAGTATTGTTGTATTATTGTAATAAACAATTACATTTTATGAATAAACAATGCGAGATGATAAAGCATCAATCTTCAAATTTACAAATAAACATCCGTTACTTTACTGATTTTATGATAGAGGTATTATACGTTAAATTATTTCTTCTCATTAAGTGTTTTTAACATATGTAAAAAATTTATAAATATATTTTTGTAGATTATAAAAAAATTGTCCGAAAGTAATAGTAGAAAGGGAATATCATTAGAAAATCATAGATTTATACACTTTAATATTGAATTACTGAAGGATGAAAATTATTACTGGATTCAATTGACATATTGTGATAAACTTGACGGTATAAATTTTTCAAATATACTCGAAAATTTGAGATTATTCATTGATAAAGTTCCGCTATGGGAAGCTGATGAAAAATTTGCCTTGTTATACTGGAAAAAAAAAAGTAACAATCATGAGAGCATTTATGATTTACGGCAATTCATCAATCCTCCAATAATATCACAATTCATTCATTTTTCACATTTAAAAGAATATATTTTAATAAAAATAGAGGTATAATATTTAAAAAAATAAATAATTAAAAAACAATAAAATATATATAGACACATATTTGAATAATTATTAAGAATAAATTTAATTTGAATTTCAGCACACCTTAACAAAGAGAGAAATCGAAAAATTCAGTGATATTCTTATTGAACAAATTTCACATATTCAGAGACAATATTGCAATGTAAAATATACATTCTACTCAATTACTGGTGAATTATTGTACAGTAATTTTGTAGATTTTGATTATACATTTATTTATTGTCAATTATCAAGTTCAATAATCACACAAATACTCAGATTAAGTTTAAATACTGAATTTCGTGATAAATGCTTCGATATATTAAATATTGATCATTCTGAAACAGCCAATGATACAATAATGAATACTTTATTATCATTATTCAATGAGAATTATCATCTGTAAAGATTTTACTAAATTTAAATACAACTTATAATTTGTCATAAAAAAATTTTATTTGTAATTTCCCGCCGTTAGGCGCGCGCAGTTTCAAAAGTATCTTTTTTTTTTTTTTTCCCCACATTTCGTTCATCTGCGCAGTGTTTTTCACGCGCATGCGACAACACACACTTTGTTCTGCACAACTCTCCCGCTGCATTGCTCACAGCACGAGCACACACACTTTACAGTGTTTCATAGTCGCGCGAGAAACAGGTCAGGTTGGGCAGGTCGAGCAGGTTGTGTGTGTGCGCGCGACTTGACAGTGCATTAATAACACCAGCGTCTTTTTATATTATTTTGCATAATTATTTTTCACATTCATCCATAAAATTTCACGTGTATATAATAAACAATTATTAATTTATCAATATTGATTGAATTAAATTAAACAATATATAAATAGTTTCAATTGCAATGCGTCCTGTAAGAAAAATATCATCCATCATTCCATCGATTTATGTATATTATATTGTGCGCCATCAACAATATTCGTCATTTTGTCGTTCGACAAATGTGACATTTTCATTTTGAAGTTATTCCACGCACAAATAATAGCAGCAGTAGCAGAAACAGCAACAGCAACAGGGATTGTCAACTTGGCAGCCTTTGATATCTCTGCAGCTGTGCGTGCTATATGCTGCTTATATTGGGTATGTCATTTGTTTTGTTACTATTTCTATTTCACAAGAAACAAACAAAAAAAAAGAAGTAACAATACACGACCTAACTTTCATCTTTATTGAATATCAATCACTCTGATAGTCAAAAATATACAAATGCCAGTATTTCAACGGCATTGTTAATAAAATACTTGTATTTGTATAGTTTGACCATAAAAAAATCATTATTAATAATAATAATAATTAAAATTATAATTTTCAGTTTAATAAATTAATTGCAATACGTCGATCTGCAGAGAAGTTTTGATTTGAGTTTCGCATCAAATGTTTACTACATATCTGATTACGTTTTTTTCCGGCCGAGTGTTATGTGTAGAAGGTGTATAATAAGACAACACACATAATATATACACACACATACGCGTACAGATATATGTATAATAGAAAAGTGTGTAATAGTATCAACGGTTCAATAGATTGCATGGGAATGTGGCCAAGAATCTTTGAATAGCAATTGTTGTGTGAAAATAAAAACAAGTTTTTCATTGGTGTGATGTGTCGGCAGTTATCTGAATGTTCTTTCAAGTGTTTTGTCTGTTGTATATACACATTTATACAACTAACATTGTTGAGCTTTAATATCAGAATGACATAATTGGTGGTAAGATTAATTATCGTGGATTATTTTGCTGGCAAATGAACCAGGGGCAAATGTATTTGTCGTTCCGGGATTGATAAATATGAAAAAATTATTAACTGCATTCATTTCCTGGTATCTGTATGAAGAATTTTCTACCATTTACCCTTTGTTTTCTTGTAGTAATTCTCTTTTTTTCTTCTTTTTTTTTTTTGTTTTTTTCTTATTATTTTTGTTTTATTCACACAGTATACATTTTTTTCCCCTCGATATAACATCTGGTGTCGATTCTAACCTCCAACTTGTGGATCTGATGAGTGTTGATGTACAAGGGGAATCCAACAAATCTTTTGACGTAGATGTCTAAGTGAACATTATTCAATTTTAAAATAAATTATAACTATATATGAATCGCTGACAAGCTATTTATTTTTCATAGTGTATAAGATGATAACACCATAATGATCTATGTTTGTGCTCTTTGAAAAAAGAGAGAGAAAAAAAAAAAAAAAAAAAAATCACTGGATGAGATTGAAGATATAAATTTTATATCTATTGAAATTATCAAATAAAATGGAACAGCAAGATGTGCCAAAAAAAAAAAGATTTTATTATTAAAAAAAAAAAAACAAAAGAAATTTGGCATTATCCAAATGTGCCGCTTATTTATTCTACTTATTGTGGCACGGCCAATAATTCATAAATTATTTATGAGATCCCAAAAGCAAACATAGATCATAATCTAATGGACATTGCAGACTGTCGTCAAGTATATATGTATATATAGATAAATCAGGAGGACGTGCCAATTCCGTATCACCCTTTCGCATGTCCATAAACGACATCAAGCATTTCCTAATAAAAGATGAAAGAGAATTGTAAAAAAAAAAAAAACAATTAATTGTATCATGATAAAGGTTGAAATATAATTCTGAAGGGATGCTAAGCCATGCAGTTACTGTGACTCATCCGATGACTGCCAATAGAAAAACCCAGATGGTTTTATAATTTGTATGGTTTCCCCGTGAATAATCGATTGGTTTTATCGTTGGATAGAACAAAGATTGTGACTGAGTTGACGGCCTGTACGAAATGTACACGTATATACATAACGGTTATGTATATTAAAAATATAAGGGGACTACATAGAATACTGTTGTTAAAACACGAACGGTTTCACTTAATATACTCTTGTTGGTGGCCGGAAACAAGAGAGTGCCGCAACAATTACCACCTCGGCTACTGTTCCGAATCTCTGTAATCATTCATGTCACATATTATAACTCTTTTTATTTTCTCCATAAATTATTTTGTATTATAATATATAAACTCATTTATAAATCCATAAACATGAATGAAACAATTTAATTTTCTTCAGGCTATTGAATTAATTTGTTAATGGATTTATAATTAAACTGAATGTTCATTTGTTGATGAATTTCAAATAAAAAAAGAAAATACAAGGGGAAAAAAAAGAATGAAATATACCATCAAGTAACTGAACGGATGCACCAACGACTTTTTATCTTTGCATTTTGTTTTATTACATTCTTATTTTTATATACAACGTCTTAATTTGTTTTATTCGTCTTTTTTTTTTTTTTTTTTTTTTTTTTCTTCATCTTAGTTTGCTTTTTTTGTTCGTTCTCCGTACATCTTCTTTCACTTCAAGATGACTTTACGCTGAAAAAAAAAGAATAAGCAAAAGTTGTATGTAATGTGTGCGTCGACGTAAGTTGCTCATAATTTGCTGTCCTGTTGGCAACGACGACGTCGGTTTTTCTCATTTGAAAAATACATAGCGTGTCGCAGCAGTGAAAGAAGAGAGTGAAATGACATTTATGAATATACATAAATTGGCACGTAATGCACTTATCGTGGCTTTTTTTTTGTTTTTTTTTTTCTCATGGGTAAATCGATTATTAACAAATATTTTACATATTTGTGGTTGTATTGATTTTAAAAACTCTCGATTCAACTATTTTATGCGTTTGACCATTCTCAATTATAATTTTGTTTATTTATTTCTTCATTTTTTATTTCGATAGACGACAAAGATAAAAAGAAAAAAAAAAAAAAAAAGACTTGGTACATTTTCGAAATAAAACCACCGTTATATCTAATATGATTTATATTTTATTTTATAATTTTCTCTTTCATCTCCTGCTGCGAGATTATTATATTATATATATAATCTCTCTTTCTCTCACTATCCTCTTCACTTGATGTTTTATCGTTTGATCTACTCCACTATTCCAAATCTAAATATCATATTGAGCTTATTATCTTTTTGAATGTGTCTTTCTCTTAATTTAAAATGTGTCATCATAACAAATAACCAATCACTTTATGGAATTTTTATTCACGAGTAACTCAAGGTCAATATATACAGATTGGAGAGTCCCTGAGAGTCTTGAAATCGCTTTCAATTCTCCCTCCAACAAATTTATAACGAGAGAAAGAGAGTAAAACTTGTCGTCGTTATTGAGCTTTTCACTTTCATTCTTTTTATATCCATATTATTATTATTATTTTCTTCTTTTTTTTTTTAATTTTATTTCTTCGATAAAGAAATATATGTAAATATTTGAATAAGTTTATTTGAAATTGAAATATATATTTTTATTATTTTTCAGATAAATTTTAAAATGATCAGTGGATCAAAATGGAGCAACGTATAAGACTATAAAAGCTTGAAGTGCATCAGCTTTTATTGTCGCCGTCCTGGCGTGTAGGAAACTGGGCCAACGGTCCAGTATCGTCTTCATTTACGACCACACTGACGTCGTTGTCGTTGATCCACATCGTTGTTGGTGACGAGGCTGCCAATAATGCCGGGACCAACGCCCGAGAGACCCCGTGCCCAACGTCTCAACGACATCGAGCCCCACACCACAAAAGTGAGTGTATTATATAGAAACAAAGAAAAAAAAAATAATGCTAATAATAATAAATAATTATCTTACGTATAATTTTATTTATTAAATAGAAATCGCACGGTCATACTTCAATTATTGATTAGATTATATATATTTCTTTCAATTATTTCTTTTCATTTATGTATTATTATTATTTTTTTTTTTTTCAAGGTTTCTAGTGGAAAAATAAAATAAGATTTTCCTTATCCTTCTCTTCTCAACTCGTGTTCAATTAGTTTTATTTTTTTTTTTTTACTCCTGATTCTCGAGGAGAAAATCCGTTAATCGTCTTTTTCTTCCTGCCACTGACAATTTTCACCGGAATTTGCCACAAAAATTTTTCCATTGGCTCTCTTTAATTCAGATGATTATGAATAAATTAAATCTTTATCACAGGAAAAATGTCTGAGAGATAATTTTTTTTTTTTTTCTTTTTTTCTTAAATATTTTTCTCTTGTGTC
Organism: Dinocampus coccinellae; assembly: GCA_963920625.1. Lineage (NCBI taxonomy): Eukaryota > Metazoa > Arthropoda > Insecta > Hymenoptera > Braconidae > Dinocampus > Dinocampus coccinellae. The sequence goes on from OY987186.1 coordinate 9,473,606, forward strand.
TGGAAAAAGGAAATTTGTTTTAAATTAATCCAAGTTTAAAATAGAAGATGCAGATGATGAATGATGATGATGAAAAAAAAAAATTATTATTTTATTTTATTTCATCGCTTGAATAAAATAAAAAGTAAATGCATTCCGTCACATGATGTGATGTGGTGCAAAAAGTCATTACTATGAGCGCTCATATTTCACACGAGCTTATAAGTCGATGATATATGTGTATGAGTTTTGAATTTTATTTCTTGCATGACCGAAAGAAAGAAAGAAGAAAAAAAATAATCACATATTTCGTCTATACGTTGTTGAAATTCATCTCTCATAAACACTGGTATATACTTTAAGGCATTTCTGTGTACTACTGTACATTTACTATATAAATATATGACGAAAACATTAAGTCGTTAATGTTTCAGATCGTAGGAAAAACAAAATTATTTTTAGATAAAACATATATATGATGGTTAAAAGAGAAAGAGCTAGAGTGAGAGTGAACAAGTAGCAGGGAGAAGAGAAGAGGCAAGGAACTAATTCACGTTTGTATAAATTTGTTCACTGATTCGATGGTTAGGTTGGCCAAATTGTTTCCGGGTCAACGTCGGTTATCGTTCTCGTTTCCACTGTTGGATTCTGCTTCATCAATTTCATTCTATCGATTTATTTGTGATCATTTCTCTCGAGAATAGAACAGATTTTTTTTTTTTTTTTTCACTTTTTCCATGCATTTTTTAATAATACAACTCTCAATATACACACAAAAACTCTTTTTTGATTTTTCTTATTTATTTTTTTATTTCATTTAAATTAAAGGTAAAAAGAAATAATCAAATTGGATTTGCAATATTTTTCTCTCAATTTTTTTTTTTTCTTTCTTTTTTTCCCCGTTAGTAATAGAATTTTTCCAATATATAATTTCTATTTCTATTCAATATTATTATACATTGACTTTCGAAGATAAATAAAAATCAATTTTGTAATAATGAAAATTCATCCAAGATATATTGAGTTTAATTGAAAAATAAATTCTATTGCTCAGTTGCTAAACATCATCATACATAACGAGTGGTTCTATTGAATTACATTCAACTGATGGTCGCGATCAATGCCCTGAAAAAAAAGTAAAAAAAAAAAAAAATTATTGCTGTATCAATGGCAAATGTGAATTGACATTTGTATTTATATCGAAAAATTTTTTACTGGACCTAAAATTCTATTATTTATTATTAATTGATTAATTTTTATTTTATTGATAGACATCGTTGTTTTATGTGTTAATAATAACGCAAAATTTTACAACGAATGCGGAAGACAATTCTGTGTGTCTTGTCTGATACTGTCTAGTGCGAGACACGCACGTTCTTCTATTCTACTGCTGATGCTGCTGATGTTGTTGCTGCTTCTTCTTCTTCTTCGCTAGAGAAAATCGATAGAATCTTCCGCGCATTGGCACATACACAGCACCCTGGGAATGTTATATCGTTCATTCCTCATTTCTCTCATCTAGTTCATACCCATCAACGCTAAACATTTGTTAGTTACTTTAATTCAAAAAGAAAAAAATTTTTTTTTTCGTTTTTTTTTTTTTTTTTCTCATTATCATCTGTAACTTGTAATTTATCTCTATTTTTTTATTTTTATTTTTTTCATGTGGAAAATTAATCCTGCTGTGAAAAAAATTAATACAAAGATTAATACAATGAAATATTGAAAGTGCAAATCTCCAATATTGATGTGATAAATTCAAAATACCAAATGACCGTGAATATTCCACTGTCTCTCATGTGGTCCTGAAGCGCATACACACCGGAGTGTGTATGTGGTGAATTATATTTTCGACCCAGTTTCAATATATTGCTCGAATGGCTCATGATAGTCTCTTGAGAAAACAACTACAAACACCCACACACACACACCAGAGCAATCACAATAGTATAAAGTTCCACTTGTACATTGGAAAATACAAAGTGAAATGAGATTTGGGGAATGAGTGAGCTTTTTACACGTTGGCTGTTGGTTTATATTCTCTCTATTTGCAACCACTTGGCTTTAATTTACACTTGACCAATAAAATGCTGATATATTTTTTCTTCTTATTATTATTATTTTTTTTATTTGTTTGTTTGAAAAGTAAAACGCCCACTTTGATGACGTTGAGAGCAAAATTATTTTATTCAGTAACCACACATTACATGCCAAATAGTATAGTTGCATCAGTGAATATATTTGAAGTAGAATACGAAAATACAATTAATATTAAAATAATAAATATATTATTGTTATTAATTATGAATAATAAAAAAATTATTCATCTGTTTGAAGATGATATAAATATATAAATATATGAAAATATAAATGACAATCAGTGATTATAATTGTGAAAAAATCAATCATGCGACGTGTGTTGACCAGTTGCAGCAGCTGTTCAGGTCATCTCGAGGTATATAAACAGATGCACACACACACACACACACACTCATTATATACAAATCACGAGTGTTTATGTGATAAAAATTATAATTGTGTGCAAAAAAATTCATTATCAATTATTAAATTGAATTAAATTTTAAAATGTATTTTAACATTTTCTTTATTGATGACATGAGGAATTGACGTGTGACGTTTTTACTCCTTATATATATACACACACACGCATAATTATCTGTCACATTTTTTCTTTTATTACGTTACATGCATAATAATAATTAAAAATTTTTATTTTATTATTATTATTATTATTATTATTATTTTTTTTTTTTTTCCTGCGCTTGATATGAAAAGATAAAGGTGTGTACAGTTGTAGAAGCGGAATAGGCATATCATCGATGCATAAAACTAAAAGCAAAACGTATATAAATGCCTATACATACATACACAGAAGTTCATATATATTTATATGTTTATGTACATGTACACATGTACATTTGCAAAACGTTTATGCATGCGAGACGACATTTGCTGCTGTTGCGTTGTGTCGTTGTTGTCATCATGCGCACAAAAGAGAGATGACCTGAGAGAAAAAAAAAATATATATATATATATATATAGTGAAAGAGTGAGTTAGATAGCACAAGACGGGAACGGAAGAATGAAAGACTTATGTATACCTGCTATATATATATAGTACATTGTATATGCTTGTGACGAATAGTACATAGAAGAAAAAAAAAAAAAAAAAAAAAGCGATGCAACAATATATGACGGGAGAGAATTCAGTGATAGCCGCGAATAATCCTTGGTGTGTTCATATCAAACTTGAACGTTGCGCGAATTATTATGCATTAGGTGATAATGTAAAAAATTATTTTTTTTCTCTTTTTTTTTTTTTTTTTTTTTTTTCATTTCAAAATTACTTGAATATCACCGTCATGTTCTCGTGTATTGTACGTATTTTTATTATATATAATTATTGAGATATAATCAAAATAAATATATAAATAAATATTCACTTTTATTTATTTTATTTTATTATTTTTTTATTATTTATTGTTTGAGAGCAGACAAATAATTTTATCTGATTCATCAAAGAATTTCACGCGTGTGTGTGTGTGTGTGTGTATATATATAAAGAAAAAATAAAAAAGAAAGAGTAATAATAATAATTACTGTTATAATTATAGAGTAAAATATTATTTTACAACAATTTATGTTGAACAATGGACGCGAGTATATTTCAGTGTCGTGTTTTTAAATGAAAACTACTAGAGAGAGTATTCGTCCACTTCTTAGCCAGATAAATAAAATGAAACAAAGAAAAATAAAAAAATAAAAAAAATAAATAAATAATTTATATCTGACCACAATTAGAAATAGTTAATAAACACTTTCTATTGCAAACTATTGATTATACAGTTAATTAATATTTAATTTAATATATCAATGCAATGGTTAAGTAGAGATGATTGGGCTTGAATTGTAGCATGCGTGTATAGTTACATGACTGTCAATTACACGAAGTCAAAAAAGAAAAGAAACAAGAAAAATGTATTCAAGAAGAGACAGATAAATTCTACTGGGAGAGTTAGAGTATTATATATATACATATATATATTTTTTTTGAATGTAAAGAGATGTAAAGATATCTACAGTTGGATGAGCAGGAATAAAAGAAAAGTGTTTATGAAGAGTATGTGTGCACATGCAAAAAGGGCCTTTCCACAATTGAAAACACGTTGCATTATAGTTGTGTATGTATGTGAATGTGGATGTGGGTGTGTTTGTGTGTACTTCTTTGCTTCGTCTTCCCATCTCTTAGTGGCTTCTTCATCTTGGTCTCTCTTCTATCACCGCATCACCCTCTGCATTTCTATTGTTTGTTAGTTGAGAAGGAAGTACCAGTCGGTCACGCTTGAAAGACTTTTCATTCGAGACACTTTCGATTTAGTAGCAGTAATGATACACATACAGTGATACAGAATGAGTGATATAAAAAATATATATATATATATATGAAATAAAAATAATTTATGATAGTAAAATATTGACTGTAGTTGCACATCCAGTTTGCAAATGAAACTTATTGACCTGAATAATTTCAATTGCTAATTGGAATAAAATAAATAAATAAATGAATAAAATAATCGAGTGGAGAAAAAGTTAATTTTTTTTGAGGTGATTTTTTTTTTTGTTCAAACAAAAACGAATCGTATTTTATAAATAGTCTTTGATGGGGGTTCTTTATTTTTTTAATTTTTTTGTTTTTTGTTTTTTATTTTATTCAGCTGGTTCGCCTTGAATGTAATCCCGGGTCCTGCATATGTGTACTCAAAAATGAATTTAGAGATATAAAATTATGTATGTATGCGTATGTGTATTTGTATATATATGTGTGTGTGCATGCTCGTACTCTTTCCTGTCACGTATTGAAACTGCCCACATATTTTGAGGTCGCGGTCAACACCCGCATATTTGACAAGAGCCTCTTTCTTTATATCCAACTCATATTAATTTATTATTTTTCATTACTCAGTAATGATGAATTATTTAAAATAAATTTCTTTGTTTTTGTTTTTTTTTTTTTTTTTTTTTTTTTTGTCAAATAATTTATGTATAATCAATTTTTTGTTTTATTGCATTTGTACATTGTTACGTGAATGTCTTTTTGATCATCTTGTATATCTGATAAATCAATGTTTTTTTTTCTTTTTTTTTCATCATATTTTTTTGTTCATCCATCCATATCTGTCCGCATTCACGCATGTATTGCGTATTCTTTTTTTTTTTTTTTTTTTTTTCATTAAACTTCCTCATTCTTCATTGACTCTTTGCAGACCCTTGATTTTCATTGCTGAATATCTTGAAAGTTTCAATGTGTCTTATCATAAAAGAATCATTTATGAAAAAAATAAAATAAAATAAATAAACGTTACCACTCATTTACCAAGTATAATAGAAAAAAAAATATAAAATAAAAAATTAATAATACAAAATACATTTTTTATATAATAAAAAGAGATAAATTAAAATTTGATAGTTGATAATGTATTTTTTATTACAATGAAACCAATTAAATTAATGGAATTAATCGAATTGATAATTAATATATTTATATTTACATTTATATTTATATTTATATTTAAATGTTTCAATGGACAATTGTAAAATATGAAACATGAGACTTATTGAAACGATTGGCCACTGAAATAAAGAGGAAAAAAAAAAAAAAAAAAAAAAAAATTAAAAGAAGACTCAAGAACATTTCCAGCTGCGAATTTACCAAGTATACACTTTATAATACGTATGATTCATCATCGAGTTTCTTGAGTCAATTGCCTCCGACGCAGACATATTCTCAGTCTTATATTTTCTTGAATACACACGCACACACACAAATTTATCTTACTACTTATGATAATATCAGTCGATCATTTTTCTTTTTTTCTTCCTTTTTTTTTTTTCTTTTCCCTACAACAAATTTATTATTTGTATATTGTCTTATATTTCTGTTACTATCAATATTTATTAATTTCTTGTTTCTTTTGTTTTTCAGGGTTTAGGATGTAATAGAAGCGAAGATTTTGACACACCAGTAAGTTCTGGCAGTAATATGGGCAGTGTCGCACGTTTTCCAAAGCTCGATGAGTGCGCACACTTTCATTATGAACATGTAGAGCTTGGTGGCCTTGAGGTAAATTAGTTTTTATTTCAATTTGATTTTTTTTTTTTTTTTTTATATCATTATCTGTAAAATTTATCAGTTTATTATACCTTTTTCAATTTATTTTTAGGTTTCTGTCACTGAAGTACCTCATGACACGAGTTTTGCTGTTCGAGTCACATCAGCCGACACATGTTGGACACTACAACGTTCATATGAGAATTTTGTGATGTTTGATCGACAGCTGCATCGCTGTATCTTTGACCGTAAATTCTCATCACTTGTTAAATTGCCGGACATTCAACCTGAAAATGCATGTGAATTATTAACCGCATATCTCGTGCATTTTTCACAATTAAATCATGAAGGATTGAATTGTGGTCCAGTATTAAATTGGTTGCAACTTGACAATCGTGGCAGGAGAATTCTAGTTCCAGAATCCGACTCATGTCCAATTAATACACCAGCTGTTGCAGCGGCTTATGCAGTGAGACCGTACACTGCTCAAGCACAAGATGAAATATCATTTCAGGTAAAATACTCTTTCGTTAAATACAAAACGTTCAGGAATATATTTTTAAATATCAACAATGAAGAATTAGGTCATACACGTATTATATATATATAACGATTGTGGATACTTGAATTAATTAGATTTATACTGAAACATTCCAGTTGTAAGAACGTTGGGCGTATTTATTAGGCAATAAAAGTGCGTGGGAAATTGTCACTTGTGCTTTGACCACACACACACACACACACACACATGTATTCAGAGAACGTCAATGATATTTATATTCTCTTTGTGATATTAAAATATATATATATATTTAGTAACTTTAATATAAAAAAAAAAAGTGCCCCTTCCATATACATTTAATCAACTTCAATAAATGAGAGTCTTTTGATTAATCAATGACAAATTGATATAGAGATATTGAATGATTATTTATTTGTTTCATTTTTTTCTTTATTTATTATTATTATTATTTATTTTTCTCATATATAATATTATAAGAATTTATTACATCATAATTATGCATAATTTTCTTTTTTTTTTTTTCTTGTGGAATTTTCACAATTGAACCTTGAAGATTTTATTATATTGAATTTTTCCTTGTTTTGCAGGTTGGAGATATGATATCGGTGATAGATATGCCACCACCAGGCGAAAGTAATTGGTGGCGTGGTAAAAAAGGTTTTGCCGTGGGTTTTTTTCCGGCTGAGTGCGTTGCAGTAATTGGCGATAAGGTACCACGTCACTTGACAATATCAACTACAGTACGATCAAAATTGCCAGTTAAACCTGTATTGAGAAAACATGGAAAGCTTATTGCATTCTTCAGATCATTTATTCTTAATAGACCATCGCGCAGACGATTAAAACAATCTGGAATTCTTAGAGAACGTGTATTTGGTTGTGACCTCGGTGAACATTTGTTAAACTCGGGACAAGATGGTAAGTATCTCATAATAAAACTATATTTTATAATGAGATATTAAAAATTAAATGATAAATAGAAAGAAAAAAAAATATAATAATAATAATTATTATTATTATTGTCTTTTATCTGTGTTTAGTACCAGCTGTGCTGACATGCTGTGCAGAGTTTATTGAAACACATGGGCTTGTTGATGGTATATATCGTTTGAGTGGTGTAACGTCGAATATTACACGTTTACGTCATGCATTTGATGAAGATCGTGTACCGGCATTACATTCAGATGAGAGTATATTACAAGATATTCATTCGGTTGCGTCGCTGTTAAAAATGTATTTTCGCGAATTACCCAATCCATTATGCACGTATCAGCTTTATTCGACATTTGTCACTGCTGTACAAGCCAATAGTGACGCTGAAAGATTGAGAAGAATGCGTGACGCAGTACGAAAATTACCACCACCACATTATAGGTAAATCACAAAATAATTTTCATGATATATATATATATATATATATATATACTTATTTATAATAAAAAAATTTTTATTTCTCCACAGAACGTTGGAATATCTGATGCGTCACTTGGTAAGAGTAGCTGCGCGCGGTGCAGATACAGGAATGACACCGCGTAATGTGGCAATTGTATGGGCGCCAAATTTATTACGATGCAAAGAGCTTGAAGTAGGTGGTGTAGCGGCTCTTCAAGGTGTCGGTGTACAAGCAGTAGTGACAGAATTTCTCGTTTGCTATGCGGAATTAATATTTGGTGATGGCCCACTTGGTCGGCCAAAATCACTCGCAATTACCACCACCCCAGCACGATTGTTGAGTCTTGAAGAAGCACGAAATCGTACTATCCGCAATGATTCGGAATATATTGAAGTAGGCGCGGGTCCGGCTGGTTTACCACAGCATTATCATACAGTCATTGAATTACCACGTAAACGTAATGGCTCAAAACGTTCACCATCATTAAATTGGCGTGCAATATTTGGACGTGGTGGTTTTGGTGTACGTGGAAAAACGAGACAAGTTGGTACTCCACCGCAAACGGAAACTATGCCAGCTTCATTGAATGCAATGCGACGATTGAGACCAGTAAAAAGTGCTGACAGTTTAGATGGTGAAGACGGTCTTGGTCCATTAATGGGTCCACTACCAAATCGGCCATGTGGTCATAGCCGATCTGTGTCACATGATTCATATTTTGATCATTTGGCAGACGCACCGAATTCATCATCACCACTTGATCTTTCGGAAATCCAATTGAATTTTGATCTTGAAGAACGTGAAATGAAAATGTTTTCTGAAGAAGAGAGTGGCGGCGTTGCATCAGTTGATGCATCGCCACGTCGTCAACGAAATGATGTACCACCGTGTATTGCCACAAGCGGTGGCTCAAAACGTAAAAGATCACGACTTGAAGAACGTTTGCATTGTGATGTTGAATTAAGATTTATCGATAGTCAAAGTCCTGACCAAGTGATGGTTTCAGCAGATATTCATTTAATGGACACACCATCATCTTTAGTGACACCAGGATATTTACCACTATTATCTGAAGCATCTACACCAATTAGTCCAATAACATTGCAACCAACACCATTGTCAACATCACCAGGCGCCACTGCCAATAGTCCTAGAATAAGTTTTCGAAGTTTTACATTGCCATTAGAGCTTGATGACGATCATCAATCTGACGAAATGACGAAAAGAGATTCTCATGATCCTAGTCAAAGATTATCAGTTAATTTGAACGATTGCAATAAAATAGAGTCATGCGACCGAATAGAAATGTGTGAATTAATTAATGACAATGGTGATAAACATACGGGAGCATTATCAAATGATAATTTAATTATTGAAACGTCTCAGGATCAAGAAATGACATGTGATCCAATTATTAGTTCATTACATTGTGCCACTGAAAAAATAAAATTATCCGTTATGTCCGCCATGAGTATACACGATGATGATAAATCAATTAGTGAATGTCAAAATTCTCATGGCATTGCCAATAATGGTCTTCCCAATGATGATATTTTAAATTCGCAAAATGATAGAGGTATAAGTCAATCATTAACAAATAAAAATGAATTTTCCGGTATGCCATCTTCCAATAATACTGATTTAGATTCACCAATGTCATGTGAGCATACTATTGAAGATTTGCCAGATTCCGGATTTGTTATATGTGATAGCTCTGATAAAATGTTTACAAACACAGATACTCAACCATTAGTAACAAATACAAATGATTCTAGTGAATGGGTGGTAATTGAAAGAACAACAGAATCTGTTACAACACCAACTAGTGATAGTGACAGTCCAAAAGATCCCTTAGATGACACCGTAAATCTAGCAATTGCAACAGATCCACCCCAATTTAGATCAACATCTGACAATATTTCACGAACATCATTGGATTTAACTATGGGTTCAACTGTGGATACTGATACGTCGTGTATTGGTACGAGCGATTTGACTGAAAGTCCAATATTGGTACAAGAAATCAGTGATATATCTTATAATATGACTGAAAATAAAGACAATAAATTATCAGTGGATGATCAAGATGAACGTCATTGTCGTGTGACAAATTTAGATAATAATCGAAGGCTCTGCAGTGATCAACGTAATGGAAATGACAGTTCATGCTCGGATAGATTAGTTAATCGATTAACAAATACTGATAGTCAACAGATGGAAGATGAAAATGAATGTTGCAGCTATAGTTTGCGATTGGACAATGATAATATCTATCGCGGCAATTTAAATGAACCAAATCAAGTGATGATGACAAAGTCTGGTATTGATAATACTGTACAAAATTGCAAATCAATAACACGCAGTGATGATGTTCAGCAACAACGCAATTGTCCAAGAAATTATTTATCAAATGTTGGAAGACGCGCAGAATGTTTCGATCGAGTACAGGAAACTCGTCACAGTTTTAGTCACAGTCCGAGAAAACAACAAACAGTAAATCATCATATGTATTTATCGAAACAAACACACGAGACATTAAAAATAAATACTAATACACAAATACGTGATAATGATGATGTTGTAATACCATCAGAAAATGCAGCGGAGGCTTGTGAAACTGCTCATCATCCTGAGGGAGCATCTGAAGCAACGTCACTTGATTCGTCGTGCACATTTTCAAATGCATCATCACCTATTGATGATTCAGTGGTGTTACGAGATACTGCAACAATTCTTCAGGAACTTGCTCTACAACGTTTGTCAGGTGGCGTTGGAAGTGAAACTCCATTACATCCACGAAGACGATATGAATCTGAGGTTTCGCGAGATAGCCGGCATAGTCTCGATTCCGAGATTGGTCGTGAAATTGTACAAGATAGAAAAATAAGACATGATAATGATTGTCTCCATGATAAATCCAAAGAGTTATCATTTAATAATGGAACTCAATATTTACCGCCTTGTTTACGTGCACGCCATGCACGAGCAACAAGAGCAGCTTTGAGCCGTTCACTCGATGAGGGAAAATTTAATCGTATGACAAGCGATTCATCACGAATGCCAATGAAACAAACGTCCGATGAAAATTCACAACATAATTCAACACCAAATGTTGGTGTTGATTTATCATTGTCTTCCTCTCAAAGCACCGATAAATTACAATCACGCAATCTTGGTCTTGATCTTGGTGATCCACGTTGTCGTGAACGAATTGAAAAGTACAAAGAGGAGAGAAGAATGTTTCTTAGAGATAAATATAGAAGCGAGAGCTTTAGGAGTTCCACATCGAGAAATGAAGATGATAGTGAGCAAGCACTGCTGGCCCGACTGAAACAGCGTGCTACAAGACCATCTCTTCATTGATTGACACATTTTATGGAGAAAAGAAAAAGATAAAAAATAACTATCATTTTTAAAAAAATTTTTTTTTTTTAATGATTGTGCGCCAATTCTATACCTACTCTAGAAGAGAATGCATTTTCATAACGACTAATAAGAAATTATTGATACAATTTCCGTGATAAACAAAAGAAAAAAAATGAGGCTTGCGTCGTCAAGAATTGTTAAATTAATTAATTAATTATATGTGCGATATATTTGTTGATTAAACACATTCAATTAATATTTCTTTAGCGTTGCGCGGAATAACATTCCTTTTTACTATTATCGTACTGATGATTTTTTCCGCGACGTAATGAAAAAAAAAAAAGTTTAAAAAAAAAAAAACAATTGATAATTTATTTAAAAAGTAAAGAGTGTTAAGTTTGTACTGTAGTACTTTTATTATTATTATTATTTTTTTTTTTTTTTTTTTTGTAATGTTACGTTTTTTGGAAATATAATGAGCGAGAAAGAGAGAGAGAGCGGGAGATACCGTGAGATTATTTTTGATTGTTAACAAGAAAAAAGTCGATTCATTTATTAAAAAACAAAAAACAAAAATAATTATAAGCCGCGCACATACGATTGAAGTTTATATTGAATTATAAAATATTAATTATATCGAATTAATATTTTTTATTTTTCTTTTTTTGTTTTTGAATTTAATGAAATTATGACTGGCTGCCACGTGTGATCTATGACTTCTTGTGTTTATCATTATTGAAGATTATAGAATATTGAAGGGGGAGGAGGTGGGCGGGGACCTAACTAATTTTTCACATTATATAGATCTTGCAATGTTATTTTGTTATTGAGTTCGGCCTAATACGCTTTTCGCCAATACTTGGCAGCATAAATAAATGGATTACAATTTTTTTTTTTTTTTTGTTTTTCTTTCTCCTTATTACTCGTCGCTTATCCAATGTCGGTATTAATAAACAAAGAATGTACACGTCAAACTAATATGGCTAAGATTTATTATTATTATTATTATTATTATTATTATTATTATTATTATTATTGACAATTAAAACCGAATTAAAATTTGAGTATTTTATATAGATTGTGACGTAATGTTATTCGCCAACGGTAGGACAGGTCCACCGTTAAAATTTATATTAATATCTTTGTCAATTATATTATGTTCTGATTTTTCTCCTTCTTATTATTATTTTGTTTTATTATATATTATAATTATTACTATTATTATTTTTATTATTATTATTATTATTATTATTTTTTTTTTTTTTCAATTTATTTTAAGGCTGATATTTTTAATATATTAAGTTTTCACTTTATTGGGCTTGATCGCCATTGAAGAACCCAAAAATTTTTGATTGAAAAATAAACTAAATTAATTATAATAGTAAGAGATTATTATTGAATAAAAAAATTAAAATATAAAAAAAATTGTAAACTTTACAGGTTATGTTTGACGTTACTTTAATTATTACAATAAAACAAAAAAAAGTAATTAGTCATAAATGACTATATAATAAAAAAATAATTTTTTTTTTTTTTTTTTTTTCAAAGTAAGAAATAAATGAAATAATTAAGTTACACGAGCTTTCTCAACTGATTATGGTCAACTCAATGAATGGTTGAAACCAAAAAATTAAATTTCAAAATTAAATATATTGCCTGTACTTATCATAAAATTATTACATTCAATCCTTCAACAGTACCTAAAATTTATGCTTTAATCATAATGTAATTCACTAATATGTGAAAAATATGAAAATAGAATGAGCTTCATTTGGCTATTACACAATTGATTGTCAACTTCTTAAATAGCTTCAATCAAACAACATTGATAGTAATAATATTTAGTGAACCCTCAGTGCTTTCTAGTTGTCCAGTATTTTTTCTAATCATCATTAGTAAAATTATTGATTAGTAAACATTAAAAATATTGTGGAAGTAAAATCAAAAATATAATATCGTTCGCAAAAATTATTGCAGAGACGATGGCTAAATAAATTCTTTCTTTTTCGATTTTCCCTTTTTTTTTGTTTTTTTTTTTTTTTTTTGTGATGTTATAAAAACAAATGTTGATATGAATTCGTATACAATTAATTGAATAGAGAAATAATATATATGAATACTGGCAAATAATAAATGCAGTAGGGTAACACCAAGATAAATAATAAAAAAATGAAAAATAAATAAATAAATGTCAACAAATATATTCTCAACACGTATAATCACATCGTGGGCAATAGTAAAATATAAAAAACCACAAGAGAAATGTATTTTTAATAATTCGTGATTCATATATCATATATAACTGTTGGGTGATATACGTATTCAATAAATATAATAGAATTATTCAAGAAATAAATTAATCTACAATAATTACTTCAGTTGGGAAAGAAAAAAAAAAATTAATAAATTACCCTTTCTCTTCCATACGTATATAAAATGACCAAACGCAGACTATAGCTGTAGCATTTAAGAGCTTCTATCACAAAATTTTTCTTCTTTTCTCTTCCTTTCTCAATAAAAATTTTCAATATAGATAAATAAATATATATATATATATATTCATAATTATCTGTTTTCAATGCTCTCATATTTGAATTAAACATTCGAAATTAAATTTTACGAAAGAAAAAAAAGAAAAAAAAAACATATTGACTTGCTTACTGCATAATTAAATTGAAACAAAAAAAAATTATATATAAATACATAAAATTCTATGTAACAAAATATAATTATTCCAAACTAACTGGTTATATAATTTTCATATTTATATTCTATTAAAAACCTGTCCATTAAAAATCTATTTCTTTTTTTTTTTCTATTTTTAATTTTTAACCGGAAATACTGTCACAGTGTTGCAATAATTTCGTATATCAAATTTCATATCACCGGGTGACAAAAAAACAAAAAAAAATGAAATTGATAGTGACGTATGTAGAAGCGATTTATATATATATATACACACATAAAAAAAAATTCACGACACATTGTCAGCGTAAGAGTCAACTTCTTTTCAATTCTGATGCTCTCAACGCATGAAGATGAAAAAAAAAAAAATCCCAAACCAGAACTGAAGGAAATAAAAAAAAAAAAAAACAAAGAAGAAATCGAGTGAGCCTTCAGTCTTTTACTTCTTTAACCGCTGGTGATAGAGTGGTTGAAAGGTGAGTACCACTCGTCGAGTGCCGGAAGAGAAGAGAGAGAAAAGAGTAGAAGGGAGAGCGGGGATTGATTTGTGTCCCCGTGGTGTATTTTAGAGCCGCCTTGGCGATGAGAGAGAGAAAAAGAGATGATGAGAAAGGGCGAGTTTGAGCTCGCTTTTATGCCGCGAAAACCACTTATGCCCAAGCATCAGGGGATTTAGAGGTTCAGAGGTGAGGGCAACTTCGTGACTATCGTCCGATCTTTCACGGTAATTATTTTTAAACACGACGTCAGTGATATGAATCTCGCACGTTGTTTTGTTGTGCTTTCTCATTTCATCCCCTCACTCTCACCTTCCTTACTCTTTATTCCAGTCTATTTTTTTTTCTCTTACACACATATATTTATATATATAATATAAATTTTCATTGCATCTCCCACACAGTTGGTCGTAACTAAATAACCAGCGACTAATTGGAAGCTCTTGGCATCGTCATCATCGTCGAACGCTCAGAATATTGTCGTTGAGACTGCTGCTGCTACTCTCATGTTATGTCACGTATACGTATATCTCCAATTATCGTTAAACAACTCTCTTGATGTATGTACGTGTGTATATATGTATTGTATGAGGTGAGAAAGCTCTTTATATCATAGCACAATTTAAATTACAATTTTTCTGAAAAAACAAACGTTCACTTTACAAGTTGAAATATAAAATTTATAAATTGCAATAATTAAAAATATATAATTTAATAAAATTGTGGATATACATTTGTTACCTTTAGAAATAAGATAAAACAGTTTTTTTTTTTTTCCTGTTATTTATTACTTTTCATCATGTAGTGATGAATTTTATAAATTCACTTGAGTAATTGTGAAATAAATCTGGAAAAATAAAATTATTATCTTTTTATATAATAATGATAATAATAATATAATATAAAAAAAAAAAAGGTATAGTATAAATTTACTTATCAGATTTATTTTTTATTATTTTCAGTTTGTTTCACTGTTCATCTCATTCATCCCTCAACAAATCCAAACACACACACACACGTACACACACCCACAGGGTGCGTTGGGTCGTCACGTCGTCTGGTCACTCGGTGGCTCACGGCCGTTTCCACTTTCACAAGTGAAGAAAATCGAATCAGTACCACCCCCGCACACGACGTCGACAATGTTATTTGTTAGTGGAAGCGTTGAAGTAACCGAAGGTTGAAATGAGGCCAGATTGCTTGGATGATCAAGTTAAACGGCACGTGGCGCCAAGCAAAGCCACCGTTCACATTTTTCTTTTTCTCTTTCTCTCGTTCCTCCTCCCCCTTTTGCTATTTATTCCCTAAATATACCTATACATACACACACAACAATACAACAAATTATATATACATGAAAAAAATAAATAAATAGTCAACTATAGAGAGGGGTATGAGAAGTCGAGAGTGACACACGCCGACATCTTGACAGCTTGTTAAATTCAATGTGAATTGTACATATAACATATATATATACACATATGATTTTTATAAACGTAAAATAAAAATCAATGAGAGTCTATTTATTTATTATTATTATTTTTTTTTAATCACATTTTTAAATCACACGTATAAACAATATATTTATATATTTATTTATATTTTAATAAACGGTAAAAATTTCAAATATCATCGCCATATTGAATCACTTGAATTTGCCTGAAGATCATTATGATTATAATTGTAGACTATGTTTCTCTTTGTTCTTTGAAAAATAATTATTTTGTCAAACGTTTTACGACACAACGCGTATACGAGATGATGTGGAATTCAATTGAGTGGATTATTACGGTACCTGTTCACCCCCTTATTATATTTATATAATATAATTCATATAGTGTCGTCCCTTTTCATGATCCTGTGATCCTAACCCCCATTGCGACTTTATTATAGGAATAACCCCTGTACTTTCTCTTGGATTTTTGGTACATCACGTGAGTGCATCCGTCGAACCCCCTACAGGGAAAAATAATGAAAGTAATGGGAACACGCCCACTGCATTTAGTATATGTACGAATAACCCACTAGCAATACATATCTCTATCACTCTTTTTTTTTTTTCATTTTTTTTTTTCATATATATACATACATAACTTCACTCGTAATTCCCCCCCACCCTGCTGTTCTTGTTTCATTTATCTCCCTCATTCTTTGTCTCTATCTCGCTTTTTGTATCACGCGCGCACGAACACGTCGCACTCTATTGGCCATTGTACCAGCCACTTCATTGTCCTTTATTTCATTATATTCGCCACATTCCATTCTGTATAACGTCCGGGTGAAGGGGAGTGAGTTATATATGCATAAAGATACTACTGAAAATTTTCTATTTACGTACCCTTTATTTACGTACGATAATAACAGGCGTCTTAATGAAATCTAATAAACATCATAAATGGCCCGTGATTTCATTAATTTATAAGCAACCACCCAACCGTTCACAATTCAAGCTTTATCTTTGTGTATATATATATATATATATACAGTGTACAGGTGATCGTGATGAGATGAAAAGATTTGTAGGTATTTTTATATATATTATTTATGTAACTAATTTGACTTCAAAAGAATATATCAAGCATCATAGTTCAAAATGTGAGATTATGAATGTAGATATTGTCATTTTTATTAATATATTTATATTGTATCCAATAAATACGTTTGAACATGATATGTATGAGTAGAAAAAAAAAAAGGAGGGAAAAATTACATTTTTAAAAACTTTTTACATATATACACATGTATTCGAGCACTTTTATTTATGTAAAAAGTCAAATTTTACTTGTATTTACAATTTTTATTTTTTTTTATTTTTAGGTTATTTACATCCGTATGGGATATATATATCTGCTATGTGTGATGTGTGTTATGTACGAGTGCGTAGACAAGCAATATCTCGTATTTGAGAACGTGCCACTGTGATTTTGTTCCGATAACGTGATTAACGCACCCTCCCGTGTCCCTTCAACGCTCTCTTCGTTTCCACTTTTGCATTATATATATATATATATATATTTGTGTGGATATACATATGTGTATGAGTCTGTCTCGTATGTATCTGTACACACATATACTGTGTGTGTTGAACCTGTGACAGAGTACCTAGGGCTTGCTCTGATCCCTCGCAATTACTTCCCATTATCTGGGTATTAGGATTCATCCCTCCCCCAACTGAAAGCACGACGTATTCTCAGTGGCTCCGCCTGCTTTAACCCCCTAGCACATCTCTCTCTCTCTCTCCCTCTGTAAAATGTACAGACAATTGAGATATACCGTCGAGACTAACTGAAGGACCATGTAGTGATGCTGGTATACATTTTAACAAACGAGGGAGTGTGAGGGTTGAGAATAGAATCAAGGATAAATTTATCGCAGTTTAGTTATACCACTGTAACCGCAACAGGTCCCGACGGCACTAACATCTTGTAGTACTACTTGATTTCAATTTTTATCTTCTTTCTTTCTTTTCTTTTTTTTTTTTTTTTTTTTATTTATATAAATAAAACAATATTTTGTTTTGTTAATATATCAGATGTTATTTGATCTCTTCAATTTTATGTTATCAGATGATTTTAACAATCAAATAAATTATTTCAATTAATTATAGTGACATTGCCATAAGAAATATTTTCAATTTTCTCATGATTCTTCATCATCTTCATTGTTTTCATTTCGTTTTTTTTTTATCTCTCTCGAATTTATCTCTATATTTATACACTTTACGTATATATATATATATATATATATATATATATAATTCATCAATATTTTTTTTTATTGTATGTATGGAAATGAAAAATTGTAATTTATTTTATTTTATTTATTTATTATTTTTTTTTTTTTTTCATTTTATGTGACGCTTTCATATATGAAAATACACATCTATCGACTATTTCTTTCATCAATATACGCAATGTATATTATTTACTTGAGAAAAATTAAAAAAAAAAAAACAAACAAAACAAAAATGAATATATTCCAAATAAAAATTGAGAGATTTCAAAGATGATTTAAATATGCTGTTGATTTTTTTTTTCTACTGGCAATGACGATCTACGACGAACTAAATCACAGATTACACTCTACACTCCTTTATATTATAACTTATTATATGCACTTGATAGATTATTAAAAATCTCTGTTTAGAGTAAAGCAATTCTTGAATGTAATTTATCTTAATACATTTATGACACAATTTTTTTCCATTCTTTTTTTTGTTTTTTCCCGGCTTAATATTATGATAAATAATTTTTGCTTCAGCGATGATGGCGTTGCAATGATTGACTTTCCTGCTGCATTTGTTGTTGTTGTTGCTGCTGCTGTTGCTGCTGCTGCTGATGATGATGATGATGATGATTATGGTGGTGGTGGTGGAGTTGATGATGAGGCGATTGGTATGATGAGTTGTTATTTGAATATGTCGAACGATGATGAAAGCCAATAGTAGGTGATGATGAAGTACGTCTTGGTAAATTTATTGTTTTATTTGAAATTGTAGTAGGTGTAGAAATGGTGGATTGTACGGGCGACGGAGCTTCATCTCCAAGAACATCAATTTCATCAGAATCCGAATCAATTGGCGCATCGCTACTTGCACGTGATTCACGACCGCCACTCAATGAAAAATCAACGGGTCTTTCTGTAATCAAATAAAAAAAACAAAAAAAAATTAATAAAAATATCTATGGTTATATTAATCACTGAAAAATATTGAAATATAAATTAATGTTTACACTTTTATGTTGCAGAGTAAAATTGAATATTGAAAGCAAACTGTAATTAATATATAAAAAGGATAAAATTGTGTTTAAAGAACAAAGTTATATGGGTAAAACGGCATCAGAGTAAAGCGAACAATTGAAAGTGTAGGTGTGGCCGAGCACTTAGCTGATAATTGACTAATTCTCTCGAAGCAGCCACGAATCGAGAAGTGAAGTAGCAGTGCAGACACAGCAGGAGAAAGCAAGAGAGAATATAAATAAAAGGAGGCGTGGAACTGCGTTATAGTGGGGTGATACTGTATGAGCAAGAAGTGATAAAGTGATGTATACACGAATATATACACAGAAGATGTGGGTGGTATTGGAAGTTCTTGGTTGCTCTTCCCAAACTCCAACATCTTATATATATTGCCATATTCGTGAGGAGTCTGTGGAAACGCGTTTCCTTCATATTTAAGAAAAGCCCTCCTTGACTTTGTTGACTTTGCGTAATATATATATATATATATAGATTGCCCCCTCTGCATTCACCACCACCACCACTACCACCACCATCACCACCATCACCATCACCACTGCTGCTGCTGCTGCTGCCGTCTTGGCCCCATCTTATCGTAGAAGATGTCTCAGGCTAACTTCGTTAGTGTGGAACGTACCTCCAACTCCTCTTTCATATACTACCAAATGAATAAGAACGTAGCCATCTTGGCAAAATGAAACGTGGCTGTTGGAAAGAGGGATGAGGACAGTAGCTTGTAAATGAAGTTACGTAAATTTAATACGGGGAACATTAGACCACGACAAGTATTATATCTAAAGTGAGGCGCTGCAGTTATCTGCAATTATCAAACCCAATGATGCAGATGACAGAAATGAAGAAGAAAAATGCAAAATGATACGCATATCTTACTACGTTACGATGAAATAAATTTAAAAAAAACTAATTCATTATCATCTCATAATTGTATATATACATATTTTCTATTTACAAATATTAAGAAATAATTTATTAATAAAAATAATTTATTTCAATTAATGATTATATAAATATATAAATGAAAGTATTATATATTTTTCCGACTATTTCGATATAAATTTCTAGAGGTAAAAATAATGTTTTTTTTTTGTCGATTTTTTTTTTTATTAATAAATGCATTTCAATAGAGTATGCATATATATATATGGAGAGCAGGAGAAAGAGAAAGAGAGAGAAAGATGTAAATATATGTATATATCATAAATGGGGAGACTGTGAGACGAGAAGTGTTATGAGAAAGGTTTATTGACGAAGGTGCAAAGTGGTTAACGATGTCGGAGAACCTGGTGGTCAGTTTGGCCGGAGAAACGGATCGTGTGTGTCACATATGCACGACCTCGTCATATATATATATATATATATATATATATATATACGTATGTATGATATAACTTTATGTATGGTGGTGTAGAATACGTTTACTTTATTCTATAAAATAATCATTTACACTCAATAATTTTATTTTTTTCCTCTTAAATATTTTATGATTGAATTAATTATATCTTTATATTAATAGTGTAATATAAAATAATAATATTATAATTTTTGTACCTGCAGGTGGAGTTGCTGATGATGATTGTCCACCACAATGTTGTCCGCCGGAGAGACTTCCATTACTGCCACCACCACTGCCACTACCACTGCTGCTATTCATTTTTCTCAACTGCTTTTTGTGTTTCATTCGACGATTTTGAAACCACGTTTTAACTTGAGTTTCAGATAAATGTAATGCCGCTGCAAGCTCCACCCTCTCTGGTGTACTTAAATATCTCTGTGCTTCAAATCTTGCCTCCAAACCTGCCAATTGTTGATCGCTAAACACCTGAAATATATACATAAAACAAACAAAAAAATACACAAGAAGAAATAGATAAATAAATGAATAAATAATGAGATAAAATTAATTTTTGAATTGAATCATCCAAGTAAGTTTATTCATTAATTAATTAATTATTTTTATTTTTAAATTAAAATATTAATAATATTAATAACAAAAATAAAGTGAAATATAAGTGATAAACCACGTAATTTCAACGAGAAAATATCAATATAAAAATTATTATTAAAAGACATTATCACTTACAGTTCTGGCTTTACGACGACGACAGTGTTTCAATGCAGCCAAATCACTAACACCAGGCACAACACCAACACCCATTCCCGTGGTGCCAAACAATGGACCGAGAAAAAATGCCGCTGCTGGTGGACCCGTCGGATAACCCGGTAGTAAATTTGCAAATTGTTGATATGGTTGATGATGTTGCGCGTGATTTGTTGGAGCAAGATGATGATGAATTTGTCCATGATGACCGTGTATCGACGATTCAACGCCACTACGACTCAATATATCCTCGATTAAAAATGATGTTCGACTTGCTGATGTGCCATTTGGCTGTTGTTGTTGATGAGGTTGACAAGTTGACTGCATCATCGTTTTAAACACTCTCTGGAGAATAATGAAATAAAAGAGAGAGAGAGAGAGAAAATAAATTTAATTCAACTGGAGGTACAATCGTTCAACCTCTCATATAATAATTATATCTCTCTAAAATATAACTCAATTTAAATTTATTTTCAATTATATTAATTTTAATCATCAGTTATATTGATGTAAAAGTTCAATCATCAATACACTCTCGTATAATTTTTAAATCACAAATATAAATAATTATATATTTATAAAACACAATCTTCATAAATTCACCGTGAACAAAAAGAAAAAGAAAAAAAAAAACAACAACAAAAACGAAAACAAAAATAAAAAAAAAATTTATTTATTTATTCAAAATATTTTCAAACAAATTTATTATTTTTTATTTATTTATTTATTTATTTTTTTTTTTTTCCACTTAAAAATTTTCACATTTTTGTTTAATTCAATTTAATTAAATGCACATTATAATTATCACTTTAAATCACTCACTCACATATATTATTTCAAACTAATCTGTATAATCCTAAATAATATTTAAATGACGTAATACACACACACACGTGTTATCGTTCGGCAGAGCTATGTAAGACACTGGCACCATTTAACCCCCTATCGGTCCGTCAACCTGCCGATTGAGCTCGTCTGTCGTTTACTCTTACTCCCCTTTATGTCCTTTCGCCATTCTTCTCATTCTCTCTCACTTACTCACTCGTACATTCATCATTGTACCCTCTTTTTTTTGTTTTTTTCTGTTTTATTATTTACCGAGCATTGAAAGGGGATGGTTTAGCTTCTTGTATATGAACATGGGGGTAGTTGCGCAACGCGTTCATTCGTTGGCAGTGCAACGCCGTACTAAAATCCAATTGGCTCGTTTACTAATCGTGGGCGTGAACTTACAACGTCACGTTTCCATGGAGATGTACAATCCCCTTCTCTCCCACTACCCCCTGCTATATGAAATTCCGTTCTTGCGGATTCGCGAGAAACGATCGTATGTGTATATACATTTGCATTTATATACAGACCTATTGTCGTCGTACAT
Organism: Dinocampus coccinellae; assembly: GCA_963920625.1. Lineage (NCBI taxonomy): Eukaryota > Metazoa > Arthropoda > Insecta > Hymenoptera > Braconidae > Dinocampus > Dinocampus coccinellae. The sequence goes on from OY987186.1 coordinate 9,496,416, forward strand.
CGTCTGATATGTTAGTAACGGAGAACCACCCACGAATACATTCAAGAAAAAAAAAAATAATAATAATAACAATGAATAAATAAATAATAAATTAAAACTATCTTCACAATCTCTTTTAATTATTTACAGATATTTATATTATAAAATATAGATAGACTCGAATGATATCAAAGTAGAATAATAATTTTTTTTTTTTTTTCAAATATAATTATATTGTGCATTCAACATTTAAATTAAATAATTTTATCATTTTTATATTCTCGAATATTTAATAGAACAATAATGAATGAAAATATTATTATTTCGTTGATTATACCGTTGATTATTTCTATTATAAAGTCGTACTGTACCGGCATTTCAATGGCCCATTTGAAAAAAAAAACAAAACAAAACAAAACAAATAATAATAATAATAATAATAATAATAATAATAAATTCAATAAAAAAAATAATATTCATAAAATTGAATTCCTCTGATATAAAAAGACCATAGAGATATTGATACAAAAAAAAAAAAAAAAAAAAAAAATATTGAAAATAGACAGATAAAAGTAAATTTGATGTGATATATATTATTATTATTATTATTTTTTTTTTTTATTCTATCTTTTCAACACAATTGTCCCAATTTGTCGACATCATCCATGCCTATATATCGATCCTAGAGTGCCTTTACGTGGATCAGACAATCACTGGCTTGTATTCACCTTATATATATATATATAGATAGATAAATTTATACATGTATACATGGATGATATATATATATATATATATATGTGACAATATATGAGATGACGAAGGAAAGTGTGGAGAAACGCGCGACGGTGGATGAAGCAAAAGCGACGTATGTATAGCAAGTATTAGATTAGTCACTTGTGCTTAAATGTATATACACTTTCCATGTATCTATATATACGCATATATATTATGTACTGTCATATATTTAAATATATATATATATATATATATCTGTGTGTGTGTGTGTGTGGGTGTGGGATGACATAGTGTCGCCACACTATCGTTTATCGTGATGTGTCTGCACACAACTCATTGCCTCGCATAGGCAAACGCTTGGTCGCCGTTGTGGCAATACGAATTATAGACGGTTCTCTCCCACAAGATTGATCAATGTAGCCGCTTTACAAACTATCAGTAAAATATATATATTTATGTATGTATGTATATATGTGTTACAAATGAAATGTATAAAACATTTCAAGTTGAATTTAGAAAATTGTCATTATTGAATTTATATAATGATAAATGTCCAATGTGTGTACAGTAAATTAATTTTATTATATATAAAAAATGTTAAATATCATTGATATAAAATTATTAGTTTTATTTATAATTATATATATTGTTTAATGATAATAAAAAAATTATTATTACTTAAATTGAAATATTGAAATATTCAATTATTACATTGATGATGTGAATGGAAATAATAAATATTGTTGAGATGACACGTGTCACAATTAACGAAGACAATAGATATTTTATATAAAAAATATATCTAGATTTGTGTTATTATAAACGTTAAAGCAATTGACTACCAGTAAATCATGTTTATATTTATTGAGGGGTAAGAATCCCTTTTCGTAAGTCTACAAAAGCTGTCTACTCCTCGAGTTTCTAACTTGGGACATAACAGAGTGACGTCCGTACACCCCCTTGAGACTCGTTAGTAAAATCCATGCGAATAGATATATATATATATATATATATATATGTGTGTGTGTAAAAGTATTAGGCATACGTGTAATTGAACAGTGTACACTCAATGTCTCGTCTCAAGTTCAAATCATTTTTTTTTTTTATTATATTTTTTTTTTTCTATTCTGCGTTGTGGTGTTCTTTATTACTTTGCGATATCTTGATGATGTCGACGATGTAACACGACGGTTACTGGACGTTGAGTAGCGTTAATACTTTGATATCCACAGGATAAAGTCGAGAAATTGAAGACTAACGAGTGTGCTCGTTTACTTTTTATTTTTATTTTTTTTTTTTTTTTGGCTTTCTTCTCTTTCTCATTTTATTATCGACTTTTAGGAGTCGTCGAGAATTTAATGGGTGAAAGTTTATAAATTCTTGTTGAATGAGCTGATAATTTTATTTTAATATACGTATAAATATTATTATTAATTACTATTTTTTATTTCTATATATTTATTGTAATTTTTATTAATATTAATTAATTGCACGAGAATAATTATAATACAAAAAAAAAAAAAAAAAAAGAATATAAAGTTATACTTTATACAGGATTATTTATGCAATAAAATAATATAATAAAAAAATATTAAATAAAATTGACTTAGATAAAAATTACTAATGTAAAAATTTAAGTGGATTTTAGTTTATAATGTGAATATTGAATAATTGCAATTCATGAGTTGGAATTATATATAATCATCATTAGAAGCTCGTTGATAAAATGCTCGAGAATATGACGCTGGTTGTTGTTCATTACAGAAGAAATATCCTCGTCTCCAAAGGAAAAAGAGAGTAAGAACAATTGGAATAGCAAGTAATATTGCAATTAATAGGCCAACGAGAATTGCCGCATCACGTTCAGGACGTGCTCCATATATATCAAGACAACGTAATTTTCGATGCTCCAACGATGACATATTTTTTCCAGCGTGTTCAGGTGGTGACCAACAAAAAATTTTATTCAAATTGTCACTCCTCAATGTTCTTCTCAATTTTGGCAATAATGTTCCCACCTAGAATGAAATAAAAAATAAATAATCACTGTCACAATTTGAGGTATTTCATTTTTTTTTTTTTTTTTATATTGTAGTTATACTAAAATTGTATTATTATTTACAATATTTTACTATCTATTTTATAATAATAAATTTTATTTACCAGATATTGATTTTTACAATCACATGACCATGCATTATCAGTGAGATTGAATTCATCAAGTTCATTCCAGGATCCAATAAGATTTTCTGGTAAATATTTCAATGCATTATTTGATATATCGAATTTTTTTATCGGTGGCCAAGTAACACCATGAATATCCTGTTGATAAAGATATTATATTTAAAATTAATTCATTATTTATATACATTTTTTTTTGTGTTTTTTTTCAGTAAATTAGAGTATCAACTATTTGTTTATATAGATATCGATACACTTACATGTAAACTTATTGCATTTTCATCAATAATTTGCAATTGGGGACAATTGCACAAGTTGAGTTCTTCAAGTTCGGTTAAATGTGAAAATACTCCTGGACCAATTCGAGTCAAATGTGGTAATGAGCACACACTAAGTGTCTTCAACATTGGTAACTTTGGAAAAAAATTGGTATGGTCAAAAATTTCAAATGGATTTTCATCTAAATTTAAATATTCCAATGCTGTAGCCTCCATTAAAGCACTTGGGATTATTTTGAATCGATTACCATTCAAATATAATTTCTTTAAAGTTGATCTATGAAATAATTTGAATGTGAGTCATTTAATAATAATGATTTATATTGGTGATATTCAAAATGTTTATACTTGTAAGCGTGAAATAAATGATCTGGCAACGTTTGAAGATTACAATACTCGAGATCAAGTTCCATGAGGTAATAGAGATTACTCAATGCTATAATACTACTGTGATCGATAACGTCTAATGGATTACCACTGAGAATTAATACTTCCAAGTCTGGTACGTGTGCAAATAAATCAGAATTCAATGTATGCAAGTTATTGTGACCAAGATTTAATACTCGCAATTTTGGTAATGGCTCCCATTGATTTGGATTGAATTTACCCTAAAATTTTTTAATATTAATAATATATTAATAATAATATTTATATCAATATGTGTAAATATACCTCGAAAACTGATGGTCGGAGCATTACTGACGTAAGATGATTATGACTCAAATCGAGTTCAGTGAGATTTCGAATTTGTTCAAATGCTTTATCATCAATTTTGGCAATACGATTATAACGTAGAATTAATTTATTAATCGTAATATTGGGAAATGGTTTCAAATGGACAATAGAATTTTCTTCAAACGTTACAAACTTCAGGTTATTTGTTGTAGTTGGCCATGAAGTGTTTTCAAAGTGATTAACTAATTGTCGGCCAGTACAATTTATCATATCAACTGTAAAATAAAAATTTATTCATCAAATAATAATAATTATAATTATAATTATTATTATTAATAGATTGAGAAAATTTAATATAAATAAAATTATTATACCTGTACATTCGCAAATATTGCAGATATTCGGTGCGACGGAATTTTCAATATTTTTTGGTAGATTTGAAATTGTAGCACTGGCAGTTGAATGTTCGATATTAGTGATATTCAAAGTTTCACAATGGGCAGTCACAAAAATAATTGCAATAATTAATAAACGGTCCATAGTTGGTTTAAGTCTCTCTCAATGATTCTACTCATGTAATATTATTAATATAGAATATAGATTCATTTCCATTATCAAATGACTGTGTTGTCGCCGATAACACACAAGATATCCCGATAAGATTATAACTTTGACTATATTACTCATCGTGTACAAGTTGAAATGGAATGAACTGTATACTTGATTTTCTCGTGTGCATACACCTGACGCTCAAGAATTATTTTTTAATTTTTTTATATCACACTATTATTGGGCTTTTAAATTTTACAATGACAATAAATTTACGTACCTCTATACTTTAATAATACTCTTGGTATGGATATATGAATTATCAAGTGTAATAAGATGTAATCAAATATATATATATTCAATTTAAAAAATAAATAAATAAAAAAATAAGAATAAAAACAATTGAAACATTGATATTTAAGAAAAAAAAATTTTTTTAAGCCTCCCGCGTATTATTACTGCAGTGTTGTCTGTCGATAAGTATGCAATCGAACTGGCCAATAGGATTTAAATATTACGCGTGGCGCCACTTTCCTATACTTGATCGTGTGTCCTATGGCGTCTCGCCGTTGCTTGTATATACATATATATTATATACATATATACAAGTGCATTGAGCGCGACGAAAAGTATTGAATCGATGACGTCACAAAAGACGAGACAGTGGAAGGAGAAGTGGCTAGAGAGTGAGAGATACTGTGGGGGTCGGTGCGTTGAAAAATGTTGCAATTACATTAATTTATCGTCGGCGTAAATAGAGACGAGTCGAGGTGAAAGACGCGAACGTGATTCAGCTGCTGATCTCATGGCATGCTCCTTGTTTATTTGAGTTGTCTCGTTAACTCACTCGTTTTACACGTGGGACAAACGTTAAACAAAAAGAAAAACATTTTTTATTCAACGTGAATAGATATTAATTGTATATTATACATTATAAAAAAAAATAATAACGTGTGTTCCAAATATCGGGTGTCTATACATATATATATATATATAATTTTTCTTTCAAATAGATAAAGACCCTAAAAAAACACTCTGAGAAATAAGAAAATTAAGGGAGTGTAATTGTGTATATGTGTATGTGAGTGTGAGAGAGAAAGGGTCAAGAGAGATTGTGATTGCGAAGCAGAAAAAGAGTTATACAGAGACGAAGACAAGGGCTATCGAGTAAAGTTGGCAGGAGAAATAAAAGTTTAATTAGTGCCATCATCACAATTTAAACAAAACGAAAAATTAAACGTAGAAAAAAGGAAAAACAAAAAAAGCGTGAGTATAAATATAATACCGGTATTTATAAATTTATATTAATTTATATGCATGCATATGTATAAATATATATGTACAATACATATAACAATAATAATACAGCAGGTGCGAAAAGTAAGAAGAAGAGTTGGTCGTTTCGTTCATTATAAAATAACGACATTGAGGTTAGGTTTGAAAAGGGGTTGGGGGAACTTCATAACGTGCGCTAATTCGTACAAAAAATTGCATCTTGTCGCGCATTATTTTAATACACCCTACATAATTTATTTATCAGTGTATACAGCTTTTGTCTTTGTTACATTTACCAATTTCATTATTTTCATCTTAATTAATTCATTTTAAGTACAATACCCAACAAATTATTTTATGAACGCCCATCTTTTTTTTTTTTTTTTTTTTTTTTTTTTTCAAATGATCATTTCAGAGACAGTAATAAAATTTTATGTAGATTAATCCAATCGATAATTCGTATATGACATTATGGATATAATTGTTGATTTACAATAAACATAATGAAGGTAATGGCAACGTGGGATAAAAAGAAAAACAATATGTAAATATCTCTCGGTATAATATCGAGAATCATCAACACAATCGGTTTCTTACATTTGATTATGCGTGGAGGAGGGGGATAAATTGTTTTGAAATAGGGAGAATCTCGATCTTAAAAATAATAAAATATTCAAATTAATTATTTTTATTTATTTCATTGAATATAAAAGAAAAAAGAAAAAAATCTTATATATAATCAATTAAATTCATGCCATAAAATGCAATGAATCAAATATAAATATTTATTTTCATACAATAATCACGTTTGTATATATAAATAGTAAACAAGTAGAGTATAATTTTTTATACTATATTTACAGTGTATTTAACATTCTATCGGCAATTTTATTTGCAATATTGAAAATTTAATAATAATAATAATAATAATAAAATTAAAATAAAAAAAGAAATATATATACATATATATTTATTTATTTCAATATATTATTATTTATTTGTCACGCGTAATTTATTTGTTTATTTATTTATTTATTTATTTTTTTTATTTTTTTTTTTTTTTTTTTCTACTGTATAAACAAATTTTGCAAGGTAAAATATTCAATTGATACACAGACGATACTGTCTCAATATAAAATAGAAAATAATAAATAATAATAAGTGTTGGAATAATATGAGAGAGACTTTGTCCGCGAATGAACCCCCTACAGTGATTCGCAATCGATAATGCAATTCGGGCCGGGGAAAATTGAGAGAGAACGTTTGCGCGACTCGTTGCGCATCTTGTTTTTTATATATAGAGATATATATATATACACACATATGTAATCATATACGTACATATGTATATATTTGGTTATATGTTATTGTCAAATATTTATCTGATTTGCATTTGTAATTGTGTGTAGGGAATTGTTATGGAAAAAAAAAAAAAAATTTTAATATTATTTTATAAAAATAAATAAGTTGGTTATATAAATATAAATATTTATTTATCTATTTGTTTTTTTATTAATTTTTTTTTTTGTTCATTCAAATATAAATTATTTATTTGAATTAATTCGAGAAATTTGTTTTTTTTTATATTCATTTAAATTATGTCAAACTTTCAACTTAAACAAACATTTAACGACTTTAACACTGCGCATGATCATAAAATAAATACACAAAAATATTTTGATTGTATTGGTGTGTGTTACGTGAATCGTTTCGCTGTATATAAACCCAAATATATACATATATATATATATATATACAAAAGTATTGGAATATATATTGACATGTGTTGGACCCCCTGTGTATTTGTGTGTGTTTCTCGGCATTTCTCTTCTATCATTCATCGAAGAGTGTTTATTGTACTCGGATAAAAGTACACGAGATTTTCGTGATAAATACACACTAACAAACATATCCAATGCAATAATTCAATAGTGATTATTAAATAATAAATACCGATTAGATAATAAAAAAAATATGTGTGTAAATAAAAATTTTTTTTTTTTTTTTATAAATATAAATATTAACGACTCAATAATATATTAATAGTAATAATTAATATAATGATATTGATTGGAATACCATTGACAAATAACAGACGACAAAGTGTAATGTAAACGAAATAAAACTCGTGACAGTGACCAATGACTAAAATAAATTAATAAATTAATAAAAAAAATTCAAATTTTCAAGTTAAAAAAAGTTTGAAAAAAAAATAAATATAAAACCCAATTGTTTCGCATTTTTTTTTTTTTTTAATTTTTTTTCTTCTATCAATACTCGTGGCAATTTTTTTTTTGTTATTATTATTTTTTTTTTTCTCCCCAACTATCACATAACTATTATCCCATTACTTGATTAAATTCATTTTATTCACATTAATACACACGTGCAGCGTGATAAATACAATTAATCAATTGTAAAATTAATTATTTAATAATAATAATAATAATAATAATAATAATAATATTATTTTGTTTATCAATTGAAAATTGAACATTAATATAAAATTTAAAAATATTATTTAGTTATATATTTAAAATAATAATTTTCATCTATTTATACGTAATTTATTCCATCATTGAATATTGATAAGTGGTAAATATTGAGATATAAGTGTTTATAAATGTTTGTATGTCTTGTATAGAGTAGAATTTAAATATTATTTTATAATGAAAGTAGTTTATTCAGTAATAGTAGTAGTAGGCGGAGTAACTACTGTGTTTTCATATTGAAACTGGATATACATCTATTATTTATTGCATGTTACGTTGCTTTGATAATCACACAGGTGTTTTACACTCTCTCTCTCTCTCACTCTCTCTATATATATATTTCACTCTTCTACTATTTAATATCTATTCAAGTATTACAATATTATAATTGTTATATGAATATGTATTCAGTAGATTAGTATATTCAATTTAAACTTTGTCAATTTAATCGCGTACACTTATAATTCGATATAAATAAATTGAAATATTTCTTGATATATATATGTGTGTGTGTGTATGAGTATTGATATGAGTATATAGTGTGAGAAAAGTAAAAAAAAAATAAATAAATAAATAAAAAAAGATAATTTTTTTGTTTTGTTTTGTTTTTTGTTTTTCTTTCTTTTGTGTTATAGTTCATAGTTGGGATCAAAATGATTCAGAGATTTTCCGAGTGGATTCTTTTTCTATTCGTATCTCTTTACCATTCTGGGAGAGTGGGTTTGTTACATTACAAAACTTATATACATACATACATATATATATATATATATATATATATATAGTTCATCCGGTAGCAGCTGCGTTAAAATGCTGCGGTCCTAAAGAATCCAAAAGCAATATTATGTGCAGTGGGATGGGCAAAAGGTCTACGTGGGGTCTCTATAGATGAAAGTACTGGAATGGAATAAGAGTATGGGATGGGGTGAAAGGGAGATGGGATAGCAAAAAGAAAAAAAGAAAAAAAAAAAAAATACTTGGTGGTTAAAACGAGAAATGGCAAAACTTCCTGTATTGTCACAAAGTTTTATTTTTCTATGTATATGTATATAATATTAATATGTGTGTGTGTATGTGTGTTTGTGTGTTTGTAAATAAATAATATAAAGTGTGTGGATGAAAATAAAAGTGTAAGAGAGAGAGAGAGAGGAGTGAACGAAACTGGGCAAAAGTGTGTCCTCGCTGTCAGCGATAATATTTTTAAATGAAACTTCTAACCGGCATGCGACGACGCCACAACGATAAATATCGACTTGGTGTGGGAAAGATGTGCTCGGAAAGCGCCACTTGCGAATAATGGCGCTCGAGTAGTCGATCCACCCCTTCCATGTTTGTACTTCTTATATATATATATATATAAGATCTTTTTTTTTATTTTCTCTCTCACTTTCTTCGCACTACGAGGGCCACTTCTAGCGCGTTCGACCCCCACCACATCTTCTCTTGCTTTACTTCTATCCATAATCCAACTTTATAATGTTTTATATATCTACTTGCCTCTGCATGTGTGTGTGTGTTTTTTTTTTGATGCGTCATAGAAACTTGAATGAGATTCAATGAAAAACTTTTTTTTTTTTTTTCTCCTTTTAAATATTTTCTCAATGATGATAGTATTGAATTGAATTAATTAAATTTCTAGTGGAATTATTTGTTGCGGGATAATGTTGATATTGTATTTAATGTGGAAGAGTCGTGTGTAGAATAAAGTGCCGACCTTTTTTATGTTTATACGTATATATAGGTATATATATATATAATAGCGTGGTTGGCGGTGTAATCGTTGTCGGAGCACGTTAATCGTCCTCTGTAACCACGTCGCGCGCCAAGCGTTTCATTAATGCGAACTGTGGCGCGTCGCGCGAGTTTCAACAACGCAAGTTTGCTGGTACTCTCAGTCCGATAAAGGAATATAAGTGTGTGTACGTATATATTATACTATATTATATTATATTATATTATATTATATTATATTATATTATACATATGTGTGTGTGTAAAAGCGGATGCTTTGCAGTCAAGTTTTGTCGTTTCTGAAGAGATGACTTTTTTCTTTTTCTTTTTCTTTTTCTTTTTCTTCGTTTTACAGACGCGCGTGACCTCACGTCTTTGTACAACTTTATCCCAATAATTTTGGATATTTATTTGAAACTTTAAGACAATTAGTTTTTTTTTTTTTTTTTTTTTTTTTTTTTTTGCGATATTATGTAATACATATCTATAGATAAATATTTATATATAATTGATCTAATTTTTTTTTTTTTTTCTCATTGACACATGAAAAAAATTTTTTTTTAAAATATAAATCAAAAAAAAAGAGGGGGTGGGGGAGAGAGAGAGAGAAAAATAAAAATTTTATAAACTACAAGACGATTATAATTTTTATATTCGTAATATTGCCATGAATTTTTGGATAAGTGGCCATCGATTATCTATAGATTTGCCTGATCTAAAATGGATTTTATCTTTTTTTTTTCTTCTTCTTTTACTATTATTATTATTATTATTATTAATATATATATTAGATAAAAGAGGGAACATGTGTAATCTTCGTATACATAGTTGAAGTTGAATACAAAATTGGTGGGGAAAAAAAAAAAAATAATAATAAATAAATAAATATAAAAGATGAAGGGAGAAAATGGTCGAATGCTGAAATAAACCCAATCATCCCTCGTATATAAACAGATAATGGCTGCAATCACCCAAAGCTTTTGAAATGTTAATGAAACACAACGCGCCGAGGGAACGATTAGGTAAATCGCACTACTTTCCGCTTCGTTTCGGCAGCGATTATGCATAGAAAAAAAATATATATATATATATATATATATATATATATATATATGTATGTATATGCACGTACAATTATAATATTTATATAAAAACAAAAAAAAAAATATGTCAATAAATAAATATATGAACAAAGATTAAAAAAAAAAAAAAAAAAAAACACGGTAATAATATGTACATGCACAACAAGGAAAAACAGGTTTAAATACGTAATAATGTTTGCGTCAAAAAAGAACAAAAAAAAAAAAAAAATTAATAATTACAGTCATTTTGCCTGATAAACAAAAAAAAAAACAAAGAAAAAAATGATAAATGACAATTTTTATATAAATAAAATAAAATAATTAATATTAATATGTCAATTGTAAAATAATAATTTTTATTGACCGATAAAATGTGAAATGAAATTTTGTACAGATAAAAATTATGTGGTTTAGTAGTAGGGAAGGAAGGGGAAATAATAATAATTTAATTTAAAAAATAATCTTTTTATTCATATATATATATATATATATTGTTTATTTTATTTTTCATATGTTCCATACTTACATACACAAATGTACACACATACAGAGATGCAAGAAGAGAAAAAGAGAGACAGACCATCAATGTACCGCAGTGTTTCATTTATTCATGTTGAATCGCAAACGTCGGGAGGGATGTTATACAGTCCCATGTGGCAAACAGAATAAAAACAGGAGGAGGAAAAAAAAAAAAAAAAAACAAGAAAAAAAAAAGGTAGAATGATAGAGTGAGAGAGGGAGGAAACAAAGACGAGAGGGTAGAGTAGCAGATAGTGGAGTAGTAGGATACTCCCGTGGGTTTGGATGTACAAAGAAAGATAGAAGAACATGAGAATAGATATGTGGCGTGTGTATATAGAATGTAGTAGTAGTAGTAGAGGTTATATATTCTAACGTGCCAACATTTGCCAGTATGAGAGATAGATAGATTGAGCATGATATCGAGGGAAAGGCTGTACAGGCGAGAAAATAAAGACGACGAGGATACCAAGTTTTGTGTGTGTGTGTGTGTGTGTGTATGTATGTGTGGGGGATAGTGGTCGTCGACTGAGGCCGTCGTCTAATGATGACATTTAAATGCAGTGGCGCTTGTTCGGTGCTTCGCGGGTACGTTGATGCGCGTCCCCTTCCCTTCCTCCTTCCTCTCACTCTCTACACACACACAAATACACACGGGGCTACACATAACGTCCCAAGAGTTGATGCCACTTTCACAACGAAAAAATATATATTGTGGAAAAACCCCGGGAAGCACTTCATATACAAAACTTATACGTCTATTCTATATGTATAGTGAAATTGTAAACCAACAGAATACCACATTTAATTTTTTTTCTTTGTTTTGTTATTTATTTTTTATATTTCATTTCGTTACGAATAAATAAATATAAAATGTTTCACAGTAGTTTTGATAAATATTAAATATATTTAGAATTTTAATATTTTTCTTGAATTAAAATATAATATATGATATTTTTGAATGTATTGATTTGGATTTTATTATTATTATTATATATATGTGTGTGTGTTTGTATGTATTTTTCAGACGTGTGCAGGAAAAAATAAGAGAAAAAAGTGGAAGAATATTGTGAAGAGGAAGTCTGTAAAAAAAAAAAAAAAATTAATAAATAAATGAAATAAAATAAAAAAAAACGTTTGGTTACATAACTAAAATTGGACAAAAATAAAATAAAAATTAATATATATATATATATATATATATATTAATATACATATGTGTATGTATATATAGTGTAGATAAATATACAAAAAGCGATGGCAAATGTAGCGGAGGAATGATAGAATGCAAGAGGGTAGCACCGCGGTGGCGCTAGCAATGGTGACTCCTGGCTACGATCAGGACCCTGCAAGTGGGGTAGCTGATTATACAACACATCAAGATCAAGCACAATTTGAGGCTGATAAAAGGGCAGTTTACAAACATCCATTATTTCCATTATTGGCGTTACTGTTTGAACGATGCGAATTAGCAACACAGAGCTCGGACAATTCAACGTCCGAAAGTTTCAATATGGACATACAGGCTTTTGTCCAACACCAAGAAAGAGACCGAAAACCATTTTTAATCAATGACCCAGAGATTGACGGCTTGGTAAGACTGATAATATCATTTTTTTTTTTTTTTTTTCATTATTTATTTTATTATAAAAATTATATTTTTTATATTGATTGAAAAAAAAAAAGTGGGGGAAATTGAACAGAACAAAAAAAAAAGAAAAAAAAAAAGGATTTTTTTTAATATTAACAAATGAGGATACAGAGAAATAAATGAATAACGATAAAACGATATTATTTGTTTCATCATTTGTTCGTAATTTAATATGTTTTAATTGCAGATGATCAAGGCCATACAAGTCTTGCGAATTCATTTATTGGAATTGGAAAAAGTTCAAGAATTGTGCAAAGACTTTTGCAACAGGTATATTGGCTGTTTAAAGGGAAAAATGCAGAGCGAAAATTTATTACGAAGCGATTACAGTCATCATGGACAAGATATGGGACCATCGAGCGGCAGCAATGGAAGCAGTCCACTGCAGGTTAGTTATATTATATATAATTTATATTTTTTAAATTTTTACACGGCAAATTATCCGCAAAGCAGCCCCAATAAATCCCGCTAGTTGAAAAAAAAAAAAAAAAAAAAAAAAAAAACTAAAAAAAAAAGAAGAAAAAAAAAGAGGTGTATGAAAGTGGAAAAATGATTAAATTAATTTTTTTTTTTTTTTTTTTTTTTTTCGTATATTTAATATTAATATTTATATTAATTATTATTAATTTTCAATTCATTTTGAATATTAATATATGTTAATTAATTAAATCAATTGAATCAATTGGAATATATAACGAGAAAAGGGGTGGGGGCGAGGAGGAGGACGACGACGACGATGATGATGATGATGACAAGGATTATTAATGACAGAAATAATGCAATTTAATTTTCAACAAAATAAAAATTGTAATTATAACAAAAAAAAATGAACATAACGTAATATAATGATAGTTAAATATTAAATATAAATTTGGGTAGATATTCGTACGCCTCTTTGTAATTAAAAAAAAAAAAAAAAGAAGAAAAAAAATAGTATTCCCACCCCTTGCTCTCTGACGGCTAGATGCGACATATATTTGCCAGGTGCTGTCATCTACAGGCAATGATGTTGAGCCGGGAACTAACGGACTCGGAGTGAGCAGAGGGGACGTGCTGTCAGAGAATGACAGCAGCGTTAGCCAGGGAATTGTTCAAATTGATGGTATTATTGAGAGGCCATTGTCCGCAAGATCATCATCAATTACACAACGTTCAATCAGATCTGACAGTCAAGACCACGATGATCCACCATCACCATCAACTGTCCATGGTAGTACACCTCTATCACAAATTGGAGCACATCCATGTGCGTCTGTTAATGATATGTATCTCGGTCAAGGTGAGTGTAAACACGAATTATTATATTTCAAATTTTATTTTATTTGTCGTGATTATATATATATATATATATATATCTATTTTTTTTTCTACCTTCCCGTCTTTGGAGATTGCCAACTCGAATATTTTTACTTTTATTTATTTTTTTCTTTTTTTTGTTTTGTTTTGTTTTTGTTTTTTTCCTCCCACACAAAATCTTGCAACATATATCCTTGCCCAATTTTTCAGATCCTTTGACAGATCCACTCGCTGATTCACTCACTGATTCATTGATTGACAATGATGTATATCTTGGTGATAGAATTTATGTTGAAGAAGTTGGTTATTGGGGTCTTTTACCAATGCAAGAGCGTGAAAATGAATACGGCGATGTCTGTCATACTAATTACGAAAAATATTTTGGTTAGAATAAATCTCCTCTTCCCCCCTTATCCTCTTCTACCTTTCATTTATTCATTTATTTATTTATTTATTTATTTATTTATTTATTTATTTATTTATTTTTTATTCAAATCTTATTATCAATTGTTTTATTTTTGTTTTTGTAATTTTATTGTGAAAAAAAATTGGTGTATCAGTGTATAAAATATACTTTGTGATTGCAGATATTACAGTTCCAGGCTCACCCTCACCAGCCCCAAGTGAAGATGACGATGAGGGCTGTGGCAATGCGCCCTCGAGTCACAGTGGTGGCAATGGCAGTATCAGGAAAGGAAGACAAAAACGTGGTGTACTGCCAAAACAAGCCACTAGTATAATGCGTGCATGGCTATTTCAACATTTAGTTGTAAGTGAAGAAGAAAAGAAAAAAAAAAATCAATTATAATAAATAATTATGTACTTGATAAATTTTTTTTCATGTTTTTACACTTTTAAACAAGTCTAAGGAAAATTAATGAAAATTTTAATTCAATTACAGCATCCCTATCCAACGGAAGATGAAAAACGTCAAATAGCGAGTCAAACAAATCTCACGTTGCTTCAAGTGAATAATTGGTTCATAAATGCTCGTCGACGTATACTGCAACCGATGCTTGATGGCGCGGGTGCTGAGGCACTTCCACGCACTGGTAAACGGCACAAAGTTGTTAAACATGTTGTACAACCGCAACATCAAATGCAACAGCAGCAGCAGCAGCAACAACAGCAACAACAACAGCAATCACAACAAAGTGGTGGTTGGCAATCGGAGGATTCAGGAAGTGACTCAGGTTCAAGTGACGGTGATGGAGGTGCTGATAGATCTAAAGACGGAAATGACACCGATGACGATGACGATGAAGATCTTCACTGACCTTTGTCGTTATTCGTGATTATACTTAACTCTTTACGGTACCTTCGAAACCACTTGCTCATTACAGTATTAAGGTATTCGAGGTTAGATAACGCTTTAACTGTCAAATACGTAATTAATTATGCGATTATCAGGGATACGTGGCTCAGAGTTATCACGCTCTCATGCCAATTCATTTCGATGACACGTAACTTTAAATGTCATGTAAGGATTTGAAATAGAATTTCAAAGTTTTCTTCTACTTCTTTTTTTTTTTTTCTAATTTCTTGGCTATAACAAATTGCAATAACGATAATTAAATTGAAGTAAAAAAAAAAAAAAATTTTTTTTTCTTTTTTATGTATTTAAAATAATAATTTATAACTGAAAATTTCTAAATTTTTTTTTTTTTAATTTTTATTCTCTTCATTTCTTTATTATTCTGGTAACTGTCATGGAGATAAATGGCAATATGTACAAGTGTTTTTTTATTCTCTTTAAATAGTTTCAAATAGATATTATACAATAACAATTAGCAAACAAACAAACAAACAAAAAATAATAATAATAATAATTAGATACAAAATAATAGTAAAGTTATTTCTACAACGATAAATCATATTTTTTCGCATCGCTAGCGATTTATTAATAATAAATAAATAAATAGAAAAAAAAAAAAAAAAAAAAAATCACTCATAACTTCATCATTAAAACTTCCATGGATCATCAATTAACTATTTAACAACACAATGATTTATAAAAAATTCTAAACAACAGTGTGCAATGGATAAATCTTTCTAAATTTTTTTTTTTTTTTTTTTTTTTTTTCCTCATTCATTTTTTGACTGTTCAGTAAAAATTTAATACAATCAAAATGTATACCCTAGATTGCATTGCATTACATTAGATCATAACAAGACAAAGAGTAAAAAAAAAATATATATATATATATATATATAAATAAAATTTGATCAAATAAATGTGCCATCGGAGAGCGTGGTAACTTTCTACGCGTACAAGTCTGTTCGGAGCTCCGCATCGTCATGACGTAGCAAAGTGCTGTCCCTCCAAGATAATAATAATAATAATAATAATAATAATAATAATAATAATATAACAACTACTTAAATTAAAGTATATAACGATTATATTTTTAAACTCTAAGTGTCGTCGTCTCCCTCATGCATATACCGACACAGCCACAATCCCCTGTGGGCATATGCGGTATTCTGCTGTACATATACCATTACTGAGCGGTTATTAATAATAAAAAGAAAAAAGAAAAAAAAAACAACAACAATAAACAGAAAAAATATGATAAAACAAAATAATTGACAATTTATAAGAGTAAATAATGAAACAAAAACGAACAAGAGAAAAAAAAAAAAAAAGAAGAGGAGTAATGAATTTGAAATGGGGAGAAAATAAAAAAACGTATATACAATTATTATATTAATCCCCTCTCAGCCCCAATTACTTGTGTAATACAATATCATTTTTTGAAATGACACGCACAGACACAGTCACACACACATACACACACATATATATATATATATATATATATATATATTTATGCTATGTACGCGAGCATACGCCACTTGTAGTGTATAAGATTTGATACATATATACGTGTGTACGCTGTCTGCATACGATCATTACGTTTTATGATAATGGCACACGTTTTGTTCGTGACGTGATGGAGACGCATATATATATGTTTGGGACTTCCAGAGAGACACTGAAATACTCTCTCAAGTGCTTTAATTGAGTGGCGTCATTTCTGCCGTACGTTGGCCGTTAATTTTTATCTTGGCATTCAAACAAAAAAAAAAAAAAAAAGAAAAGAAAGAAAAAAACAAAGTGTTCCGTCCATGCACGGTTTTAACTTCCAATTTTGCCGCCCATCTCCAAGTGCTCCCACTCACTCACTCTCTCTCTCTCTCTCTTTTTTTTTTTTTTCTTTTCTTTCTCAAATTCATCTCTATATACATTTGATTATATATTATTGCCTCCAAAAATTTATTTTATTGTTGATACAGAATATGTGCAATGTGAATTGTTATGATTAATAATAATATTAATAATAATAATAATAATAATAATAATTTCATTTGATTTATATGATGATATTCTGAAAGGTAAAACGATATTATCGATTGGAGACAGCACAAAATGTGCAATGCCGCATATTGCACTAAATGACGAATAGCATTTAATAAAACAAAAAAAAAAAAAACAAAAAAATTGTATTGACAACGAAATAATATGATGATGAAAAATGTTAAATTGATAAATATCTTGTCAGAATTATTGCAATTGATTTTTTTTGTTTTCCTGTGGCGTGTCTGTACTGTGCTCAAAGTGCTAATTTTGCATAAAGATAACAAAAAAGCAAAAAAAAAAAAATTATTATAAAATATATATATTAAATTGTAAGTGTAGATTTTAAGGCTGAACCACGTATACGTATGTGCTGCGGCACCAGACAACTGTGATAGCTCGGTGGGCGGTGCCCAGCCTCCTCCCAATTCAAATACTTGTATTACATGGAAAGAAAATAAAGATGATGATGATGAAGAAGAAGAGGAAGAAGAAGAAGAAACAAAAAATAATGATGAAATACGATAAATAAACAAAAAAAAAATTAAAAAAATAAGTGACAATGTGAAAATGAAAAATTGAGAATAGCTCGTGTAGGATTATAAGGAAGGAGGTGCACATTTCATTCAAAAAGACAATTAATTAGATAAAAAAAATGATGTGGCTATGAATATACATGTTCACACACATACATATACACATACACATACACATACACGTTAAACATAGATACTTTGAAATGAAAAAAAGAGGAGAGAATATTCATCTTCCAAATCTCTTTTGAGAAGTTGAATGTGTATATACTCTTTTTTGGGTGTGCACAAAAATCAAACATTGAAAAATACAGAGATGAAAATAAACGAAAAAAACTGATTGAATTAGGCTACACAAAAATATATTTCATTCCAATAAGAATTAATTTTCGCGTTGCTTGTGCCATGTGATTCAGTAGTAGAAATAAATTCTTGTTGGAATGTTGATTTGTAAAAAAAAAACAGGATAGGAATGATCTCTATCACGTTAGTATTCGACCATT
The DNA here is from genome assembly GCA_963920625.1 of Dinocampus coccinellae. NCBI lineage: Eukaryota > Metazoa > Arthropoda > Insecta > Hymenoptera > Braconidae > Dinocampus > Dinocampus coccinellae. Next base: position 9,515,256 of record OY987186.1, read on the forward strand.
AAAATTGTAATCAGTATAAAACAAAAAAAAATTTCCATACGTCAATAATTGTGTTGTGTTATTGTCTTTTTTTTTTTTTTCTTTTTCTTTTTCTTTTTCTTCGCAGCATTTCTTCTATTTACGTTATTTCGAGTGGAATCAGTCATTTTTTTATCACGTATATTTCGAAAAAAATGTCCCTTAATCTTGTTATATAAAATAATTTTTTGGGAATTTGTAATTTATTTACCTACTTGTCATAATTAAAAGTGTCGAAAAATTAAAAAAAAATTAATTAATTTAAATAAATATGAAAATGCTAAAAATATGCGAGAAATTGAAAATAAAACATGATCATTCCTATCTTGGTAAAAACATCTTTTTAATCAATTAAATATGAAATTGATACATAGTCTGTGAATGAATTGAACACTTCTCTCTCTCTCTCTCTCTCTCTCTTGCACTCTTGTGTATATCTACGTCCTGTTAATTAAGTTTATTATTGATAATAAATGCCATGATGCTTGCAATAATAATTTCTTTCTTTTTTTTTTTTTTTTTTTCATGAGAATGATTATGTGAAGATAGGCAAATGAAATAAAACTCTGCATTTAATTAATAAGTCGGTATTATAAAAAAAAAAAAATCGTAAAAATGTTTATGTAAATAATGCTCACCTCTGAAATATAATCCTGTATCCTCTTTTGACGTAATGTATTCTTGTCAATTTATTAATATTTTTTTAAAATGATATTTCAATAAAATCCATTGTCTTATTCGCAATAGTGTTATTCATAGATAAAAAAAAAATATGAAAATATATGATATATGAATAAAAATATAAAAACTTTGTTTATCAATTTATTATGATTAAAAAAAAAATAAAAATAAAAAAAATTATAATAACAGATAATTAATTTGTATAATACATTTTATAAGATATAAATACAATTACTTTTTTGCAGGATGTAGAAAAAGAAAAAATATGCGAATTTTTTTTTCTTTCGCTTTCATACATAAAACAAAAAAATCTTTTTATATTGTACTCAATATTATGAATAGTAAGAAGAATTGAATATCATACTAATACACGCAATAATTATTTATAAATATTTTTACGTTCATATTAGAGAAATTATAAATTTAATCACGTTGCACTGTGACTGTATATGGGTAGTGAAAAATTAACACTCACTCGCACTTTGGAATTTCGCAACCATATGAGACATGATAAAAAAAAAAAGTCGATAAAATGAACTGTGAAATTTTCGAATTTTTGAATATTTCTATTGCGAAATTGCACAATATTTTGAATGTCGAGAATGTGTCAATATTAAATTGAAAAAATACTGAATAAGTGTGATAGATAACGATTAAATTACTGAAATTTCTTGTGGAAAAAGAAAAAAACAATAATAATTATAATATTGACCGAGCGCGTACCACACACACACACACACACACACACACACACACACACATACACACATATACATCCATACACATTTACACACACACTATTACATGTCGTTGATCAAAGACTCGTCACTTCAACATGTTCATTCTTATGATAATCCAATCTTGTCATCGATATGTGGTCCGCGGTGTTTTCCTAACAGTCTGTACCCACTTGATTTTGTTCAAATAACAATGCTGATCGTGAATTTATAAACCAAACAATAATAAATGATAATATAGCCACTACACTTCCTAATGTTATTGATAATCGTTCTGTAGCTGGTGATGGTTTTAAAAACATTCGAACACCAAGTTTATACCACACCGATTCAGTCCATGTTGAATACAATCCCGAATTCATCTGATAATCTAAGCAAAAAAAAATACAATCAATTCATTTTTCAACTTTAATTATTGTCAAAATTTTTTTTAATATTAATATATTAACTTAAACTTACTGTCAATTATAAAAGCCGGGCTTATCGCTGATGTAGTATTAACTGTTGAATTTATACAAATTCCCGTGAAATTATATCCACCCATCCAAAAAAATCGATGTTCATTACATTCTTTTGCCGACATTTCTGGTAATTTTTCGCCAGTAAATAATGTCAATAATTGTGCGGTATGAATCGTGACTGGATTTGGTGATGCATTCACGCCGACATAGAGTGAAAATAAATGATTTGGTAATTCATCTCCCGGTGATGATGATGCTTGAAATAAATTGCATTTTGCACTTTTTAAATAGCACGATAACATATCGGTTATTAATTCTTCAATAATCAATGCATTCCCATTGGGCGATATTTTTCCGGTGACTTTTTCATACAACAAATCACCAAGTTTTATTGCAATATTGGCTAGTTTTTTATTTATTTCAATATGATCGTGTCCAAATGTTTCATTGTTATCCAAAATACCGCCATAATATTTATTCGTAAATTGTATGCCATGATTGGCAATAACCACAGCTGTTAAATTGGGTTTTACAGCAAGAAAACTTTGTATTGATGCAGGTGGAATGCTATTAGATAATGTATTGTTTTCCAATAATAGACTTTTTTGCAATTTTTTAATCAAGTCATTATTTTCGTAATTATTTGCATGTAAATACAGATTATCATCATCGCTACTTCCGAGTTGTCCCAACTCAATAATTGTATTTATTAAATCAAATTTAAGTGTTTTACCCCCCAGGGCCTTAAATTTACCCTCCTTGAGATCATAAACAAAACGACTAGATCCAATATAGTCAAATGCTTCACCATTCATCAAAGAAAATAAAACATTTGTGTCTGTAAATAGTTTAAAAAATTAACACAAATTTTTATTTTTCTTGTGTTGAAAAAAAAGTATCGTTCTAATGAATTGATTTGATTACCTTTTACTGTAGCATTAAGTGAATTTAAGTAATATGCCGTAGCAAGAAGCGTCACAAATCCTGTTACTGCACTATTAGCACCGGGTGCTAAACCATCGAACATAGAATTGGCATCCAATCGTGCCATCACAAGTATCATTGACTTTGTTTCATCAGTCAATGATGATAATGGCCAATGAATATTATAATCACCAAGTGGATCGCAAAAATGTACTGAATGCACATATAATACTGTCTTGGAGCGTCTAATGCACGATTCAGAATTAACTGCAGCTGACATGAATGATTGCATCTCCAATGCGCATAAAGATCTCTCGCTCTGTTTCTCCAGATCATGAGCATTATGTTTGAAATAGCAGTCTTTGATTTTTTCAACTAAATCATCATTCTGAAAATTTAATTTATGAAAATATTAATATGTATTGTAATATTTTAAAAATTTTATACAATTTTTTTTTTGTTTTTTTTTTTTTTAGGAACAAGAAAAAAATCATTTTACGTCAATGTAAAAAATTGGATATTTCCAATCTTTTAGAAGAAATTCATTTCCCAATGGATTCCATGGTTTATTAACGTCACATGTAGCTTGACTGGAGTATTTATTAGGACACGTAGCCTCTGGTGAATAACTGGACGGATTACCTTGGCTACTATTTTTTGATAATAACAGTCCATTAATATTATTTGTTGCATCTAAACGTTCAATAATATCTTTTGTAAACATCGAAAAAGGCATAACAACTGTGTAAGGTCCGGCAGTTGCGTTGGATTCCAACCACTCGACATCATTGAATCCTTCTACTATTTGTATCACTCCTACACTACCACCTCTCGATGCTATGAAAAAGAAATAAATTATTATTACCAATTTGATTATAAATTAATAAATTTAATTGACACACAAAATCACACACACACACACACACACACACATTTAAAATTGGAGAGTGGGACAAGTTTGAAAAATTTCAAGTTAATCAAATCACGTAAAAATAAATCTTAAATTGTAGCAAAGCAAAAAATCAACTCACAGGAACATCCAAATTGATGTGTACCATTGTGTCGACGAAAACAAGCAGATACTCCATCAACTGGCATATAAATCATATCTTTGATTCGACCTGCTGTCACTGAAATACAAATATGCGATTGAGATAACATCATGATGAGATATTTTGAAAAAAAAAAAAAAGTATATATATTATATTATTAATTTATTCTTATATGTACTAACCACAATTTATTGCAATAATTAATAAAAGTAGCTTAGAATCTATAGGTGACATTTTTATAAATAAAAAATATTTATAATATAAATGACTGAGAAGATGAAAAAAAAAAAACTCGATACAACTATTTCACAAAACGGCCCACACTCGATGACCAAGCTTAAAGTACAATTTTCAACATCAGTGGTTATATCTCGTTTCATCGATATCCGTTGCGATACACTTTTCTGCTCAAAATAGCACTATAGCATTTTTGTACAGTGTATTATATCGCAATATGGGGTCAACGTCATGCAATTTTTTGATGTCAAGGTTTACGTTCATATATTTTTGCAAATTTTTATGTGCAAAAATGAATTTCGCAATTCAAGGTGAATTTTCATTATCAAATGGCGCGTCTTTAATATTACCCGCGTAATTTGAATTGTAAATAAAAATAAATACAAAAATCTCATGTGCAATTCAAGTTTAACCATCAAAATTAATATTTATATGTCATAAAAAATATTCACAGTAAATTTTTTTTTATAAAAGATGAAAATTTTCAACGTGTCAATAAAAATAAATTAATAATTACTATTTTCCATTTAATTCGGCATTTTGTCTTGACATAATTTTCCAATTAATCGGAAAAAAAAAAAAAAAAATTATCAATAATTATTTAAATAAATATCAATTGTTTATATTCAATAATTATAATCAGATGTATAAGTTTGAAAAAAAAAAATAATAATAATAAATAAATATTGCGTATTGTATAAATATCGAATATATACATTTTACGTATAGTGATATAGTCACGTGCAATCGCTTTTACAGACACAAACTCATTCTTTGAATCACGTGCACACGTGAGCGCGAAAACACGTGCACGTCCTAGACACTACTCGATGCAATGTGAAAGGATCTTGCGGGAGGGAGTTTCAATGTACAATATTGTGTATAAATCAAGTATACGCCCTTCACACTGCATTGCAATAAGTTAAAAATCATTATCAAATTTATATTGATAATAATTAAATAATTATATTGATTATTCATTTATAAAAATTTAAAAAAAAAAAAGAATTGTTTTTTGTTTTTTTTTTTTTCAGATTTTACGTGGATTTTTTGTTTTTTTTTTTTCATTTTTCCTTTCCACAGTGAATTTTTTATCGTGGTAAGTACCAACATCAATTTATCCAATCACGTACAATTCTGGATCAGTTTATTTTAAATAATATTTTACATATTTTTATTTTCAGTTACTTTCCATACACGTGATTCAATACGTGTTTTTTTTTTTTTTTTTTTTTTTTTTTTGTTCCAATGGTGTCAGGGACGTTCACGTGAACAACCCAGTATAATATGTAGTTCGCCAATTAAACCAAATCACTTTCTTGGTACACATATCATAGCATTGCGTTACATTCACCTTTAACGTTTTTACTGATCTATTCCTATGAGCATTAAAAAAATTGGTGAGTATATGCAACACCTGAGCTTTTTTACAATCAGTCAATCCATGAAATGTGTCATAATGTGCAAAGAAAAAAAAGTAATAACAATAAATAAATAAATAAATAAATATATAAATAAAATTACTCAGACGCACAATATACAACACAATAATTATTATTGATGAAGCTTTTTGTATCGATTGCCTTTCAAATCCTTTCTCCTTTTACTCACGAGACATTTAATTTGATATTCAGTTATACCGTCAATGTGAGATCATTTATTCAATTCGAAAAATCAGTGGTGTGCTGTTGGTTACTCTATATACGCTCACGTATAACTTTAGATGTTTACATGTGGATTTTTTTAACTATAACATTATTCATTCAGAAATAATTGATATTTTACTGTGCTAATATTTTGATTATTTACAAATTAAAAATAAATAAAAAGTATTTTTTTTATTTATTCAATTTAAAATTCAATTGTTAATTTTAGAAGAAAAAAAAAAAAACAATCTCAGTGAAATTTTATATATACGTTTTTGCAGATATGTTGACATTGCCAGAAGTATCATCATTAACATCAGGATTATTTCATTGTCTTGATGAAACTAATAGTACATGGGAAATACCACCCGATGAATTACTATTTCAATCATTAACAATTGGAGACGTATCACAAGATGATCATTCCTGGAGTGATGAAACATGCAAGGATATAAGAAGTTGGAAAAAATTACGTTTTGATGATTCTATGGGATTGTCATCATACGGTACTTTTTCCATTTATCATTAATATTTTGTTTCATCAAATATATATGTATATTTTCATAATGATTTCAGATATAGTACCGATTGTTAGTCGATGTTGTTGCTTACAAGAATTATCACTGTCATATTGTTTGCTTAGTGATAATCTTTTATCAGTAATTTCACGTGATGATCATTTACCTTTGAAAACAATGAAAATTAATGTATATCCAGATTCAATGCCATTTTCTCGTATCAGTAATGAAGCGTGGTGTACCTTGCAATGTCATTCGCCCAATCTCAATCTTCTTCTGTAAGTTTCATCAAAAATTTTTATTATAATTTGTTTATATTTTTTTAAAATTTCAATTCAGAACATCACATCTATCAAATGAAGATGATTACAATGAATTGTTGACATCTTCTATTCCAATAACACATTTATATCTTGGTGGATTTCCACCAGCGACATTAGTCCGGAGAATCAGTGAGAATTGTCCACGTTTAATTGAACTTATTTTAAGTTCATACACTCCTGGTATCATTGATCAAATATTAATTTCCATTGCACACAAGTGTCCAAATTTTTCCGCTATTGGACTTGGAGATTGTGAACTCACGTGAGTATATTTAATTGTTTGTTGATAAATGAAAATATTTATATATATATATATATATTATAAATTCATATTACAGATGTTCTGGTCTTGTGGAATTTGTTGATATTTGCAAAGAACGTCTACGTGTATTATATATATGGGAAACGTCACTTGTTGAAGACACTAAATTCGATGTAACAAGAGCGATATCAAAAGTATCATCTCTTTTAGGTCGTACATGGACACCGGAATATATTCCACCGTGGTAATAAATATTTCAAGATTTTTTTTTTTTTAATGTATTTTGATACTTCAGTGTAGTTGATAATTAAAGGTTTAAATATATATACATATATATATATATTTTTTATATTTATTTTTTAAATGCGCCAAAAAATTTTTTTTAATAAAAATATTCTACTTATTTTACGAAAAAATATAAATTTTATTATTGAATTTATAATAATTATCCGTGAGTTAGATAATGATGATGTATAATTATAAAATGAAATAATATCACTATTCGTCGTTCAATCTTTTTTTTTTTTTTTTTTTTTCCCTCTGATGGATATGTATAACTTTCGAATATACATATAGAAGAATTGTATCTATACAAATTAAACGTGTATGTACACCCATAATATCTAAGGAAACAAAAACAATTATGTTACATTTATCTATTAATCCAATGAATTTTTAAATTATATTTATAATGTGAAAGAAAAAAAAAAAAAAAAAAAAAAATTGGGTATTTAATAACGACTCAATTTTAGTAACGAATATTATTAAAAATTATTATTTCATATAGGAAATATATCGTTTAAACCAATTTAACGTTTGTATTTTTTTTTTTTTTTTCATTTTCTGTACTAATTAATATCTCACTGTTGCGAGATATTCTTTCAGTCTTGAATCCTAGCTGGTAAATAATTGTCATTTTAAAAATGCTGGATCAAGAATTTGATTGTCATAATTAAAATGATGAAAAACTTTTGATGATTATAAATTATACAAAAGCAAGATGCATATAATAAATTCGTTTCGTTCTTTTGATTTTCGAACACATGATATTTTTTTTTTTCCTTTTTTTGTCTACGTATAAATTTAAAGTAATGACATTGGAAGAATTTCACAACCGATAAATTAGCACCCAGCATTTTGTGGTCTGCTCGATATTCATTCGAACTCTTCTCACACTGTATTCAGTCAAGCATTAAATCTATCAACATTTTAGTAATAATCAACAGCTAATAAGTTGGAGGACAATTGATTTGACAATATATAAAGGGATTTTTTGAAATTTATAGACGGGGTTAATTAGTTTTTTACAAAATGAAAAAGACAAATAATTACTGTAAATTCGCGATTTTGATCTAAGAAAAAATTTACAATAGTAGTAACTACGCATTAACGAGACATGTGATTGTTTGAAATAAATTTCATTTCTAAATGATACTTTCAGCTTTTTTATGGACTCTATCATTGAGAAATTTAACGATAAAATGTTTCAATTTACCATGAAGCAGGACGTTAATACTGAGCGTGAGTATTGGGTTTTTTTCTTTTTTTTTTTGTTTAACATGTCATTTTTCCTTTACGCGACTCAGTCATGATTGCACAACTAATTCGTCATACAATGTCTCTGTATCATTAAACTTGTGAATATTCACCTCAATAAATCTGTTTAAAACGGATTATTCGATGATAATTCATGACATAAGTATTTCAGCCATCAGTCAGGCAAATCAATAGAAATTATAGGCACAACAGGTTTTGTTAAGTCAATCTTCTTTATGTGCTTTTCATTTTTATCTGGGACCATAGGCTCGGATGGCGGTAGATCCTGATCATTACGTGATTGATATGAAATGTTTCCATATTCTTGAAGAAGCGGACATAATCCTAAGAGAAAATGGCAAAAATCTTTTCGTATTCCGAACCACCCTAGAGAAAAAAAAAAAACAAAAAACAAAAAAAAAAGATTAATTTATGAATAGATAAATTATTAAATTAAAACGGTATAATATTATTTTTAAATTATTCTCACATCTATTTCCAGTTTTTGCTCCAAATGACATAAAAATAAGAGTTACGTGTGAAAGTAATAAAGGAACAATAACCGTAGTATAATTTAATGATAGATCACCGTCTAATTTATTCGCTAACAACACCTAAAAACAATGATATTAAAAATAAATTTATAAATTTAAAATATAAATATTTTACTCACTTGAAATACCAATATTGGAACAACGAGAAAAGTGTAGGCCAATGCAGAATTTAATGACGCTCTTCTCACACCAGCATTAACTTGAGGTGCTCTCAATAAAACAGCGGCAAAAACTATTATATACAATACCGCAACCAATGACAAACATAATAATGCCCAAAATGGGACAAACACAACTTCCCAACTCCACGTAATGAATCCATCTAATCTCAATGCAAGAAATATAAATTGTAAAACATTTACTGCACAAAATAATTCTAATTCAAATGTTCGATCATGTTTAACAGCCCATATACAAACCTAAAATAAATTATACAGTTTATTTTATCAGTAATAAAAAAATTATTTAATACTTATTTTATACTTACTGCTATAGAGACTATGGATATGAAGATAAGTGGAATGAATACAAGTATCCACAGATGCCTTCCTGATTCCAATTTATCGCAAACAAGCAATTCAAACATGAGTAGAATGAGGTGCAATGCAAGGGTAATTAGCATAGCTTTATAATGTACATAAGCGTCTCCTTCCAATCTTGAATGTGGATGTCTCCACCAAATATAACTTCCAATTGTTGCGCCCAAAATTACCATACTCTTCCAAAACCATATTGGACTGAAAATTGACCAATAACTCCATTCCACGAATCCATCCAGTCTCAATGCAAATAGTATTGTAAAAACCATGAGACATGAGTGTACTAAAAATTTACTGAAATAAGATACAAAAAAAAAAAAAAAATTAAAACATTTAATGATATCGCAATATTGATTGATGTGAATATAAATTTAAATCAATTATTCATTGATTAATTTAAATATTCCATCCGATTCTAATGGTAAATTTGAATTTATAATATGAGATATTTCACTTAAACTGATGGGGAACAAAAAAAAAATTAATAATAATAAAATAAAATAAAAATCATAAATATAAAATGTCGTGTTATTCATCTTATTTTGTTTGAATAATTTAATGTTTTGTGATACGTGTAATGACCAATTAATTGAATACAATTGAAATATCAATAATATTGTTTTGTTGTGTAATTCGTTACCTTGGATTAAAATCTTGAAATAATGTTTGCAAATTCATGGTTATAAATGGGGTCGCTGATTTATAGGCCGAACAATGTTATTATTGTGTATAAGTAATCGAAAAATTCTCAACTTATTATTCATACCATCCTATATTGTCACAATTTAATTATTAACTTATCAAGTATAATGGATCTCTGTTGTTCACACATTTGTAGGATAATGATAAAAAATAATTTTAATAGCACGAGTTCAGGAAGAATTTTAGTTGAAGATTGGGGAGTGTATGTATATATTATTATTCTGTACTGAGAAGTTTCAACAAACTGAACATAGTCATTGAAGCCTCACATGGATAGATTTAAATTCAATAATTTAGTTTTGAATGAACAAAAACAAAAATATAATTAACAATAATTTATATTTTTAATTATTAAAGAATCATTGTGTGATATATTTCGCAAGTGTAGCGATAAATTTTATATTTATTTCAACTCATAAACAAGAAAAAAATTGTATTTTATTTCATTCAAATAATGGCCTTTTGCGATTTGACCGGATACAAATAGTCGATATGTCATATCTCGACCAATCACAATACTTTATCCTGACTAGATGGCGCTAGCCATTTTAACATTCATTTCATTTCCGTTCTCACGAGGTAATCGAGTTCTCTTTCCGTTTGTAAACCTAACTATGGCGGTGGGAAAAAATAAGGGTCTCTCAAAAGGTGGCAAAAAAGGAGTTAAAAAGAAGATGTAAGTGATTAATATTATACGAATAATGTCCAGTGTTAATTCATATCATTATAAAAATATTTTTTTAATATTTATTATTTGTGATGCTTGTGATTGTGATGGATTTGAGTTGTCTATACACTGGACCGAACAGATGGACATGCCGCTGTTATTCAATTGAAAATTCTATATTATAATTTTAGTCTGATATTTTATCTATCAACAATATTTATGTAGCAATAACAGGGATTGTTTGTTTATTTATTTATTTTTTCTATTCTTTTCTTGTTATATATCTGTGTCTTATCTCTGTCAATTATGTCAATGCTTAACCAATAGTTGAATGCCAAATTTTTGTGTTTCTTTTTTAGTGTCGACCCGTTCACACGCAAAGATTGGTATGATGTCAAAGCACCATCCATGTTCACCACCCGCCAGGTTGGCAAAACTTTGGTAAACAGAACTCAAGGAACCAGTAAGTATTCGTGTATTTGTTTTACAATGAAAATCACGATAATACTTTTATGGTCAACTAATACAAAAATAATTCCAAAATATAAAACAATTGCATTGTGTATCAATAAGTAAGTAAACAAAAAAAGCAACCCCAGCTTCACAGTAATTTCATCTATAATTTCTGTGACGTTTAGTGTTGCAAGAAAAATGTGCGAATGATATACCACAACTTAATCCTGATTTCGTTTAAGTTGATGTACCATCGCCACAAAAAAAAAATTTTATATATTAAAATGTTTTTTTTGTAGCTGGATTTTTTTTTCGAATAAGTAATTATATTTAATTTTCTTTGTAGAAATCGCTTCTGAGGGTCTCAAACAGCGTGTATTTGAAGTATCACTCGCTGATCTTCAAGACGATCATGATGCCGAAAGATCGTTCCGTAAATTCAGACTTATTGCTGAAGATGTACAGGGACGCTCAGTACTCACCAATTTCCACGGTATGGATTTGACCACCGATAAACTTCGTTCAATGGTGAAAAAATGGCAAACTCTTATTGAAGCCAATGTTGATGTCAAAACAACTGATGGCTATTTGCTTCGTGTATTCTGCATCGGTTTCACCAATAAAGATCAATTGTGTCAAAGAAAAACTTGCTACGCTCAACATTCTCAGGTATAATTGATAAAAATATTAAATATTTTCTCCTTTTTTGTTTTATTTACGCAATAAAATATTCATTATGATTTTCATAATTTTAATGAGTTTAATTATTGCGTATATTAATAACTGACTCTTACCACACGTTTTGTTCATTTAGAAAAGGTGATATGAAGTGCAGTGACACTTTTAATTATTTTATTTAATAATTTAAATTGAATTATTTGAAATAAGAGAAATAATTGAAGATTTGAATTAAATTTTTTTTTTTTTTTCATTCGTCCAGGTACGTAATATCAGACGAAAAATGGTCGCTACCATCACTGACGATATTGCTAAGAGTGACCTCAAGGGTGTCGTTAGTAAACTCCTTCCTGACGCCATTGCAAAAGACATTGAAAAAGCATGCCAGGGAATTTATCCCTTACATGATGTTTATATTCGAAAGGTGAAGGTTTTGAAGAAGCCACGTTTTGATTTGAGCAAACTTTTGGAGTTGCATGGTGATGGGGGTGGCAAAACCGGCGAACCCGGTGAGACTGGTTCCAAAGTCGACAGACCTGAGGGTTACGAACCACCAGTACAAGAATCTGTGTAAATGGTTGGGAAGAACATTTGAAAATAAATGAACGAAAAAAAAAAAAAAAAAGCAAAAAATACATTTTTATCACTTCATTAATAATTTTTGATTAATAATTATTTAAAGTTTAAATTTGATAAAATTTTTATTTGGTTTAATTAGAATAAGTATAAATGAAATAATAAGAAATGAAACAAAGAAAAAAATAGGAAATTAAAATTTAACGATTAAAAATAGGGCACTGTATTTACAACAGTTGCCAAACCACCAAGAACAAAAGCCTTGAATGTTTCACTCCAGCTACATAGTGTATAAAATAGTAGAATAATCAGTAATATTTGCGTTATAATATCAACCCACCACATTCTGAAACAAGAAAAATATTGTCATTATATTTAACCAACGTGATAATTTTTATTTTCTAATTCAATAGAAATATAATTATTGTATGGCTGTGCTTACACTCGCATGTGACGACGAGCAGCGGGCAAAGTTTCCGGTGGTTCATTAAGAATAAAAACACGTGCTGCGCGAATACACGCTTCAAAATACGCTTCCATATTCATGTCATCACCATCAAGTTGATAATTACGTCTTTCTCGAGCATTGAATTTTGATCTAACCTCTCTCAAATTTTCATTTTCAAAGTCCCATTGATTATTTGCATAATATTCAAATACTTCAAAACCTTTCTGAATTCGTCTATGAACCCGACACATTCTGTGTAGTTGGAAACAAAAAAAAAACAAATAAAAAATGATAATAATAATTAACATAAAAAATTAATTAAATGAAATAATAATATTTAATAATGAAAAAGATAAAAAATAACCCACATGGGCTTGTGTCCAAGGAGAAATAAAAGAGTGTCAATAAAATATGCTGGAATCATGTGGAACAATAGTACACAAATATTATGCATAAGTCGTGATTTTTTCATACTACCACCTGGATACCATAGAACTCCATTCAATGGTACTTTTTCAGTAACTTTACGACCAAGTTCAATTATTTCTCTCCATGATACTTTGAATTCACTGCTGCTAGTTAAATTATAAACTCTTCTATTTTTGTCATTACAACCGATGAAATTCCATGAACACGCGAGTATGGCATTGACAGCAATATCAACAGGAAGATAATCTGCATAACCCTGTTCATCACAATACATTGTTCTAATGACACCTTTACCAGCACCAATTAACAATCCAGTTGGTCCATTCATATTGTCTGTCCAACCAGGAATCGGTTCCTTCCACACAGGTATAACTATACTGGGTCTTTAATATTAAATAAAATACAAAAAATCTTGATAAAACATGAAAAAATAATTTAATTTAATCTAATTAATATTGTTATTGAGGATGATATTACCGAAGAATTATTACTGGAAGATGTGGCATCGCTTCTTCAACTAAACTCTCGGAAAGTGCTTTAGTAAAGGCATAAGTGTTTGGAAAATTACCAAGTATTTTTTCTGTCATTGCTTCAACCACATCGTCGTCCATCCACTCGACACATTTAATTATTTTATGTGGATCCGCTGGTGGTGGGTATGGCTTTTCACCGAGCACCTGATTACAAACAAATATTAAATCATTATTAATTCCTAACTATGAATGATTGGCTCGTTATTCATTTTTTATTTTATTTTTATTTGATTTTACTTTATTATATAATTTCATAATTTAAATGTTTAAAAAGCGATTTGATGTAGATGATGTAGATTATAAATTTATGTACGCACTTTCTCTTCCAGATGACAATACGCTGTACTGATATAAGCAAATAGTGCCAAGTTTTTCATTTCTTTTGCTAATTCCAACATATTTTTTGTACCACGAGTATTAAGAAGAACAGCTCGCTTGAGTAATTCATCAAATCTATTAATCAATTATTTATCATTAATTTTATTTATTTATTACTATTTTTTTTTATTGATAATTCTACTTGGATACTTTACCTGACAGTTGCAGCAGCATGATATATTATACTGATTTTTTCACAAAGCATTTTACGATCACCAATTGATAAACCCAATCCTGGTAGTGATACGTCACCATTGACAATTGATACAGTATTGTGAAGTGCTTTCAATCCCCTCTCATTTTTAATTGTCTCAAAAAGCTAAATTTTTTTTTTGTTTTTTTTTTTTTTTTTCAACAATACAAACTATTATTTATATATAAATTATATTTTTTAATATCATGCTCTCAAGCTTTCGCAAATCTTTCATCAAATATCACACAAATCATTCACAGTGTAGAATTAAAAAAATTATAAAAAATAATAATATAATATATATTTATTTATATGTATGAGATATAAACTGATTGCATGAGTTGACAATATTGTCAAGAGAAATTTTCTATTAATTTATTGGATAAAATTATGGATTATGGCTTCATTATTACATACGCAACTGAAGAATTGAAAAGGAAATTGTCTGGATTTATTAATTATACATATTTTATTAATTTTAATAATATTATAATTGACAGAAAAAAAAGAATATATATATATATATTTTTTTTTCAATGACATTAATATAGGAAAATTATTATTATTATTTTCTTTTTTTGAATTAATTAGTAGAATCAGTTTTTTATATTCCTAAACAACTCGGGAGGGGGGAAAGAGAGGCATCGCGTTATAAAACCAAAATTCGTTAAGGCCATCAATAAAATATATTTTTAAAAAATCCATGTTGAATATTGTATTACGTCATGAGTTGGAAATTTTACTGTGTGCGTCAAGTGTTCAAATACTGACAAAACAATTAGCATAAGCATTGACATACCCATGAAAATTTACTTATTTAATTCTTTATATTATTGTATTGATAGAAATGAATTTTTTTAAATGTTTTTATTTTTGTTTCATTTATATTAAACACTAGTCGAGTTTTTTTTTTTTTTCCCGTAAAATTTCAAGTATATTGAGCGTAATTAATTTTAATACTTGGGGATAAATTCATCGTATTGATATCATGACCTCCCCGGATGTTTATCTTTCATGCACGGAGATAATAAAACGGCAAAAAAAAAATATATATATATATTTTTTTTTTTCATTGTAAATAAGTATCTTGATATTGAATACATTATTGTAATATACTATGAGAATTGATTGCATAATGTTTTGTTAGAAATTATCGAACATGCTAATTTAATAATTGAAAAAAAAAAAGAAAAAAAAAATATGATAAAAGAAAAAATTGAGAATAAAAGTAAATAATATCTATCGTCTACATGACTGTGCCTTTTGGAAATTAAACCATGTGATTTTATATATTTTTTCATTGGATATTATAAATATTGACTTTTTTATTTTTATTAATTTGTTTTTTAATACGAGTTGGAGCGATTGATAATTGTATAATGTGTATTAATTTTATTATTAACATATAAATTTATTTGATTTAATTATTATTATAAGTTTTCATCATAATTCATTTTTCATTGATTCATATAATTATTAGTTGAGTATTTTTGTTTTTTTCTTTTTTTTTTTCGTTTGTTTGTTTATTTTTGAGGTTTTTAAAGAGTTTCAGTGTAAAGTTCAAAGAGAAAGGGATCGAGTGGATTTTCATAGACTTGTGTGAAATATTATTCACATATTTACTAGAAATTAAATCTTGATAGAGATAAAATAGAAGAAAAAAAAAAAAATAAATAAAAAAACGTTTCGCCAAGTGCTGAGAGATCTATAGTAATGTAATAAACAAACAGAAAAAAAAAAGAAAAAAAAGATGAGGAAATTAAAATAAATAAATAAATATATTGATGTAGTGATATTTGGTGGCGTAATTTTTTAAACTTTCAAAATTTCTAACGAAATATATTAATTTTATGTTAAAATATATATTTAAAAAAACAACTTAAAAATCACACAAATATATGAATTTTAAATTAATACTATTATATTTATTGTTTTTATTTTATATAATGATTTTTATATATTGAAATGGAATTTACGAAATCATTTTTATTTTTTTTTTTTTACGAGTGACGTATAAATAATTAAATTTTGCAATTTGATTATTTATTACAAATAGATAGATATTTATATGACTTGTGAGATATTTAGTTGGCCAAATTCATGCTTCACCACGCGCAAACTACTGTATTATTTTCCCTTTCTCTTGTTTCCTGTGATCACATTGTACGTTAAAAAATCCATTCATAAGAGAAAAAAAAAAAAAAAAAAAGAAAAAGAAAAGAAAGAAACCAGTTAATAATCCAACAATATTCCGAAAAATAAATATATTTATATATAAATTTTTGTTTTTTTTTTTTTTGCGATTTCATAAAATGATACAAAATTTCAATTATAAACTAATTGCACATCGTGTGATCATCAAATTTAAAAATACTCTCATTTTTTTTTTTTTTTTTTTTTTTTTAATTCAATGAAAACAATCTCCACTTATATAATTGTTTTTCAAGCAAATAAAATTTTGACAATTAACCAACACAATTTTTCAGGTGAAAGAATAAAAAAAAAAAAAATGGATGAATTTTAACAAATGATAATATAATTTTTTTTTTTTTTTTGTCAAATATAATAATGATGCAATATAATGCAATATCTTGTTGAAAATTGTTTAGTAACTAAGAAATTTTGTTTATGATATTTATACTGTCACGATTAAAAATAGTAGAATATCATTTACGTGTTGTTGAAAATAATTCAAATTGTCACAGTTCAATCAATGATGAGAAGAGTAAGAAGAAACACAAACGAAAAAAAAAAAAAAAAAAAAAAAAAAAAAATCATAATAACAGCAATCACTTGAAGATTAACTTGTAGGTTGAGAGTAAAATGGCACACACATGTCACGTAAAAAAACAAAAAAAACAAAAATGAAAAAATGAAAAGAAAGAGATTGCGTGTGGTTAAATGGAAGCTGAGAAATGTGACATAACAAAATCCCTGTATGTTACTTTCACCGGTGTACGATAATTTGCTCTCACATTGCGCCGCGATTACGTTTACATTGAGGCCTTGACTCTGTTTTTTACAAGGGCGACAATTATACACATAAAATCCATTAGATTATACATTTTTGTTTTTGTTTTTTGTTTTTTTTTTTATTCTGTTAAATTTAATCTTTTTTATTATTTAAATATAATTATGTTGGATCTCAAGAGAACTGATTCAAGAAATTGCAATAATTATTTTTTTTTTTTCTATTTTTTATTATTATTTATTATAAATTTTTTAACGATCAATTGAAGATATCATTTATAAAGCCAGCGGTATTTTGATATATCTAATTAATGAAAGTGGATGAAAAGAAAAAAAAAAAATTAATAATAATAAATAAATAAAAATGTGCCATTTCATACTCGTAATTCTTTTTAAAAAGATTCTTTATATATAAATACACCGGGATAATCTTTATATATATATATATATATTTTTTTTTTTTTTTCTCAAAGTGCGCTTTCACTTTGAAGCATTTCCATCTGAAACAATACTCGCGCAATCGTTGAATAAACATCAGCCAAATGACATAACATAACGTGCATATTTAAAAAGCAAAAAGGAAAGAAAAAAAATTTATATTTATACTCACAGCGGAATTGAACATTTCATCGAGCCGATATTTTGGTTCCTTGCCCTTTTTTGGCCGAATAAGAAGGTGAATTTTTCCAATGTTGGGAATACAACGTAAAAATTTCTCGATTATAACTTTACCGAGGAAACCGGTTCCACCAGTCACTAAAATTTCACGACCGTTGAACATGTCGGCTATTCGGTCTGGTATATCTTCTATTTTTGTTGATGCCATTTTTTTTTGTTATTTTTTTTTTTTTTTTCAAGTTGACAATTGACACCAACTCACTGCAATATAAATATCAAATTTTATTTTCAAAAAGAAATAGAGAAGAAACAAAAAAATGAAAATAACTAAAAAATTTCAAATTGTGATTGATAATTTTTTTTTTTTTTTTTTCTTTTTCGGTTTTGTTTGTATTCGTTTAATTACGTTTGATTCATTCAACTGTTAATTATGACCGATTAATGTACAGTGCCACGATAAAAAAAAAATATTTTGGTATATAAAAAAATATGAATGAGGAAATATAAACAAACAAAAAAAAAAAAAGATTTTTTTAAATTTCATGTTATTAGAGTCTGATGGAAAAAATATTGTTATTCATTTGTTTAATATTATTTAGCATAAATGTGTCATGAGTTATAAACAATAATTATATTTACAATGACATATTTAAAAGAGAAAAAAAAAAAAAAAAAAAAAAAAAAAGGTTATAAAATCACATGAGATATATATAAACATATCTGATATAAGTACACATGTCACGTACGTACAATTTACTTTTTTTTTTCTCCTTTTTTTTCTTCTGTTACTAGGATTTATTAAAAAATTATTTTTCATAATAAACTACTCATCGTATTGTCAAGTATAAATATTCTTATATTATCAATTACACAAAATTTCATAAATCAATCAATTAATTCATTGGGGGTAAATTGAAAATAAATTATTGAAAAAAAAAAAACAAAAAAATAAAAAAACAAACAAAGAAAAAAAAAAGTTTATAATTTTTAAATGTAGGTGAAGAGTGAAATAAAAAATTATTTTTATGTATCCTCAATTTAACGTAATTAATCATGACGTGTATATATATATATTGAAATATAAATACTTTCTCGATTGCATTCATGACCATGTTGCAGTGGTTTTTGCACTGACCCCCTTTTACTCTTACACTCACATTATATGTTAGGGTATAACGTAAATGTTGCTTTCTTTTTGTCTTATTTACTTGTTACTGTATATTAGTTAATAGTGCACGTGTGAAAAACTTGTTTATGTATATAAACAGAAAAAAAAAATTTTTTTTTTTTTTTTTCATCTCATTTACTAATTATTTTCGATTAGTTTTTTTTGTGTATTAATTTTTTTTTTGTTCATGTTTCTTTTTGCATCAACTTGAGACATGAATAGAGGTCGCACGCCACATATTTGCATATTTGAATTTGAATTGATACGTATAATTAAATTGACTCGAAAGGAAAACAAACTATTTATATTTATTGTTTCGTTTTGTTTTTTTTTTTCTACTTAATGCCAAATGTTTGAGATATGGAATTTGATGGTGCAATAGACGTAATTGCACTATTTTACAACATTTTATAATACGTTGAATTGAAAAAAAAAAAAAAAAAAAAGGAATTTTCAGGAACATTAAACACACGCAAAATAATTTTACTCTCTTCCCCTTCACCCTTCTCCTCCTGCTGTTCGCCACTTTGCCTTGCCACCTATTTGCTATTATTCATTGAGCTTTTAAGACACGCGGGAGCGCACAAGACAATTTATATTTTGAAAAAAAAAAAAAAAAAAAAAAAAAAAATATAATAATTATTACTTTTTTTATTTTTTTAAAAATTTTTTTAATTATATTAAATAATTTTTTGATTCATTTTTTTTTTGTTTATCTTTTTATTTTGTAACAGAAAAAAAAAAGAAAAGAAAAAAAAAGTAAGAATATTATCACTTTGATTGTAATTTAAATGATTGATTAATTAATCATTTTTATAATTTTTTTTATCATGATAAAATTTAATAAGAAAAAATTATAAATAGATAAATATTTAGCACTCAATACACTCAATCACGTGAAATAAAACGAAAAGAAAAACCTTTTATAACACTTACAATTTTGATTTTTAAAAATTAAATGATACAAAAATCTTGATAACCAGTTGATACAATGAAAAATTTAAAATAGAAAAATAATTGATAATATCAATTGTTGAAATGGCTGATACTCTTTTTGTTTGTTTTGTTTTTTGTTTCTCTTGTTTTTTGAAAAAGCGTCGACTTGTACAGTCAGTGAGCCGGTCACAGACTGAGAAAATTTTGTTCTGAATACTCTTCGTTATTTGGTTTGACGCTTGACTGCGTTTGTATAGGTTCTAATAATTGTGTGTATGTGTTGGTTAAACATTTGATGTTGTCGTTGTCATTTTTATGTGTATGTATTCTCTCGAATGGTTGTGTCGTTAGGCCAGGGCCGCGTGGAACTTTCAATTGAATGTAACAAAGACTACTCATTGGCTATGTATCAACCCCACCATTTAGACTTAATGATTGTGACGAGGCCCTGTAAATAAACTTTGACTGTGTTTGGCCCGTCGTGAAATTCAATTTTTTTAATTTTTCTCGCGCGTTATAAACGTTAAGCGCCCGCAAAAAGTTATATATTCACTCTTGATTATTAAATTTTTTTTCTTTTTTTTTTTTTCCATTATTTTTCGCATATTTTGTCATATAATCATAAATAATGCACTGAAATAATTGGATATTCAAAATAAATAAATTATATCAATTATTCGTGTATTAATTTTTTTTTTTTTTTTAATTTTTGTTTATACACAAATTCAAAGTTATAATTATAGGATAAATAATAAAATGAAATTTTGCAATTTATTGTGTGGTATTAATTAATCAATAAAGTATAAATATTTTTATTTCTAAAAAATTTTATATATAATAAAAAAAAATTTTTAAAATTAAACTCTATATTTCGATTAAATTCAAATTGTGATATTATTTAAAATTCACATGTGCATTGTGTAATTCATTATGATGAAAAAAAGAGATGATTATATAAATATTTATTGTATTGAACATTTGAATGTCAGAGTGGATTATATATATTTTGCACCGTGTGTCATTGTTACAGCTGACAAAATATCATGCGCATAAGTAGTAACACCCATTATCAGTCCGACAAATAATAATAATAATAATAATAAATTAAATTATTTAAAATTTTTTTGTTGTAAAAATAAATGTCATGACTTTTAATTATTTTCAATCATTACGCGATTTAAAAGTGAATTTATGAAATTATTTTTTTCAATGAAATCGATATAGGAAAAAAAAAAAAGAAAAAAGAAAAAATTCAATTCAATTTTATCTCATCCACTTGGTAATTTCTAATATAATTTTCTAATTTAAATGAATAACAATATTTATTTATGTTTTGATTTTGATATAATTTATTTTTTGATTTATAATCTTAAATAAAATAATGTAATCATAAAATACATTATAAATAAATTTTTTATCCGTTTTTTTTTTTTTTTTTTTTCTCATTTTATATATCATTATCTAATTTATTTCAATCTCATATAATTATTTGAAAAAAAAAAAAAATATGAATGAGAAGATGAGAGCAACAGTCAACGTCGAATAGATTTGTTTTTCTCCCTCGTTTTTTTTTTTTAAAATTTTTTTTTGTTTTCACTATTTTTATGTAACGAGTCCTTGAACAATTCTTAGATATTTTTTTTGTTGATTCATCACAATAAAGAAAGAAAAAAAACAATAAAAAATAACAAACAATTCTTGTATCTATAATGAATGAAAATTTATAATATTTTGTGGGATAAACGTGAAATAAAATTTCATTTATTAAAATCATTTGTATTAAAATAAAATTCAGATTGATGAGATAAAAATGAATGGCGGGAGTTTTGAAAAAATAAAAAAAAATAAGTAAAAAAAAATTTTCTCAATTGTAATGTGCTGCAGCCAAACTGAAGTTGTTCGACCTCTATTCAATGATGCAATTTATACTTTCGTGCGCAATAACTCGGGTCTCTCCCAGTTGAAATGAGAGAGCGATTGAGATTTCAACATTTCAGGATGCCAAGAGCCACACGACGCGCAATGCTGCAAGCCAAACACGCATACATACACGGTCGCACACATTCGACAAATTAAAATCTTGCGTGTACTGCACACGTAGCTTATAAAATATACCTTCACTTTTTTTTTTTCCCCCCACCCTACCTTTCCCCGCTCTCTCTCTTTCTCTCTCTCGCACTATCTGTTTCTTTATCTTTCTTATTGAATCTCACCGTGTTTTTGCACACAAGTGCGAATTGGTATAACTTTCTTTGTACAAAGTTATCGAAGAGAAAATGAGAAAATGAGAAAAAAAGATAAGACGAAAAGAAGAAAAGAAGAAAAAAAAAAAAAAAATTCACTAAAATAAACACAAATTAATAGGATAACTTTTGTTTATATATTTGATTAACAATTCACTATTTTGATATGTAAATTTATTTATTATTGTATATATGGGGTGATTAATCTCTATATATTGTTGTGTTATATCATTAAATATTGATATTGTTTCAATTATGATTTTTTATTTGAATATGGAACTTGATAAATTTTTTTATTTATTTATTTATTTATTATTATTATTATTATTTCATCTATTCATATATAGAATTGAATATTATATATAACATTTAATACTTTATTTCAAAATGAAATTTTACAATTTGTCACCACGTTGCGTAAAATTTTATACTTTCTAACTATATATATATATATATATATTTGTGCGTTCACTTTTGTGTTCATTAACGAAAACCAATCCAAAATATGGATAAAAAAAAAAAAATCCATGAAAAATAGATAATCTCAAAAATAAAAATGATTGAAAAATAATTCGATACACATGTACGTATTATAATAAAGTTCAATCAACGTTTTTACATTCAATATGAGATCCAATTTATAAATTCAAAGGTGAAGAAAAATAATAATAATTATTATTATTATTATCCCTATATCATGATATTTATAATAATAATATTCACTTTTTAAAATAATTGCAATTTATTATATAGTCAAGAATTCCCTCAACTTTCAGTCAATAAATCCTTGTCATTCTTATCGACAGCCACAAACAAATAAAATAAATCCTAAAAGTTCAACCAAAAAAAAAAAAAAAAAAAAAACAAATACAATATTTTTCACACCCATAGTCTACAATAATCATAATATAATATGAATTACAGTTCAACTATTTAAACTAATTTTTGCGTCATTAAAAATGAAGTGATCAGAATATATAGAAACCATAGGAATAAAATTCCAAGAGATGATAATACGATGCAGTCAACGATATAATACATCATAAATATCTTTCGTGTTAAGGGCAGAGTTGAAGGATTCTCTTTGAGAATATATTGCCGTGCACCTAAAATGTAAGCCTTCATATAATCATCCCAAGTATATGCTGTGGTGTCCATAAAAAAAACTTCTTTATCGGCTGGAGTCATTCGTCGTTGCAATTCTTTCATACCGTCATTCCTATGATAAAATCCACCGTGAGTCAAGTGTAATTATATTGAAGTATTGAATATAATTGGAATAAATAAAAAAATAAAAAAACAATGATTATACCTGAATATCCATGGTTTAATTGTATAATATTGAACCAATTTCAAACCCCAACTCACTTTATCCTGTACTTTAACTAGAAATGGTTTATTTCCAGTCAAAAAACAGATTCCATCAATAAAATATGCTGGGAGTAGATGAAAAAAAAATGCCCTCACAAGATGTAAATATTTTATTTTTGTTATTCCACCTCTTGGATACCACAAAATTCCTGAAATTATATTACCAATAATGTATTTAATATTATTGCATAAATTATAAATAATAATGATTTTTCATTTTATTGATCAATTAAATATATATATTTTTTTTATATTAATATTAATATTACCTGAAAATGGATTTGCCAGAGCGTGTTTTCTTCCCAGTTCTAATGATTTGCCCCATGTCAATGGGTTCTCACCGCTTTCAGTAACATTCATAAATATTGGTTTACTAGGCCGTTCCAATCCAACTCTCCATGCAAGTGCAATAATTGCATTTATCGCAATGTCGCAGGGGATTGCATCCATTAATAAATCCGGATCGCAATGAACAGTACGAATAACGCCTTTCGCTGCGCCAATCATTAAACCAGTTGGTCCATTTAAATTTTCTATCCAACCAGCCACTGGCTCTTTCCACGATGCAACAACTACAACAACAACAACATCAATAATTATATTTTAAATATTCATTTATACAATCATATGAAAATAATAATTATATAATTTATCTAATGTACCAATTGAAGGTCGAGCTACGCCTGCGGGTAAATTTGATCTATTAACAAGATCTTCTCCCAATGATTTGGTAAAAGCATAAGTGTTTGGCTGATCGTGAAGAAGTTTCGGTGTCATTATCTCTAATAAATCGTCATTCACTATATCAACCAATGTCAATATATTTTCAGGCGAAATAGGACATGGATATGCACGTTCTTCTAATATTTTTTCACCACAGTGCGAATAAGCAGTAGATATATGAACCAATGATTCGAGATTCTTCATCTGTAATAAAATCAAATTAAA
Source organism: Dinocampus coccinellae (assembly GCA_963920625.1). Lineage (NCBI taxonomy): Eukaryota > Metazoa > Arthropoda > Insecta > Hymenoptera > Braconidae > Dinocampus > Dinocampus coccinellae. Next base: position 9,540,055 of record OY987186.1, read on the forward strand.
ATTATTAAAATAGAAATAAAATTGCGCGATACTAATTCCTTTTCTACTTTTTTTTTTTTTTTTCTTCTTCTTCTTCTTTATTTTATCAATTATATTTAATAGCTGAACGAGTGTTTATTGAAATATTATGGACCAAGATATATAAAAAAAAAAAAAAAGAGTATGGAATGGAGATGATGAACAGTGGAACTGTTGCTTTGAAACCTGTTTCATGATTATATATGTTTATACAGTATAGTAATAAATAATAAAATAAAATGGTTTTTGCAATCAAATGGAAAATGTTGGAGACATTACCTGTTTGGCAAGGGCTAAAATATTTAATACGCCCCTCGTATTCATCGTAATGGCATCCTTGAGTGGTATATCAAATTTGACATTGGCTGCCGCATGAAATACAACTGATACATCTTGCAAAAGACGTTCTTTATTTGTTAATGAAAGACCCAGACTGTCTATCGTCACATCACCTGGTACAACCTCGAGTTTTTTTAATCTCTCTGGATGATTGTCACGCAACGTATCAAACGGTACTTCCTAAAACAAATTCTATACTAAATCATTTTCTCCTTCTTTTTCTTCTTATTTTATTTTATTATTATTTTTTTTTTTTTTCATATGGGATGGATATAAATTCTTTGGACTTTCACCTGCTTATCATAAATATCAATACATGAAGAAAAAAAAAAAAACTTTAAAATATTATTGGCAAGAAATTCTTGGGGAGATAATAATTATTTTATTTTATTTTTTACTGAATAATAATTAATTTCTTCATCGAGGACAATTGAAAATTATGTATATACATATATATACATATTTCATTCTAATTGGTAGTTTACACATTATAAATACAAATATTAAATGAAAAATAATCAAAAACTAAGTTACAATATCACAATAAAATGGAAAGTAATTTTATTTACGTAATATACGATTATTGTGTAAAAATATTTTTTTACAATCAATTTATTGGTAATTTTCATTTGGAAATATAGAATATCAATAAAAATGAATAATGTTGATAAAAAAAAAAATTATATTCAATGACGTTGATTAATATATGTAAATCGATTTCTCTTCCGCTTTATTGCGGTATATAATAATAATAATAATAATAATAATAATAATACTATGTAATTTAATTCTTCAGTGAAAAATTATATTATTATCAAGAATATAAACATTTAAATGATCATATTAGACGTTAAATATTTATCGGTATATATAAAAAGTTTATATGCATCAAATGAATTTAAATAAATTATTATTAATATTATTAACACGTGTACTTTTCATTGATAAAATCGATTGAAATTTTTGACTTATGTATAATATGTGTGACAACAATTCACGAATTATGTGTACCCGGGAGAGGTTTATCCATGAAAGTTGTGACGATTAAATGGTGTCAAGGCAGTGAATGTAATTTCATTTTTACACACCCGAAATCATGTTCCATTTAAATAGACCGGTGGCTCTCAAAAATATAAGGTATCGCGTTTAAAGTGCATGATATTTCACAATTTATTAATTATCCAACGCGTATTTATTATTATTATTATTTTTTTTTTTATATGTGACGAATTCCTCTATATAAATCACTACTTTCATTCTTTCTCGACCCGTGAATTTTTATCTTGATATTCGTATCATAAAGAATTTATTTTTATATTTTTTTTATTATTTTCATTTTTATTCATTGATTTATTCTCCGTATACATGATTCGTGTTAATTATGTTTCATTCATGACCAATCATTATTATTACTAATACACCAATTAAATCGTTTGATTGGAAAATTAAATCACATGATTTATTATTTATTATTACCTGTACAATAGATTGTAATCTTGTTGATGGACTAACACCTTTTTTTTCTCGTACAAGAAGAAAAATTTTTCCTATTTCCGGACAGCTCGTTAATAATTTATATATCAAAACTTTTCCCATAAATCCAGTTGCACCTGTTATAAGAACATGACGATTTTGGAACCACTCGGGAATACTTGGCAATTTTGAGTCCATCGTTGAGTTTACCAATTTATTTTCGGCTGATCACGTCATATGAAAAATAATAATAGTAATAATAATAATAATAATAATAATACGTATTATTATTATTGTGATGAATTCATTAAAATTATTTTGTGCAACTTCGAAAAATGCAAATTAAATGAAAACGTCCGGAAACTCCTGCACTCGTATTAACATATAATAACGATAGAATTGAACATATTAACAAACAAGTTGTACACAATCAGAAATGCAAACCTTCAAAGCAATACGTATAAAAATAAAAAATATATATACATTTCCTGTACATTATTTTGCAATAATTGTGATAAATATTTTTAATTACCTGTAAAATGAGGTTGATGAAATATTTATGCTATTGCTAAATAAAATGACACGTTAATCTTACATATAGATATGGATATCTTTTTGTTTGTACACATGCATAGTTATGCGAACAATAAAATAAAGATTGATAAAGATTTTAAATATTATTGTTTGAAAGTAATTTAAAAGTAGCCAGCACAAAATGCACGGCTGGTTAAACACCGAGGATTGCCACTAAAGAACTGATCGCCAGCACGTTGAATAATGCGTCGGTAGCCAGGCGTCGAAGACGATAACCTTCCTCCTTTTTCGAATTGCGGTATTCCCCTTCGTTGCTAACAATTCACTGACGTGATCGACTGATTTTTCGCCTCAAGTCTTGCGGTACGACTGGACAAGACAGTGACACTGGCTGTAGCTCAAGGTCGTTGAGTCACTTGGCGCGCGCGTTATAAGAAAGATACAGTCACAAAATACAAAATAAAAACTTCCATCATTTAGGAATTTTTTCATGTTTCTCCTGCCTCTGGAATATTCAACTTTGTAAACACACTTATATATATATACATGTATATTATCGTTAAAATTTTTTTGTTTCAAAGTCTATAAAAATTTTTAATAATGGATATGATGATGATGGATTAATATTAGTTGATGAACAATGAAAAGTACAAACCTGTTTATTTTTAATACTATATTTTTTTTAATGTTTAATTCAAAACACTTGCTATTCGTGACATAATTAATCAAATTTTTCGTACTTCGACCACTTCAATATATAAAATGAAGAAAAAAATATATATATATTTGTGTGTATATGTGAAAAAAATCTCTACGATTCCCAAATATGTTAGTATATATATGATGAATATAATAATATATTTAAAATCATTATGTAATCATGTGACAGCAGAAATAATCAATATTTCATCGGTCATTCATACGCTCGCTGTATAAATTTCTCTTATAATATTATTGTTATTCATCTTTTTACCTCTCAAGTTATTTATCTCTTTTCATGTAAATAGTTTACTGATTTATTTTATTATTTTATATTAAATTCATTGCAAGTATTTAAAACAAAAAAAAAAAACAAAAAAAGAAAAGAAAAAGAAAAAAAGAAAATAAAAATAAATTTGAACAAAAAAAATTGGTGAAAATTAACAGTATTACTTGAATTTTTTTGAGAATAAAAAATATCTTAAATTTGACTAAACAGTAAATAGAAGAGAGGAACCACCATTCCAGTTTTTGTCCATGTTGAACCAAGGATCATTTTTACAATCCACCATACAAGTCCCATCAGTATAGCTTGAAGTGCCAAGTGGGCAATTAATAGTCTAGGAAAAAAAACATGTGCATATTTAATCAAGCAATTCAGATAAATCATAGTATAAATATATATATATATATATATATATATATTTTTTTTTCTTTTTCTTTAAACATTTTGATTATGATAAATATTAAATGAGAACTTACAAATTATCTTTTGAACGGGCTTTCGCTAAATTCTTCAAAGGTTCCTTGCTCAAATAAACACGCACGCCTTTCGTCAAATCAATAAAATAATCCTCCCAAACCAATGATTTAATATCTAAATTAAATAATTCTTTGTCTTCGCTTGATAACGACTCATATAATTCCAACAATCGGGTATTGTGAAACTTCCATTCAGTGAAAATGAAGCGTTCCAAACGACCAAGTGACTTATTAACATTTGTATGCAAACGTACGAGACTGTGATAAGAAAATCCATAATTATAAAATTATATATATATATATATTTTTTTTTTTTTTACCAAATATAATAATAAATATAAATATATTTTTACGTACATTGGTCGACCACCAGAGAATCGAGTAACTGTGTCTAATATATATGCAGGAATCATATGTACGAAAATTGCTGAAATTCGATAGAGCCAAAGTGACGGTAAAAGTTTGAGATGCGGATACCAAACTGCACCTTTCAATGGAAATGCGTGCAAATACTTATTGACCTTATTTTCAACGTTTTCCCATCTGAATGGATTGCATGTACTCGATGTGCAATGGTAAACTTTTATAGTTTTGTCACTGAATGAAAAAAAAATTTGAAAAAAAATTATTATTGCAAGATGAAACATAATAATATTAAATAATTAAATGTGTTCAAGTTTAGTTAAACTTACGGATTAGATCCGATAGCATAACCGGTTACAATAAGGGCATTTACTACAATGTCGACTGGAATGTAATCATAAATTAATTTTTTCGCCACTGGAAGCCGTCGAACAACACCTCTACTGGCACCCATTAAAAAACCTTGTGGACCATTTTTTGATGTAGTCCATCCGGGAATCGGTTCTTTCCATGCAGCTGTAACTGTATTTATAAACAAACAAAAAAAAAAAAAAAAAAACAATCAAACAAAAAAATTTATTTGAAAAATTATTGAAATTAATAGACTTTCTTATTCAATATTATTGAAATATTTTTGTTTATAAATTACTCATGGAGGCTCGAACAATTGCAGAAGGTAATGATCCACGAAGAACTTCATGCTCGGCCAAATGTTTTGAGAATGTATATGAATTCGGATGGTCCTTCAAGAATTTTGGCGAAATCTCTTCGACTTCGGCCTCACTTAATTTATTCACAGTTTCCAAAAGTTCAGATACATTTGCTGGCGATGGATAAATTTGTTCTTTTGCTTCTAAAAGGAATGAATTCACGTAAGCACTCGAGACATGAACTAAAGCCTGCAATATGAATGATGTATTAAATTCTTTCATAAATCAAATTGTGCAACGGTATAATAGCAGTATATGAAATGAATTTTTTTTTCTAGTTTATTATAGAAAAACACATTTTATACACGCAAAAAAATCTAGGTAATTATTATAATAAACATGATGCATCCAATATTCATATTATATTATATACATGAATGAAAAAAAAAAAAAAAAAAATATATATATATATATATATATATAATTACATTCTCACCTTGAGATTTCTAATTTCGTGGCCTAACAGTACAACTCGTTGTGTACCAAGAAGATTAATGTCGATGGCGGACTTAAAACTAGCGTCGAAGTCTAGAGTTGCTGCTGAGTGAAAAATAATTTCAACTTCTTCAACCAATGTAAATCTATCTTCAACTGATAATCCAAGATTTTCTTCTCCAACATCACCACCAACTGCAACGAGTTTGTTGAATAATTTAGTTTTTTCCTCTCCACGTAAACGATCGAAAACCTGGAACAATAATAGAAATACAATTATAACCTATATACAAAAAAATATTAATTTTACGAAAAAAAAAAACAAACAAAACAAAAAAAAAAAAAAATTATGTAAAGATATGAATACAATCAATTTTATTTTTTGTATCCCTCTTTTTCATACCGAGTTATTGATGAGTTCTTCAAGTCGTTCATTAATTCCTTTGCCTTTTTTTGGTCTTATCAAAACGTAAATACTGTTCACGTCCGTGCACCGGAGAAGTTTTTCGATAAGGCAACTACCAAGGAATCCAGTTCCACCAGTGATAAAAACACTTTTACCACGATAAAATTCAATTATATTTGATGCCATTGCCACGTTGTCGTATGTTTCTCAATTACTTCAATAATAAATGATCGTTTTAAAATGGCACTAATTAAATTTTTATCCACGTGAGAATTTGTATTCAATATTGATATAAATGTATATACAACGCACAACAGCTGACGAGCGGCGTTGAAAAGCCGGGAAAAAAATAAATAATAATATATATTTTTTTTGTATAAACAATAATGAAAAAAAATTTAATAATAATAATAAATGTATAACGTAAACTCTTGGATGGAAAAAAAAAAAACAAAAAAATTGATCACAGTACTGATCTTGATACTTGACCAAGTCTAGAATAAGACTGAATTGGATGGGTACACAAGTACGGTAGAAATATTTTACGCTGGAGACTCAACTTTGGATAGTCTAACGCGTAGGACCGTTGGCGGGTAAGTAGGCTGTACTCAAGAGGGGCACTGACGAGGATACATCTCGTCTATATAGTTTTGCTATGCCGGGGAAAAGAAGAGAGGCATTTGGTTCAGTCGGTATAGCAGTTTTATATACAGTGATTCTCATGATGTTTTAGATTAGAAATGAAGTAAATTATGATTTGATTTAAATATTATAGAACAGAACGTGTATATATATCCACACACCGATATTTTTTATTTTGCTTTATATTATAATTTTTATTTTACAAATAATTTAAGGAGAATTCAGTAATGTCTTTTTTATTTTTTTATTTTATTAATTTGCACACTGTTATACCTACACTTGAATTTGGTAGTAGAAAAAACAAAAAACAAAAAAATTGAAAATTGAAAATTTATATGTACACTTGTTATATTTTCTGATTTATTTTTTTTCTCACATCATCGTGTTAAAAATACGATCGAGTGATACACGAATTCCGGTAAATTTTTCACTTTGTAATTATGCAAATAATAATTTGAGAGAAAAACTGGATACTTTGGATGTACACGATTGAATATAAATTCTATGGAAGGTATGCAAATAATCATAGACTTTCTTTCCAAATATTTTTTATTCACCTATTTATTTTATTTCATTTTTTCAAATTGTATATCATTCTAATCATGAAATTATTATTTTTACAGTCCCATAAATTTTAGAAAGAAACAAATAACATGAAGATAAAGGAGAATTCGTTGAATTTGTATGGCATTTACGAGGAAGTTTTTAAACCAGCACCCTGTGTGATTCAATATACTACTCAAACCGCAAATAAATTTTCTTGATATTCAGAAAATTAAATATAAACAGTAAAAGATATATAGAAATAAATAAAATGAAACAAAACAAAACAAAACAAAAAATTATCCAGCAAACCAAATTATTATATTTATCTCAACGGTAAGAAAATTAGATGGTTACTTTATACCAGTATTGAGATGAAAATAACTTTTGAATAGCCTTGGCTTTCTAAACACCATCAACTACGTCATCATCGCAGTTAGAGGTGAATGACATCAATAGACATGAACATATATATTTATATATGAACATTTATTTGCAGAGAGCATATTATGAATTATGAAATTGTCGGAAGAAAAAAAAAAAAAACAAAAAAAAAAACTTATTATAATCACTCATGAGATTATATATTGAATGTGGGTAAATCAACAATTGAAATTTCCGGTCGTTTATAAAAATAATTGGGAATAATATAATATTAAAATTATAAGTAAGTATGAAACGACTATCTAAATTTTCAATTTAAATTTGGCTCTAGAAATTCATATGTAACATATGACTTTCTCTTTTTTTTTTTTTTTTTTTTTTTTTTTTTTTTTTTTTTCATATTTCTGAAGCCCAAACTTTGAAGTGGTATTAATTCTATTGATCAAAGATCAAATAAATTATTATTGAATAACCATCAGTGGTTCACGTGCAATCTAAAAAAAAATAATAATAATTATAATTATAATTATAATAATAAAAACATAACAAAAACCGGTTAATAACGACACTGAAACAATAATAATATTAATAATAATAATAATAATAATAATAATAATAATAATAATAACAATATTTATTTAATTTTTTTTTCTTATCCCTTCTCGTTTGGTAGAAAACAAACAAAGACTAGTTTAGTACTTGGTAATTTCAAGTGCCTTGATTAAAGTTCAAGGTGAAATGTGAATATATAATGAAGTACATGTGGATTTCCGTTAAGTTTGAAAATCTATTTATCTCTGGTGACAAATAATCAATGAAATAGTTATACAAATAAGATATAATTGATGAATATAAATCATGGTCATGTTATTCCATGACGTATATATGAATATTTGTTATAACTATAATATATTTATTGTGTATATGAAAAGTAAAATATCTGACGATGATGTTTTTCACAAAGTTTTATTTTTTTTTTCTTGTTTACAGTGAGCAATGGAACACTGTATAAATTCATACTAAAGTGCGAAAAAGTCCTTTATACCAATGCCAAAGATAAATTCACATGTATTATTATTGACACTATTGCAAATATATTTCTTGGAGATGAATATTGACAGTGGTATGTATCTCTTTTCTCTTTTTACTTGTTTCAATCGCCATACAAAAATATGAATCATGGCCATTTGCACAGTGTAAATATATGTGGTCATATTGAAATAAGTATATTAATATTCTATAATGTTCTACGCAGTTCTTTCATTTTAATCTTGGATAGTGACAATTTATTTATTTTTTATTTCTCCTCTTTGTCTATGCAAAGTAAACTTTCTACAATAAATAAAATAATCATTATGTAACATATTTTTTATAGATTAAATACGAGAGAACCGAAACTCCTGTTAAACCATACAGTATATCAATGAAGCAAATTGAACTGATCACTATACATCTATACACAAACAGATTCATTGCACATATTCACGTCATATATGATCATAGCTTTATATACAAAAAATATAATACGTTTAATGAACAAGCAATGACTTTGGCTTTTTTTTAAAAGCACAACAATTTATTTCGATTATATATAAGTGAAGTAAAAATCATCGGTGATGAATTTAAAACTGCTATAAGAAAAAGAAAGAAAGAATGAAACAAACAAAAAAATTGATTATCCAACTGATGAAATCAATTTTTTTTTCACGACTTCTCTTATTTTATTGAGTATTAATTTTTTCCTCACTTTTCATTATGCAGTGTGAAGAAAAATATTGGATTTTTTTTGTTTGTTTTTTGTTTTATAACTTTATAACTTCACTTGTGTATTCATCAATAACTATTGGTGTTTGAATTGATATGTGATTAATATTGATGGTACTCTATACGGATACCGCAGGATTATTACCCAATATATAAAATGCTGATGAATAAAAATTCCTGGACACACAGGAAATGATATTATCGAAGTTAAAATACGTCGTAACTATTGTGAAATTCAAGTTGGCCTTCTTCATTTGACCTCAATGAGGAAATTATTTTTTTTTTTTCTTCTTTTCATATATATATATTATTAACGAAGCACTTTTTATTTAATATACTTTCGATATTCATGAATTAAACAGAAGTGTCATAGTGATATGTTAGACAACTTATTTTAAATATTATATTATTTAACCTTCAAACTATATTGTAATAATTTAATGAAATAATATATATTTAATTTATGTATTGCTTGTTTGTGAAGTAGATTTTATTCTTGATAAGTTCTAATATAAGTTCTATTATATATATTTATTCAAATTTTAATATTTGTGTTTTTTAAAAGCAAGTGAATATATAAGTATCACGTATTTTCTGTAGATTTTTTTTGTTTTTTTCATTTAAATATTTGCGTTTTAAACAAACAAAAATACATCTGGTAAATTATTCTGTCATCACTGGGTAATTTTAACACCAATATATATTTGTTTTGAACTCTATTGTACATTTAAAATAAATAATTGTGATCTCAAGTATACACATGTACGTTCATCTGTTCACTATATATTTTCATTTATAATAACGTGTTTATAATAATTAGATATAAATATTGAGACAGTAATTTATTGTTATTGTTAAGTTTTTAGTTTCATTTAATTTAGACAATTACACGTCTCACATAAATTATTATACGTATGATAACAATTATTTATCATAAATAAATCTCGGTATTAATAATTTATATAAATTTTTTTTATTATTATATTTTTTAACGGATTTTATAGTACAATTTTTTTTTTTCTTTTTTTTTTCTTGTTGTTACGTTTCAAGCTTTATCCTATTTAATTACTCATTATAATTAAATTATTACACGGATATTCACAATTACTTGACATAAATTAAAATAAATATAATTTAAATTTAAATTTAATTAAAATCCAATAGATTAATTGATTGAAGATAAAAACAAATTGATACCACTTACATCAGGTTAAAGAGTCAAATGTAATTTATTAATTTATTAATTTATAAATTATCAACGATATTTAATTATATAGATAATTTCTTTGCATTGCTATTTATTTATTTATTTATTTATTTATTTTTTTTTTTTGTCAAGTTCTTTATGATGAGTTTACACTGAGGATATGTATTAATATTATTATTATTTTTTTTTTTGTGATACTTTTTTTTTATGTGTTGACAATGATTTTACATAAATTGAAATACGTATAATTAATTGGACTTTCATATTTAATTCAAATACAATTCATTGATTTATACATTATCACTGATACTTAAATATATAAGTGTAGATGCAATTTTTTTTTTTTTTTTTTTCTTTCTTTCTTTTATTACGTATATACAACTGATTGATGTAATCATGTCGGTTTCAATGCTCACTCACATCACAGATAATGTACATCCGTACAATTAATATCAATTGACACTTGTCGTGAGTTGAGGGGCTGATAAAAAAGATAAAATCATCATTGCTTTGACTTATATTGGTTATTATTCCATCCAAAATTAATGTGACGCGAATGATTTTTCTTTTCTATTATTATTAAGATAAAATTTAAAAAAAAAAAAATATGCAAAGACTATTGTTGTATTTATAAGTAATGTAAAATTATATTCACATATTTTTACTCAACTATATTAATTCTGTTTGGATTTATTTATTTATTTATTTATTTTTTATTTTTTATTTTTGAAAATTTATGTAAATAATTATTCTTATTTTTTTACTACCACGAAATCGTGAATAATATCGTGTAGATTTTGAAAATTATTCAATTGTATTCTTGGAAAATATAATAAGAAATTCCAATATAATTAGTCACATTTATGGGCATGATAATTTATGAATATATAGTAATTAACAATTCACATGTTAATTTATTTTTTTGTTAACTTTATTTTCATTCACAAAGTTATGCGTAAAATTGAAATTCACATATACAAAGACAAAGCGATAATTCAGAAGAATAAATTGCATTTTACCATACCCGATTACGTTAATTACACGTTAAATTACATTTATTTCAAGTGTAGATATTTTTTTTACCAAATTTTTTTTCTTTTATCCTTTAAAGTTTACTCAAATTTTTTCTTTATTATCTCAAGATTATTCATTCATCCATTTGAAATAATCAATAATAATTAATTAATTAGTCGTATACATTATTATCGAGAGTCACATGATTAATGAAATTATATTATCCATGAATATTTTTTGAACATTGATTAGAGTGACCCGCGCCCCTGTCACGACGCACTTCGGCAAAAGTCGGGAAAATTGGTCGGAAACCCAAATCTATATATCTAATGGCGGCAGTAGTGGTGGTGGTGGTGGTGGTGGTGAGAAAGCACAGGCAAGACGGAATGGAAAGCTTGGAATTTACCCCAACAGAACGTGATTACCAACCTTCAGCCCTTAAATATAAGTAAAATATATTAGTAACATTTATCGCGGTGCAGTTACTTTAACTGTATCTGTACTTGGCAATTGTCCCAAGATGGCGGAGTCGGTTGGTGTGCGACGGGGACGGGTTGAAAAGTGTAAGAGACGTGAGAAGTGCGGGATCCTGTGTTAAAGGGGTTGTTACAACAACTTAATTATCACAGAAAGAGTTTGCACAATACAAACATCATATAAAATATAATAATCTCAACGAGTCACATTTAATCCCGGTGAGTTTTATACAGGGTGACTCGAATACCGCGCGGACTCGTACCTGCCTACTTTGCATTGCGAGCCGCGCCTAATTGTGACACACAAGAGATTTATTTTCTCGGAAAATTTTGTGTTAAGTGATAAACCTAATTAATTTATGTCATTCCAATATTATCCTGTAATGTAACACACAAATCTCGTGTACTGTATGAAAGTATATGTACATATATACCCATGGATATATATACTTGATTACATATATGTATGAGGGTATGTAGGATATATATGTCAGAGTCGTGAGTCTTATCTCTCAACTAGAGAAGGCCGACACAACGAGACAAGACAAGAGATTTTTTTTTTTTTTCTTTTTTTTTCTTTCCTTTTTTGCGTACGATTTTGGCACAGCCGCGCCTCCTCGGCCAGCTGCTTTTTCCGGGTCTACTTGATTAAAGAGAAAGAGAGATATAACAATAGAGAAATGAGAATGGTATATAGTAGTAGTACATAGTCGGATCCGAGACTTCGCTCGAGTCTCCATTGATCGCTGTCCGCTTTGCGACTGTCGTATGTGAAAGAACGTTTAATAAAATCACATTATCACGTTCTATCACCATATATATATATATATATATCAATATTATAAATCCTTGTGTATTTTATTCTTGAGAATTCTTTTTTTTCTCTTCAATATTTCAATCCACTATTTAAGAAAAAAACAAAAAAATCTACTAGTGTTAAAATATTTTTTATCATTATAATAATTAAATTTTTCTTTTTTTCATGTTATCCGACATATTTTTAAAATAAAAAAATATTATCAATTGCAGTAATTATTTTTAATTCATTTTATAATTTTTTAAATTAAAATACACGCAATAAATAAAATTAATACTTAATGGGTTAATCGTATATCAGGGCATTGTAGAATATATTTTAAATGAATTTTTTTTTTTTATTATTTATTATTATTATCTGTATTTATGCATCGAGTTAATGCGCCAGTTCTTATCGAGCTTCGTTCATGTGTGACATGCGATCATTTTGATCCTATGACGTGTAATATTGACAAGAGTGCGGCTGTCGTATATTAACTCGAGGTACCACCGCTACCTGATTTTTTTTTTTATTTCATTATTTTATATGCTCCATATTTTATTTTTATTAAATATACTTTGAATCTCTTCTCTATTCTACCACTTGCCCTTTGATGATAATTTTTTTTTTTTTTTTTTTTTTTTTTTTTCTGTACCACAAATAAATTTCTATGGCGCCAGATTTAATTTTCTTATTTTGCACAATCGTGATAAATTTTTATTCATATTTTATTTAATATTACAGTCTCACGCGATTATAACATTAATTGTGTAAATTAAAATGCGATTGAATTATTATTACACGTATAAATTTTAAAAAATGAAAAAAATTTTGTAAATATTTATTTATAAATTTTCATTTTATCCTCGTTCATTAAATCTATATTTATATTTTTCATTGTACTATGTAATATTGAGATGGTTTAAATAATGAAGAGTGTGATATAATATATCATACTGTAGGGTAGAATATTAAATGAAAACAAATACATGTAACATGATACGTGTTTAATTCCGTATATACCCTCAATGACACGCCTATATTTTCATTCAACTTTGTACACCACCGCCCAATGCGGTTATTGTTCCCTCACCCCTCAACTGCCTACATCTATCTCATTTCTCTTGCGAATTATTCTCTTATCCTCACTATTATATCACCCGTATAATCTAATAGATATCGTCTAATTCAATAATTTTATACTTTCCGGCCCGTCATTATACTTTAGTAATCACACGTATGTGGGCACTTGCTGGTATAATTAAATGTTAAACAATGAAAAATCAATTGCACAATTATATTAAATTATTATATAATTCATAATATATTGTATTAATTAATTTGTATTATCAAATTAAACTAAAAAAATAATAATATTAGAATTATTTTTTTGAAATATTTATCTTTTATTGTATTATTAACTTTATTTTTATTTATTGATTGTGATTTTGGGACAGAGTGAGGAGGAAGGAATATAAATTATTAAGAAATTTGGGTTATCTTGAGGAAAACAAAAAAAAAAAAAAGGATAAAATATCATGTTATTTTGAAGTAAATTATCAATTAATTATCATCGATATACATGCTCATACAAACACGTGGTAATCACGATACTACATTTGTAGTTAAATTTTATATTGTTTTATGTTGTTTGTATGAAGAAATAATGATCTAGTTGTAATATGAAAATTGTGGAAAATTTTTTTTTTTCAACAGATATTGGGTTAAAAGAGGAAATGTATAATTTGTGATTTTTATACTTTTTCGTATTTTCCTCTCATACTTTATTCTTTTTCATCGTAAAATCGATTTAACAATGTATCTCTGCGTTTATCCAAAGTCGGTAAATTCAACGCGCACGCGTATCACGTATAAAATATATAATTTTTATTTTCGTGTTCAGATTTTTTTTTTTTTTTTTTTTTTCTTCTTCTCCATTAACTCCATTTTAAATTTACATTTTTTATCCAATATTTGTTTTATTTTTTTATTCTTATAAATGATTATTTCAATTAGAAAATCTGAAAAATTTCATTTTCACAATTTTTTTGTTTTTGTTTTTTTGTTTTCTACCAAATCCCTCGATGCACGAGATTCATCTTTAATAATTTTTCAGTAGAACTAAATTTATAAAAATTCCATTTTTACTATATTATTATTATTATTATTATTATTATTATTATTATTATTATTATTATTATTATTAATTTTTTTGATTATTTGTTTAATTATCACGTATTAATCTACTGACGATACTTGGAGGAAGAGAAAAATAATTAAAGAACTTTTTCTTGCTTGATCTATTCAAATACATCCGGATTATTATTATTTTCTTCACAAAACGTACAGTTAAATATCTATGTGTAAGACGACTCCTCAGAATATCTTTACGTGCAATTGCTATCCGATTCTTCAGAGGTAAAAAAAAATAAAAACAAATCAATTCTTTTCACCACGTAATGTTATTAAATTATGTTTTATTATTAATTTCTTTTTTTCTTCTTCTTTTCTTTTTTTTTTCTCATTTATCTTCTACGTAACAAAGAATTATTCAAATTTCAAAGTCCAATCGTGCATAATCAAATTTGTTTTTCCTTCAAATTCAAATGTAAATGTGGGTCTTAGGTTTTGTGAGAAGTAATATGTTTTTTAGAAATGACGTTTGAGCAATGTTTTTATTGCGTAAAAAAAAAGAAAAAAAAAAAAAAAAACAATCGACCTTGATCATATATAGCCATGTACACAATATTAAAAGTTGAGGGGAGTATGTGACGAACGCATAGAGGGCGTCCGGGCATCCGGTGCTATCAGATGATATAAGGGAACTGGCATGGGCCTGACATTCTCAGTTACCTTTCTTTCTTCGACCGGTAAAGACTGAAGAATCGGGAACCACTTACATTTGTTGATAGTGCTGTTTATTTATTTATTATTTTTTTTTTTTTGTTCTGTTTTGTTTAATGGTTTATTTCAATTTTTTTCTTGTTATTTGAT
Source organism: Dinocampus coccinellae (assembly GCA_963920625.1). Taxonomy (NCBI): domain Eukaryota; kingdom Metazoa; phylum Arthropoda; class Insecta; order Hymenoptera; family Braconidae; genus Dinocampus; species Dinocampus coccinellae. Next base: position 9,555,614 of record OY987186.1, read on the forward strand.
TTATTTCATTTCCCAGTTATTTTTTTTCCCCCTATTTTGTATCACTACTCGTAATATATCACATTAGTGGATTATTTTTATATATTTTTGATAGTTTTTTATTATATTATTTCACGACGTGATGGATTAATTTTTAACGGAATTATCTACTTGATTTTTAGGTAAGATATTATCAATGAATATACGTTTATCATAATTGTGTTTGTTTGCTTTTTTTTTTTTTTTTTTTTTTTTTTTTTTTCCAATACTGAGAAAAATAACTAAATACATAGCAATTAAATTTTTTTATTAGTTTATAATTGATAATATGAGTAATAGTAGTGAAGATAATTATTCCAATTGATAATTTTTTGAAATATTAAAAATAACTTTTACTACTGAAAACCCATTAATTTTAGACTGATAAAATATATTGGATTTCATGATGTTTAATTTTTATTTTTTTTTTATTTATTTATTTACTATTATTATTATCATCATTATTTTCTTTATCTATATAGATAATGAACAAAAAATAGAAAATAATTCTGAAATATAAAAAAAAGAAACACTAGTATTTACACGATTTCATTTATAAATTTTCTATTCATTCCAAAATACTTTTATGATCTTATCACATATTATTCCAACTATAATTATTATTGTCATAATTTTTATTAATAATTTTACTTTCAACATAATGATATTCATCAACTTTCTTGAAATTATGGTGCATATGTTTTTTCGTATACTGCGTACATGAGTATATATATATATTTTTTTTTACCTGTGACTTTTGAAGACTTTAAATTCGTGCAATCCAACCACGAACGTACAACGTGGACGGTGTCTCTTCACGCGCGAAAGTTGAAACCGTTGAATTCAGCACAAGTAGCGGTATATTTCTACGTCGCGTTTATATTTTATTTATTTATTTTTTTTAATTTCTCATATATTGATCGGTTCCTTTTTTTTTTTTTTTTTTTTTTTTTTGGGCTCTTTTTCAATTGTAATAATTCACTATACGGATAATTTGTATAAAATTTCCTCTATTTATTTATTTATTTTATTTTTTTATCATTTTTTTTGTATTCATATTTCAATAACTTTCATTTATTTGGTTATAATAAAACTATATATTGTTAAATATGAATATAAACATTATATTATTCATTTTTATGCTTCATCACGTGTTAATTTTTGTCATTGAATATTTGAAAATTCTGAAGAGAAAAAAAATCTCTAACGAAATCTTCCTGTTATTCATCAATAATATTACATAAAAGACGATATTGCGCTTTTACTTTCATGTTCAAAATTGGGAAAAAAAAAAAAAAAAACAAAAAACAAAAAAAACCAATTTACATATTCATAATTTATGCAATGTATATAAAAAATGATAGATCTATATAAATTTTTCTATGTATAAAATATGTACAGATTATTTATATGTAAGAATTAGGCGATTAATTTTATTTTTTTAATTTTTTTATTTGTACAAAATTTAGAGTTGACACTCGTAAAAACTTGAATGATTACTTTTTTTTTTTTTTTTTTTCTTCTACGAAGAGATAAATGTTTTTTATTTAATTATAATTTGCATGGTAAATGGAAGTATGAAAAAATTGCAAAAAAAAAAAAAAGGAAACAAAAATTCCACATACAAAACGGTAAATAATACACAAATATTTTTTATCGAATCAATTTACAATATAAATATAGAAATTTATGAAATTCCTTATTTTTTATTTTTATTTTTTATTTTTTTTCTGTTCTTAAAATTTTATTCATTCGTATGAAATATATAATTTATTAATTAAACTCAATTATACCATAAATTATTAAATAAATTTTGATAGTTAAAAATGTACCATCACACGAACTGTCATTGAATCAGTTCAAGGTCGTCGTTACATACCAATTGACATATAGAAATTGGTCACTTTCACATTTCTCGCGCATTCTAAAGATGGGAATACACCTGATGAAATTCTATTTATTCCTCATGATATTCATATCATAATATAATTATTGCAAAACACATTTATTATTATTATTATTATTATTATTATTATTATTATTATTATATACATATATATATGTTTTGGGAAATCACTAGATAAATCAATGAGTTATAAAACTGAAATTGCCTATCTCACCTGCCAAATATTTTGGGTTAAATGTGACTGATCCAAGAAATATCACATACAGATAAGTGGGTCGATGCCAGTGGCGAAAACAAAATTCCTGACTTCATTACAAAACAAATATTTACGTCACATGCCCCCTTATTCACAGTTTTGTAAAAGAAAAATTATATATATGTATATGTATGTGTGTATATATATATAATTTTTTTTGTTTTTTTTGTTTTTTTTTTAAGATTTTCAAATTTATAAAAATATAAATATATCGTCTAATTTTATTACATTGAATCTGTTTTTGTGTTTATTTCTTATTATTTTTTGGAGAAAATATTTAATTTCATATATTCACAAATATATTCACAAAATATTGTATTATTATTATTATTATTATTATTATTATTATGAAACAATTTTTTTTTAATTTTTAATTTATTTATTTATTTATTTATTTTTTTCTTTTTTGGTTCACGAATGGTGAATTATAAGAACTGAAATATATTGTGTGGCACACTTAAATTGGTCTTCACGACAGGTTATTAAGGAACATATACATCAGCCTACCATGTGAATGTGTTGGGATGTGCGAGTGTTTTGTATATATAAACCAATGTATGGTTCATTGGACCCCGTTTATTACCATTTCAAACCGGTCTTATTTGGTGTCAATTGAGTTGAGCCGGAAAATTTGTTTGTTACTTATAAAAATGAGGGAAAAAAAAAATTTTTTATTTTTTTTTCTTTTTCCTCTCCATCAATTATCTCAGACTAAAATTCACTTTATCTGAAAATTATTAAACACCGGGAAGAGAGAGGGAGAGTGAGAGAAAAAAAAAATAAAACAAATTATCAACTATTTTTTTTTTTTTGTTTTATAAAAAATAAAAGTGTCATAATTCAATTTTTATTTATAAAATTTTTTTTTTGTTTTTGTTTTTTTCATTCTGTAAAAAATTATCACGACAATATATTTTCACGCAATTATTTTTTCATTTATTTCATTTCCGTTTAAATACACGATACGTATTTTTGACCATGACGTTTATTGTATCGCCGGATATACACAATTATTGATGTAACAGTGAGAATGAAAGATCCTCTGTAGTTAAATAATAATTATTTCTCACTAAATATATTTGAAAAATAGGGCAAAAGTCTTTTGACAATCATCATCCGCCAGATCCTTACATTTTTTCAACGTCAAAACGCAACACTCACTCAGAATAATTTCAAGTTGTGTCTCCAGTTCTGTAGTTCGCTGTCCCAATTTCACTGTAGAAATGTTGAATGGCCTAAATCCGCACGTATTCTCCAAATACAACAGACAAAAAAAAAAAAAAAACAAACAAAAAAACCCACTCAAAAAGATCGCACAGGTTTAAATATTCAAATGTATATAACTATTGCAACAATTATTTGTAGTGTGTCTGTGTGTGTGTGTGTCTGTGTAATCAGAGGCAACTTCAAAACTTTTTTTTTTTCTCTTTCGTCGTGATGATTCTGAGAAATGAGTCTATTGCAAATAATTTCTGTGTGAATGACCGCGTTGCGCCTCACCGAATAACGTTTCGCTTGAAAACCTTTTCTTTCACTCTTTTTATTGTTGTTATCCATTTTTTTTTTTTTTTTTTTTTTTCAATCTTTGCGTGCTACCTTGCATTTCCCTTTTTCCTTTATTATTATTATTATTATTATTATTATTAAAAATGTAGATCGCACGAGAGTGTACGAAATCGTTTTCATATATAAATGTAATAATAATAATTGTCCTTTTTATTCACGCACATAAATTCCAATATTTTTTACTCTTTTAATTTTGTAAAGAGATTTTTTTTTTTTTTTTTTTATTTAAAAAAATTTTTTTTTTTATTCATAAATATATTCATGTACGCAGTATTACACTTGAATATTTTACACATTTAATTTGGGTAATAAGGAAATAATAGTTTTATATTCCTTTGACGGGCGGCAATTGTTCATTTATTTTATTATTATTATTATTATTTTTTTATTTACTTTACATTTAATTTTTATTCTAATATTATACAATTTTCATATTTTTACGTACAGTAATTATCAATACAATGAGCCAACAATTATTTATTGATATTTATTTTTGTTATTTTGTATATTGAATATGGATAATCATATTTGTAATTGACAAAAAAAAAAAAAAAAAAATAAAAAAAATAAAAAATTATAATTAAAAAATGTAAATAATAATGATATGATAATGAAAAATATTCTGTTTACAATAGAATTGGAAAAAAAAAATATATATATATTTTTTTTTTTTTGTAATGTTCAACGATAATTGATTTTATTATCGCAAATGTCTCTTCACTCTTCACATTTTTACTATTTCTTACTAATTATTTCCTTTCAATTAATTTATTATTATTATTATCAATAATAATAATAATAATAATAATAATAATATTGTTTATTTTATATTATAAATGAAATTTTTAAAAATACAATTGTATATTTGTTATGTATTAATTTGAAAAAAAAAAAAAAATATATATATATATATAAACTCCTAGAATTAAAATTAAAAATTGTGGCAAACTCGGGCAGTAAGTCACTGGATAGACTGAACAGAGTAATATAGAATAACGGGTGTTCGTGTAACGGGTTTTGTACCTCTTCCCCAACACACACTACTACACATACTTTATTCATTATTATTATTATATATATATTTTTTTTTCTTCATTTCTATCTTCACTATATTCACCTTTCATTCCTCCTCCTCTTTTTTTTTTTTTTTTTTTTTTTTTTTTCTTTTTTCTTTTCATTTCATCTTCACCTTCATCTTCCTCCTTCTCTACATTCGTCGTCATCACAATCAGATAGCACTTCATTGAAGTGAACTTGATGGCCGCATAGTAAAGCCACGAGAACGCTGACCTGGAATTTTACCCATAAATTTTTATTTTCTCTCTTCAATTTCAATATAATATTATCGATATGAATGATATTTTTTTGTCTTTTGACTGTCACTGATATGTATATATACAGGTTAATCCTACTCATTGATGTTGTGAGATAGAGAAAAAAAAATAGAAAAAATAGAAAAAAGAAAAAAGAACAAAACATATATAAACTGATAGCAAGAGATTAACTTAGACAGAAAGGAAAATAAAAATAATAAAAGACAGAGAGAGAGAGAGAGAGAGAGCGAGTAATAATACCATGACTATTTTTGCGTGTGTGTCCATTATTAAATACACAAGCGATTATTGTGATTAGTCTTTTCATTTATGTCAATTCAGAATTTCCACCGCGTTTATTACACTCACATTGACAACGGGATTGTGTGAACCATAGGTAAACAAGTTGAGGTTGTCAGGAGTAATGCACACTCTTTTTGATATAGAATTTATATATTTATTAAATTTTATTATTATTATTATTATTATTATTATTATTATTATTATTATCAACACGCAATGATAAAACAATAGTATGCATTTGTCATTGCTTATACTTGACATATTTTTTATTTTCAATTTGTCCTGATGTAATGTCTTCGTTTATGCGTGTGTGTGTGTATGTGTGCAATTAAACGTCACATGACTACTATTGTTTCATGACAGAATACGTTGTCAATGGTATATATATTTTATAATATTATTTTATAAATAATCCGACGTATTTGAAATATTTGCGTGCACTGGATGTACGTAATGATGATACAAAAAAAGAAAAAAAAAAAAAAAAAAAAAAAAAAATTGAATTGATTTTTTTATTTTTATTTTACAGGCTTGAATTTATTTCAATATATTTGGTAAATAAAACTGTTTATTTGATGGGATCACTCAATAATCCCCACCTGTTTGTCTGTGTTTTATTTATTTATTTATTTATTTATTTATTTATTATTATTATTTTTTTTTTTGTGATTTTGTCATTGGAATAATTATCAATGTGATTTATTTAAATATGATGAATAAAGTTAGATGAGATAGATAGTGTAAGATATAAAAAGGATATATGAATTTTATAGATATTTGATTGATCGATATGTTTTCACATGATATTTCATGTGATGTGAGAAGTAAATTTAATAATTAAATATAAATATGTATGTCCACGCATAATATGCAGGTAGTGACAATTGTAAGTGGGCCACGTGTGACCAGTTTGCAAATGAGTCGATATCCATTAATATCTTCTGAGAAATGTATATGAGTGTCATGAAAAATTTTCTATTGACATTACGACATAATTTATATCTTGTGATTAATATTTTTTTTTTTTTTTTCTGTTTATTCTTTTTACTTTGTATCAAATTAAATATTATTTGAATATATGGGATAAAACTTTTTTTTTTTTTTTTTTTTTTTCAAAATTTCAATCAAATTCGATAAATATAAATGTATATTTTACTTATTTATATGTTCATATAAATGATGATATGATAAATTTTGATGACGTGTTAATAAAAAGTAATTTAAACTGTAGATATTATCACATCGTTATCGGGACTTGGAAATTTCTTATCTTCTATATTCTATATCATTCTATATTCACTCTTCAGAAATATCAAGTGCCAGTATATTAATATAAGATGTCAGTTTGTGATTATGAATTTATCCACGTTAAAATTAAAATTGTATATAAATATTATTGTGTTTTTTATTTATATATTTTTATTTTATTTGTGTTTCAGATGAGTTAAAAAGGCACTGGCCCGAAATGCGTGCAACTAAATCCGTGTATTATCCCCTTGGAGAATTGAGAAATGGCAATAATAATAAATCACTGAAGCTCCAATTAACTATTACGCATAATTCAAGTCTTCGCATTTGAAATAATTCAGTTTTATCCATTTACTACGTGTCTCCTTGTCAAAATTTGAATTTAAATATAAATAACGTCAGTGACACATGTTCAATTATTCTTCTTCCTTCAAGTATCAATTAAATCGTCGTAATTACTCACTTACTTCGTTTCATTTATAATTATTTTAATTACAAACAAATAAAATATATTGTATTGGATTATTCCTAAAAATATTCATCGTGAATATCTGGATAAAATAGAAAAGAAATGGCAACAATGACCGGTGGTGAATACACGTCTGTCAAAGACTTTTACAGGGGCAGATCAATTTTTATAACTGGTGCTACCGGTTTTATGGGGAAAGTGTTGGTTGAAAAATTGCTCAGATCATGTCCGGGTATTAAAAATATTTATTTACTCATGAGACCGAAAAAGGGACAAAATGTTCAAGAAAGGTTACAAGAACTTCTGAATGCTCCTGTAAGAAATTAACAAGAATTTTCTTTCTTTCTTTTCTCTCATTTTATTTTTATCTACTTAATATTTGTAAGTTAATGATAATAATTTTTTTTTTTTTTTTTTTTTTTTTTTTTTTAAATTTTGTATTGGAATTTATTGCAGTTATTCGATAAATTACGTCGTGACAGTCCACACGAGTTAATGAAAATTGTACCGATAGACGGTGATGTAACGGAATCAGATCTTGGAATATCTTCTGCAGATCAAGAGACACTTACCAGACATGTATCAGTTGTATTTCACTCTGCGGCGACGGTTAAATTTGATGAGGCCCTCAAACTTTCAGTCACCATCAATATGCTTGGCAGCGCACGTCTGGTACAACTTTGTCATCGTATGCTCAATTTGGAGGTGAATTTTAATTGAAATCCAATTAAATCCATCTAATAAATTATTCAAATGAAATATTATTACATGAAAAAGAAAATATATATATATTATTGGTAGATTACACTCGGTCATTTTACAAATAATATTTAAAAAAAATAAATATCAATTCTTAGAAAATAGAAAAATAAATATTGACAGTATATACAAAAATTGTCGTCATTTGAAGAATTCAAATATAAAATTGAACTTTGTCCATCACGTGAATACATATTACACGATTCATTAAAATATATATTTGAATAAGTCCACAAAAGCCACACGGTGGAATATTTGAAGAAATCAAAAAGTAATAGTAAAATATATATTTTTTTTTCTTCTTCAAATTTGTGGATATTTTGTATTTGTCTCATTATATTTTTATTTTGAGAGTATTTATAAAGAATTGCAACATAAAAATTTATATTTATTCATTTATTCATATTTATTTTAAATACTTTTTAGGCGCTTATTCACGTATCAACAGCATACTGTAATTGCGATCGAAAAGACGTTGCTGAAAAGATTTATCCACCGCCGCAAGATCCTGATCAAGTGATTGCGTGTACAAGATTGATACACGACAAGCTCGTTGATGAATTAACGCCAAAATTGATTGAAGGCCGACCAAATACTTATACATTTACCAAGGCATTAGCGGAAGCTATGCTACAAGGTGAAAGTGGTTCATTGCCAGTTGCTATTGTAAGACCATCGATAGTTTTGTCTTCGTTGAGAGAACCTGTGGCTGGTTGGGTTGACAATTTAAATGGCCCAACTGGAATAATTGCCGCTGCTGGCAAAGGTTTTTTCAGGTAAATTGTACTTGTAAATAAAATTTATTATTTATTATTTATTATTTATATAAATTTATCGATATTTAATTAATTTAATGATATAATAATTTTATTTTAGAACAATGTTGTGTCATGAAGATAAAGTTGCTGATTTTGTTCCCGTTGACGTAGTGATTAACTTAATGATTTGTGCAGCATGGAAAACTGCTTCAACACTCCGTACTGATACTATTACAGTATATAATTGTTGTACTGGCCAACAAAATCCAATTACATGGAAACAATTTATTGATTTGTCATTTAAATATACTCGAATGCATCCAGCAAATGATGCAGTATGGTATCCAGGTGGTAGTTGCCAAAAATATTCATTCATGAACAATTTATATATAAAATTTCAGCACATATTGCCCGCGCACATTTTAGATTTTGTTGCGCGTTTAAGAGGTACAAAACCAATTATGGTACGTGTACAAGCAAAATTAAGTAAAGCAGCGACATGCCTAGAATATTTTACCACTCAACAGTGGAATTTTAGTGATGATAATGTTAAAAAACTTGGTGAACAGTTGAGCGCTGAAGATCGACAAATATTTATGTTTGATGTAAAGCAGATTGACTGGCCTTCGTACTTGGAGAATTATATTCTCGGTATTAGACAATTTATTCTCAAGGAGAGTCCGGAGACACTGCCAGCTGCGCGTTCACATATTACAAGGTAAAGAAAAAAAAACAAAAAAACAAAAAATAATTTCATAAAGTGAAAAACTTTTTTTTTTTTTTTTTTTTTTTATATATTTCAATATTAATATTATTATGTTTGTCAACAGATTATATTGGATTCAAAAAATTATACAATTTGGCGCAGTTATTGTTGTCCTGCGTCTTTTTTTGTCACGTAGTTCAATTGCCAGATCCGCGTGGTTTATGCTCCTGTCCATTGTACTTCGTATGTGTCGTATGATTGTTTGACGGCTCAGAGCCAAATACATTTTACATAATGAAAATGCTAGAAACGCAATGGAAAAGCAGTCAACCGTTGTGGAGCCCCATCGTAAAGTGCAAATTGTTCTAAAATATCCAAAGCTCAGTAACAAAATTTTCACAAATGACAATGCACGGTTTTTGCTCCCATGCATTGGTCTTTTCAACATTTATATTCAGATATAAGTTTAGTGATCGCTAACATGACGAAAAAAAATTGAATGAATAAATAAATAATAAGATTCAACGATTGGATGGAGCAAAAATAAGGAATACAAACATAAAAAGAGTGTCGGCTACCGATTGACGATGGTACATTTGTAGTAAAAAAAAAAAATAATAATAATAATGATAATAATTTATAATTATCAAATTGATAGGCATTCAAAAAAATTGTGCGATTTGACACCGAGAGTGTTTTATCTTTTAAATGAAATTGTACGAAAATTTAAATTGTCGTTTGTGTGGTAGGTGATGATGATGATGGTGGTGGTGGTGGTGGTGGTGGTGGTGATGGTGATGGTTGTGTGCCATATATTATGCAGTCCACGACTACAAAAAATATAAATAAAGAAAATTTTTTTTTTTTTTGTTTTTTTTTTGCAAACTAGTTAACTTCAAGTGTGTGATGTAATTAATTATTAAGTTATATTAGAATGCGGACGTGAATCACATTTTTTAATTGAAAAATGAACAATTGTTAATCCGCCTAATATCGATTAATTAGCATCCATGTCAATTTTGTGATAAAAATTATGTGGTATTCATTAATCGAAAAGAAAACTACGCCGCGCTTGTACATTAGAGTGTGAAAAAGACTTGAAAACACACATTTGGGACATAATTTAATTACATTTACTTTGCTAACCGATGTGCCTTTGCACTTTCGGTATCTGACATTCTTTTATTTATTATCATTATTATTATTATTATATTTTATTTTTAATTGTATTTTGAGACCCTTTGTAAGATAGAATCAAGAATTTTCAAGATCATTTATATTTTTCTTTTATATTTTATCCATGTTTAATAGTCAATTTTTTTTTTTTTTTGTTGCCGTTGATTCAGTAATGATTTTTCGAATATAAAATTAATTAATTAATTTGCACGAAGTTTCACGAGAACTGCCAACGCTCTGGGAAACCGTTAAGCCATAAAGAAAACGGTAAAATGTTGTGAGATAATAAAAAATTTTCATATTTAGCAGAGCATATTAGAAAAAAAAAAAAAAAAAAAAAAAAAAATGAAAAAGTAAAAAACAACAAAACAACAAAACTAATAAAAAAAAAAAATTATATGAAAAGGATTTTTTGATAATATATGTAAGAGAAAAACAAAATAATAGACGTTGCAATTTAATTTAATATAATTACACACTTGTATTGTCACAGTGAGCAAAATATTATTAAATATTGAAGGCATTGGCAACTTAATTACTCATTCCAAATGACGAAGAAAATGATGATGATGATGATGATGATAATGATATTGCTCGAATTAAACAAAATAAAAAATATAAAAATAAGAACAGTGAATGTGAATTGAAAATGTGGTGAACATGAATTAATAGGAAAAATGTAATGAAAATCATGGAAATAAATATAAGTAATTAAACAGAAAAAAAAAAACAAAAAAAAAAAAACAAAAAAACGATAATACTAGATGTAGCAGAAAAATAAATGTAAATATAAAAGTTATTGCTGCTAAACGGGGAACAGTGCAGTGTTATGTATTATATAGCTATTAATTCAAAATATTCATAAGTTCAATGTTCTTAAAAGACTTGCGTGAGGTAATCGAGGAACTTGTCCGTAGTTATTTGATACTCTCAAGTCTTGGTGTATACAAAATCTATTGAATACACTCATACGATTTTGTTTTTTGATACAAATATTATTTGTTTTAACTATAATCTCAATATTCCTCCGCATCTTTGGGCTTCGGCTTTTTTTTTTTTTTTTTTTGTTTTTCAACTAGAATCAATATTAATAAAAAGAAAAAAAAAAAAAAAGCAGCCAAACTTAAATTTTATGAAAAAATAATTACGATAAATAATTCTGACTTATAAACGCATTCGCATTACATATATTAAAATGCTTCCATTTTGTCATTTACTTTTTTTTTTTATTCAGATCCTCAAACATACGTGAATATGCACTTGTCAATACAAATTACTTGTGCTAATGATTGAGAATTGACATAAAAAAAAAGGCACATGACGATATAAGATAAACGTGGCAACTCGAATTAATAAATATAATTTCTCGTTGCACGAGTAATGCGTTTGTATATTATTACTAGTGGAGCTTTACTATTTTCTAGATTGAAGTGGTCGCTAGATAATTTATGTTCTCGTCGTCGTCGTTATTAGTTCATAAGACAAAAATAGTGACAGTAAATTATATATATACATATATTGTTAAACGAATGTGTTTTCGTTTCTCCTTTATTTTTTTTTATTTCATTCTTTTACTATAATATTGTTTTTCTTCATTCTCATTTGTTAGCTATACATTGAATGAGTAATTATTTATATTGAGCTGCTTTAATTTTAACAAGTTACATCACATTCCAGTGATGCTCCTCATAAATATGTAATATATGTCTAAGTATTTTAGAAAAAGAAAAAAAAAATCAAAACGATCATTATCAACGACGGCGACGAATGAATTAAATTTATTTACATGGACAAATAATTAACTATATTGTATGCCGTTTTTTTTTTGTTCTTTATTAATTTATGTTGTAAGGCGGTGAATGTTAGTGAAAGTGTGAAATGGTGACTATAGTATTGACAGAGGAGCGGGGACAAATCGAGAAACGTGCGAATAAATAGAATAAATGAATGACCATTATTTATATATAAAGAATGAAATAAGAAAAAAAAAAAAAAAAAAAAAAAACTTTTTTTCCGTAGTAAATGGTAATTTATTCTGACACCTGTCGAAGCACTTTTTTTTTATTTATTTTTGTTTTTTTTCAATTCATATTTTCCAATTCATTTATTATTATTATTATTATTTGGTAAGACATCATCGATCTTTCGATGACTAAATAATATTGACAAAAGTATTGTTAGAAAACTATAAAGATGAAAATAATCAGAAAAAAAAAAAAAAAAAAAAAAAAAAAAAGGAAATAAATCGAAAGATTGAAGACGTTGTTTATACCGATTGTGCTATGAATAGTCAATATTTGTATGTGTGTGTGTGTGTGTGTGAAATTTTTCTTTTCATCTTGTTGCCTGTGCCTTTGAGATGTCGTAGATGCTGATTATTTTGTAATGAAAAGTTATTTATGTATTTCATTCGTTAATAACCCGGTAAGGATGCGTTTACTATCCATAAATGGTATGGATAAAAAAGAAAATGTTCCAATAATCAGTCATTTATTACAGTCGATAAATGAAAATAACGTTGTATTTAGGATTCGATATTAGGAAAGTTCGAATGAAAACTTGAATTTCTGATATTGGTCAGGAGTTGAAAATAAAAAAAAAACAAACAAACAAACAAAAACAAAAATAGATAAATAAATGAATAAATGATTGAAATGTGTATTGTAATGATGAAAAAAAAAAAAAAAAAAAAAAAAAAAAAAGTTTATTGAGGCAACGAAGAATCACCATCTGCTAGTCTTGTCTTGTAATATTATCCGGTAACATGATGCATACCACAATGAAATATTTAAAATTATTAATTTAATAAATATTATACTGTACTATTATAGAATACATTAAAAAATGAATTATTGCATAATTTTATTTACTTTAATCATATACTCCTATACAATTGATAAACAAGGATATTGTTATTTTGTAAACGTATTATATTGCATTAGATATTCGTTCATTGATTGGTTTTACGTATATATATATATGTATATTTTTTTAGATGTCGCAATTAAACTGAGTCGCATTGAAATTCTTTTCAAAAGTTGATTTGCTTTAGTGTCCACTGAAAATTAAATTTAAATTTCAATATATCACCGGACAAAATATAAGGATTAAATATAAATTATTTTCCATATAAAAACATGATTGTTCTGGTATTGAATAAAAAATAAAAAGAAAAAAAAAGACATTTGTTTTTTTTTTTGTTTAGTTTGTTTCATTGGAGATCTTGATAATTTTGTGATATATATTTTAAATTTGAATGATTAACTGAATTCACTAGGTGCTATATTATTTATATCAGTAAATAACGAGATGGATATATTTGACTATATTTTTTTGAAAATATTTATATTTTTGCCAGATCAATTTTACCCATGACAATCGTCGCTGTTATTCTCATTCCCTTTAATTTCTGTAATCCTATCAGAGTTTCAAGCTTAGCGAGTCGCTGATCGGACTGGCGTTTGAAACGTCCAAAAATTTCACAAAAAAATCACATTAATATAAAAAATTCAATAATATTTTGAATATTAAAATTATTATTCAATGTGTGAGTACTCATTAAATTGAAATTATGTGAAATTTTTGACATTGAAACAACAGAACGAAGTAGTATCAAATTGAATAAATTAAATTTGATCTTCTATAATTGATTGTGATTCAAAAAACACAAAAAATATGTAATGTAATTTGTATTCAATACCAATTTGTATAATATTGATCGTATATTTGTCCTTACCTGAGAATATTTTGTTGGATTCTCGCATTCACATGATCAGACATTAGAGAGAAAATAAAAAATAAACTCATAAAAGTAATAAAATAGGTTATACATTATGATAAACTTTTTTATTTCAAACAAAGTAATAATTTATTAATAAATCTTTACATGAATTATCATCACCAAAAATAGTTACAATCCGTGTTTATGGTACACATCTTATTTTCAGTGTCCACTGAGATTGAACACTCTCTAGTGTTATAACAAAATTAATTATCTTTACTCTCTATATATTGTCACGTGTTAAGTTGTATTTGCATTGAAGCACAGATGCCAAGATTGATCAAATACACGTACAGTTAACTCTTCGTTTTCTATCGCTTCATAAAATTAGTGAAAAATCCCTGGTGAATTATTATATCCGGTGGTGTATTGTCAATCAAATGATCTTTAGTAATGTGTACAACACAACTCGCTCATACAAATGTTTCTAAACTTCAGTTAACCCTTTTATTTAAACATCTCAAGTCTCATTAATAGAAAGAGTGACGCCAGTGGTCTCTGCTTTTTTATACCCGCGCTCGACTATTCCGTACGCGAGAAGATCAGCGACGCGAGCCCTCTCCTATTTTTATATAAAACTAAAAGTAATCGATCCACGTCGTTCTTTGTTTGCAGTTTTATCCAAAATCCCTCCCTTATTGTACGCTCAGATTCTTTTTCCCTTCTACCTGGATCTCTCTCTGTCAATGACGCACGTCACAAAATAATATTGTTTGATACGATTTCAAAATATAAATTATTGTTAAAATTTTATTTTTACATACACCTCAACTGAATTTGTAATCACATATTTTAAAATAACACAAATATCTTCAAGAATAATTATATTTTACAAATAAATAAAATGTATATATGTATTATTTCATAAATATGAATAAATACATTCATAGCTTTATTAATATTATATAATAATGTGTATGACAAATATAAATATATATTCAATTCTAACGACGGAATGATGGAAAATTCATAATTATTACATTATCACTTTGAATTATTATCAATATTCAACTCAACAGGCTATATTATTATTATTATTATTAATATTATTATTGTTATTTAATTATAATAAAACACTGAAATTAAATATTCATTCATTTATATTTATGATAAATAAAAAGATGAATTTATAAGTATATTTTGTTGGTAAATTGCATTATTTAAGAAGAAAATATATATATATATGATTTAAAAAGAATATTAAACAAATATAATTGTTGTTGATATGGATAGAAGAATGAGAATTAAGAAGATCACAGCTTTACCACGCATACAATGAAAAATAACACGAGAAAATACAATTGATATTTTGCAATACGTATTCATTCATTGTAATAGAAATGTTAAAATATATATATATATATTTTTTTTTTTTCGAATATTTAAAATAATTTTTCTATCTAATAAGTATATAAATTTATGATATATTAATAGTATTTGATAATAGATAAATAATTTAAAAGATTTTTTGAGATATATAGATAAAGAAAATAATAATAATAATAATAATAAAATTTTTATGATGCATTGATAGTTATCTAATCATTGAAAAAAAAAAGAAATAATAATAATAATAATTCATCAAGAATTATTTATTAATAATTAATATTATATTTATCTATGAATGAAAAATTGTGGAGATGAATTTTTTATAATACTGTTTAAATTTTATGTCACCACAAAATTCATCTTCCCACATTTATAATTGTATTTAATTTAATCCTTTATTTATTGTATTTTTTATTTTTATCTTTGAATCAGACACCAATTGATAATCATCATACTATAAGTTTTGATATAGTTAAATTAATTGAGTCTCACCACCATCAGCACGATTATCATCATTTTGCTGAAATAAATAAGTAATAATAATAATAATAATAATAATAATAATAATAATAATAATAAATAGTAATAAAATAAATTTACCAAGAAGGTGTTGAGTATGTCATCGTTTTCTTCACTAACTAATCCAGAATCACGTTCGTTCATTCGACGATGGCTTTGTATTCTTTGAAGATCATTCTCATAACTTGATCTTCTCTTGCGACCACTAAAATCAAACAAAATTTCAATTTAATTTAATATACATCGTGCAATTGAATAAAAATATTTGTCATTAGACAATTATTTTTTTTGTGATTCTTATTTTGTTATGAGTTATTCACCGTTCGTGCATATACTAATAATAAAATCAAAGTCCTGTACAAAATATGACTCATTTATATATATTGTCGATCTATCACAATTATTATTATATTTTTGTTTATAATATTGAAATTATTATATGTAGTAAAAATACTTTATTTCATTAATTGATATGTTTTTTTTTTTTTTTTTTTCTTGTTTACACACATTATTATGTGGAATAATTCAATTATTTCAAAAGATAAATACAAAATTGGATTTTCATTATTATAATTGTGAATTTGAACGAAAAAATTATTCAATCAAATTCACTTGAATTTTGAAACAAACAAATAATAATGATAATAATAATAATATTTTTATACAAATGTATAAAAAATAAATTGAAATAAAAATATTTATAATTTATTGTCATGATGTATTTGACAAAATTCAATTTTCATTCTATTTTTATACATTTGTAGATGGATATTTTACACATTGTTAAATATACGTTGAGTAAATTATTTTGTGACAGTAAAAAAGTAAATTATTCATTATATATATATATATTTTTTTTGACTTGCGATTCACCACGTTGAGTTGTAGTAATTCTATTATATATATATATATAGTATCGTGTAGTATATAAATATTCTTGAGATGCAGCCGATTATTCGATATTGCGTTTTTTTTCTTATTCTCTTTTATTTTTATTTTTTATTGCCGATCACGATATTCCAAAAGCAATTATGAGAGGTATATTGTGTAAGGAATATAAAAGAATTACTTTTTTTTTTCTTTTTTTTCTTTTCAATGTAAAATACGTGAAAAAATTGAGAGAAATTTCATTCTGACGTATTGTCATATATAAAATATGCATATACATAGATATATTGTATGCAGATATTTATAATATTTTTTATATTTACACGATAAAATGTTTATTTGATTTTTTTTTTTTCTTTTCTTTTCTTTTTTTTTCTTTTACTATTCAGGTTTTACTCACATTCTTTCTGGATTTATTCGGCCAAATCCTACTGGAACTAATACTATTTTTCCTCGTACACCCTCCAGTCCAAATAAAGTTTCAAGCTCTGCGACACGTTGATCCGAGACGCGTTTTTTTCGGCTGGAATGACAATAAAAATATTATGAATTTTTTTATGGTGAAAGTGAAAATGAGTGTTTATCGAAAAATTATTGAGTTTTATAAAAATATATATAAGTAATTATTTAGAAAATTCAATGTGGATAAATTATGTTATTATCTTTTTCTTCTGTTTTGTTTATAAAATAAATATTAAATATGACATTAATTATTTTGTTAAATGTCGATATTAAATTTTGTATAAATATATTTTGATTTTTTTATCGTTTTATTTTTCATTAGAAATTGAACAATAAAAATCACGAGTAATGAATGAAAAACTGTCATTGTGTATTTGAAAAAAAAAAAAAAAAAACAAACAAACAGAAAAATAAGGAAATATATTAATTTAGAACAATTTTAGTTTACCTGATAATCTCGCGGTGTGGTCTGGCTTGTGCAATATCAGTGACCAAAGATAGAATAATAAGCAAACTCAAAAGAATTATTAATTGAAGATAACTCTTTTCAATAAAATTCTTCATCTTAATTATTTGAATAAAGAAACAATGGGTAATATTAATAATTGATAAGTGTCACGTTTAATGCAATCGTATTGTTTTGTCAAATCACACGTTTCGTAAAATATAATCCGTTCATATGGACAATTGAAATACATAAAAATATTCACTTTAATTTTATAAGTTTTTTTAAAATTTTTTATTCAGTCAATAAATTATTATTAATTTTATTTATTTATTTATTTCTTTTTTTTTTCTTTCAAACAAAATTTGTAATTAATATATGTAATTTTTTTTTTTTTTTTTTTCTCTTTTAAAATCTCAAGTGTGTGTAACTCTTGGGTTTCGTTTCGTGTTCAACTGTACCATTCCACTGGTTGCTCCTACATATATACTCCAAGAGTGTTGAAGGTGCCTCTCCCCACTCGATCACAACTAGATCCTCCCTCATTTATTATCTTGCGCTATATAACGCGATGTAACTTATCCAATATATACGAAGAATTCGATGGGTTTTTCCCTCTATTTTTCTCTTTTATTTTTTATTCATCTATTCATCTATTCATTCATTTTTTTATTTTTTTATTTGTTTGTTTGTTTATGCAATGTTTTTCAATTGACCAATAATTATTTGTTTTACCAATTGTTGTCTTAATTTTTTCTAATTATTTTCCAATCAAATTATTATTATTATTATTATTATTATTATTAATTCATTTTTTCGTTTTCAATTTTTTATTTTTATTTATTGACAATATAATATTTATATAAATTCCATAAGTATAATTTTTTTGTTTACATACATTTAAATTTACAGAGTGACATTACATTGAATTATTCGTGATTGGGTCTGTCTCAATACATTCGATAACAATATAAATCAATTAATTATATCAACTCAATTATAATTTTTTCATAGTTAAAATGATCGACTATTTATTTTACAATTATGATTACGATATTTCAAAAGCAATTATGAGAGATATATTGTGTGAGGAATATAAAAAAATGACTTTTTTTTTTTTTTTTTTTTCAATGTAAAATACGTGAAAAAAATTGGGAGAAATTCCATTTTGACGTATTGTCATATATAATATGTGCGTATACGTGGATACATTGTATGCAGATATTTATAATATTTTCTGATATTTCCATGATAAAATGTTTATTTGATTTTTTTTTTTGTTTTTTTTTTTTTTTTTTTTCCTTCTTACTATTCGTGATTCATCATTCGTTCTCCATTTTTTGGGTA
This sequence comes from Dinocampus coccinellae, assembly GCA_963920625.1. Lineage (NCBI taxonomy): Eukaryota > Metazoa > Arthropoda > Insecta > Hymenoptera > Braconidae > Dinocampus > Dinocampus coccinellae. The sequence continues at coordinate 9,574,863 of OY987186.1, forward strand.
TATTTTCGTGGATACATAACTATTGATTCAGATTTTTTCTTCAGCGCTAATACAGTTTCAAGATGTGATAAATGTTGATCCGAGAAGCGTTTATTTCGGCTACAATATCAATAAAAATATTATAAATTATTTTGTGGTAAGTGTAAAAATGAATGTTTATCAAAAAATTATTGAGTTTTATAAAAATATATGCAATTAATTATTTAGAAAATTCAATGTAGATAAATCATGTTATTATCTTTTTTTTTGTTTTGTTTATAAAATAGATATTAAATATGCCATTGATTATTTTGTCAAATGTCAATATTAAATTTTATATGAATATATTTTAATTTTTGTTTCATCTCAGTGTACCATTACAATCATTATTTTTGATGTTTACACTATGTGATCCAAATTTTTTTTTTTTTTTTTTTTTCGTTTTATTTGTCATTGAAAATTGAACAATAAAAATCACGAGTAATGAATGAAAAACTGTCATTGTGTATTTGAAAAAAAAACAAAACAAAACAAAAACAAAAAAAAAATAAGGAAATATATTAATTTAGAACAATTTTAGTTTACCTGATAATCTCGCGGTGTGGTCTGGCTTGTGCAATATCAGTGACCAAAGATAGAATAATAAGCAAACTCAAAAGAATTATTAATTGAAGATGAATCTTTCCAATAAAATTCTTCATCTTAATTATTTGAATGAAGAAACAGTGTGTAATATTAATAATTGATAAGTGTCACGTTTACTACAATTGTATTATTTCGTGAAATATAATTCGTTCAAATGGACAATTGAAATATATAAAAATATTTACTTTAATGTCAATCGTTTTTTTTTTTTTCTTTTTGTTCTAGAAACAAAATGTTATCAAACTATTTGATTTTTTTTTTTTTTTTCTTTTTTTTTTTCTTCTAAATTATCAAGTGTGTGTAACTCTTGAGTTTTGTTTCGTATTCAACTGTACCATCCCACTGTTTGCTCCTACATATATACTCCAAAAGTGTTTAAGGTGCCTCTCCCCACTCGATTACAACTAGATCCTCCCTCATTTAATATCTTGCACTGTATAACGTGATGTGACTTATCCAATGTATTTGAAGAATACTATAGGTTTTCCCCTCTATTTTTTCTTTCAATTTTTTATTTATCTATTTGATATTTTTTTATTTTTTATTTTTTTTGGTTTCAAAAAAAAATGAAAAATACACACGTCACGTTTTTCAATTGACCAATAATCATTTGTTTTACCAATCATAATCTTTCCTGATTATTTTCCAATCAATCTATGATATTTTCATTTATTTTTATTAATATTATCATTGTTATTAATTTATTTTTTTGTTCTCAATTTTTTCAGTGGTATAAAAATATCGAAAATTTTACAAATTTTTTTTTTTTTTTTTTTTTTTCCAATTTCTTATTCTTATTTATTGACTATATAATATTCATATAAATTCCATAAATATAATTTTTTGGTTTACATACATTTAAATTTGCAGAGTGACATTACATTGAATTACTCGTGATTACGTCTGTCTCAATGCATTCGATTTCTCCTTTCACTCAAATCAAAAATGATAATAATATAAATGAATAATAATATAATATCAATAGAAATCAATTAATTATATCAACTCAATCATAATTTTTCATAGTTAAAATGATCAATTGTTTATTCGATAATTTCTCATGATATTTCTATGCGGAAATAGTTTTTTTGTTTTTTTTTTTTTTTGTTTGCTCGTTTTAATTCTTATTTCATTAAGGAATTGATCAACTGAGAGAATAGAATGTGATAGACAGTGATGATTCAAATATATATATATATATATATAATTTTATCATATTTGTGTGGCGCGTTGATATTTGTATAGCAGAGACGCACGAAAACAGTTAATGTGCTCTTGACCTACGATAATATTACAAGCGACGACGTGAAACGACACATATTTTATGAGACTAATGCCGTCAACTCCCACCTCATTTGTTTTTGTAAGACTGTGAAAACTAGGCAACACTAATTCCATAAAAAAAATAATAATAATAAATAATAATAATAAATAAATAAATAAATGAATAAATAAGAAATAAATGATAACTGATGTGTGCAATAGGAATCAAATTTCGATCAGTTATTTAATTTAATATGATTTAATATTTATTCAAATTTATTTTGTGAAAAAGAAAATTTACTGGATAAATTTATGAAAATGAAATTATAAAAAAATTTCGAATGATATAAATTCTCACGAATATATATCACTGGTATATATTATCAATAATATGATATTATTTAAAAATTTATAAAATTATTATTACAGTAAAATAAAATTTACATGTAAAAAATATAATTACAATATAATTCAATATTTTTCAATAAAATACTTTATTTAATTAATCATCAAAGTAATTATAATAATAAATTTATATTTTATCTGGACTTTTTTTTTTTTTTTTTTTTTTTTTTTAATTTTCATACGTTAGTTTTTTCTTCATTTCGTCTTAGTCGTTCGCATATCGCGACAGTGGAATTTTTTTAGGCGCCAGTGCCTTGACGGATTTTCTATTTTATTAGTTTATTTTTATTCTTATTTTTTGTAACACAGTAAAATATTTTATGACAAAGTGTATTTGAAAATTGTCCTTCTGAATTCTTTAAATTCATCCAACTAATTTTTGAAAAAGAAAGTACCAGAATAAGTGGATGAACAATCATTCTGGTATTTCTTCTAATATCTATCAAAATATATCGTATAAAAGAAAAAATTTCCATTTCTCTATTAAATATTTATTAAATCTTTATATATATCCGTAAAAGTCAGACATCTCTTATAGAGGCCAATAGAGATATATCTAATCATAAAACTTATTTCGCACTCATTTATTGACAAACTTTGGACATAACTGATTATATTGCAAGTATTTCATCAACTGGATTTATCTGTTTTTGAGTATTTTTAATTTTTATCTTACGAAACGTTGTATAATATCACGGTCATTTACCTTAAACGTTTCAATAAAAATTTATAATATTCAAACATATCAATTATAATTCGACATATTCACATTTACGTGAATTTAGTTATAAATATTGATTTTAACATTATATTTGTAATTAATATCATCAAATCACTCGTTTATATATATTTGTTTTTTCCTTTTTCACCAATAGATAAAAATAAAATAAAATAAAATAAAAAAATAAAATAAATATCAACACCAGACAGGTGATTAAATAGTTATTAAGTGTCATTATGGCAATTTGTACATGATTTAGCACGTGCCTCAGTTATAAACGAATTGTGAACTGTTAATCACGCAGTGTTTGAATGATAAACATCACCACAACTTGTGGGAATGAAAATAAAAGTGTGAGATTGTAATGAAAAAAAACAAACAAACAAACAAACAAACAAACAAAAATAAAGAAACAGATTAATGTATTTGAATTTTTTTGGAATAACATATTATAATTTATTTGATAATTCAATTGAAATATTGCATAATATTAATGATAAATATATCTAATGTAGTACATATTTGTATTATTTCAAAAAATTAATATAATTTTTGTATAAATTAGAATGAAATTGATAAAAGAGTCAAGTTTTATTTTTAAATATTCTTATGTGGTGAGTGGGTTTTGTATTCACGTGATCTCATTGGTTAATACATGAGAGGCACGATCATTGCATAATTATATTTTTTATTTTTTATTTTCAACTAATCATTGTATTGACCATATAAAAATCACTATGGAAGAGAGAGGGGAAGTGGCTAAGGGAAAAAATTTTGGGCATTATGCATTATTTTGCATACTGAAAGTCGTCCTTTCATAGATTAGAAAATATTTTGAATCACTTCCATTCTATATACTTGAGTTTATAATTGATATATTTTATTGGGCTCAGACATTTATTTTCTATGAAAATGATAATTATATGAAAAAACGAATGTTTGATTATTTCTCATTTACTCAAATATAATTTATTTATTATTGATGTGAATGTTTACCTTATTATTTCATTGATGCAAGATGAAAAATATAGAGTAAATAATTCACTTATAAACATTTTTTTGTTTATTTTTGTATATAATTGTTGTATATAATTTTTTTGTTTTTTTGGTTTTTTTTTGTTTGTTTTTTTTTTTTTTTTCGAGGAAATCACAAAAATATAGTATAAAAATAAATGCTAAAATTGATTTGAAATTAAATTTTTATGTGATAACTTTTTAACAATGAAACTGATGAAATTTTCATTGATATTTAATTGGTTAACACTTGAAAATGATTTTCGATAATATTTATCTCTACACCTATTGTCTTTGTCAAAATGTGATTAGAAATAATTTTTTTTCTTTGATTTTTAATATTTATTGAAAATAACATCATCGAGTAGATTCGTTTCTATTATAACCCAATTTTTTTTTTTGTTTTTTTCTTTTTTTTTATTCACTGCTAATAATAGGCATAAAATCTATTAATATGTGTTCAGCAAATATCTAGAGGAATTTAAATACGTGACTGTGAAATTGAAAATAACCGGTGGGTTCATCAATTTACACGATATTTCGAAATGACGTAGGTGTTTTTACACTCGGAATTTTCCATATTTTCTATTTATCCAAATTATTTTTTAGTCATTTATAAAAGAATTCTAAGTATCATATTTTTGTTTTGTTTTGTTTTCTTTTTTTTTTTCCCCCCTTCAATTAATATATAAAATATATAAGAGATACATAATTCTTGAAGGATAAAATTTTCATTTATTCTCTACTTCAATATAATTGAATTTGACTCAATAAATTTTTTCCATTGTTATTTTCAAATTTACAAGACGTATTTTTCAAAATTATTTTCAATAACATCAACCAATCTAAATGTGATAAATTCCAAATTTTAAGTGGTTATTATATTTATTTACTTTCTTTTTCATTTATTAATTTTTGTTTTTTTGTTTTTTTTTTGTATTTTTCGATAAGAAAAATTCAAAAGTATTTAGTCTACAAAAGATAATTTCGATAACGATCAAGTTAATTTAATTATAAATTCCCACATATGTCCTGCATGTACACATTAGGTATCATAATTACTAAAGACGTTAAAACAATTAATTTTTACAGAAATAATTGACAAAACTCGGACCAGTATCAATCATATTTATAAAAAAAATTTTATTATGTACATGAAAAAAAAAAACAAAAATGAGAAAAAAATAATAATAACTAATCAATTAATTAATTAATTAATTAACAACAACAACAACAACAACAACAACAATAATAATAATAATAATAATAATAATAATAATAATAATTCCAGTGGTAATGATGATGTTCTCAGACAAATAAAAAAATAAAAAAATATTCTGAATTTAAATTTCTTCATTTTATAATAATTTGTCACTGTACAACAATAAAATATTTTATTATACGATAAGATGAAAAATTTTTATATTTTTATTTATTTATTTATTTATTATTGCTGTTTTTTCCTTTTTTTTTTTTTGTATAAGTAATCTGTATTCAGATGTATGAGGTCAGTTACCATCAACGTAACGGTCATGCAACTCTGACGTGTTTTTCATTTTTATTTTTATTCTTCATATACGAGCATACATATTTAACGTAAACACTAAGCTTATATCAATTCACAACTATATATATATATATATCATAGTTTAAAAATAAAAAATTGTAATGGTATTAATAGAATATTCGTATCATGATATAAACAACAATTTCTAATTTATCAAACACACACACACACGCACACACACACACAAACACACGAAGACATATATTTTTCTTTAGATTGTATCGAATTACATTATTATTGATATTAAATTCATCATTCATATTTTAATTTGAATAAATGTGTGAAAAATAATCATGACTATGATTGTAATAAAATTAATATCAAGATAAATTATATATATAATAAATAGTTGAATTCGTTCAGGCTTGAGATGGTGACACATGTACAAGACCTTTATTGCGTGTAGTTTTTCGTACGTCACTAAAAGAAATTGTACGATGATTTCATATAAAAAAAAAAAAAGAAAAAAAAGTAATAAATAAATGAAGAAGAAGGATATGAATAAATAAAAATTATATATAAATTTCAACGAAAAAGTCAAGATGTGCCCACGCAAAGAAATACAGTTGGTATTTTAGTGGATAATCATGATGAAATTCCATCAGCAAAGAGAAATTTGTTTCCGGATATTTGTTGAAATTTTTGTGCGATTATTCAACAGGTCGATATCCTAATTAATATGCAGTTATAACTATAGTATCGTTATTCATAATGAAATATTTATATTTATTATTTCAAAAGTAATTTTAAAATTTTTTCATTGATTATTGAATAAAAAATTGTTTAATATTAAATTTGATATTAATTCTTTGACGTGTATAGACAGCAAATATTAATATTATATTTCCATAAAATGAAAAAAGTAAAAAAAAAGAAAAAGAAAAATAAAAAAATGTGTGACAGAAAAAGAAGAAAGAATGAATAGAAATAATGTAACGTATATATCAAATTGTCTGGATGATTTTCATCGTCAATTGAATCTAAACGTATAAAAGAAAAAAAAAAAATCTCTTTACCCGTAGGTGATGTCAAATCAATGATATCTCCAATCGTATCCGATTGTCTCAATTGATGGAAAAAAAAAATATATAATTTCCTTTTTTTTTTTCTTCTTTTTTTTTTTTTTTTTTTTTTGTGTCTGTACCACTTCAAAAGTAGAGAGAAAATTTATGGACAATGAATTTATATAAATTTCAATGAGATTTCATATCTTGAGTAGACGAAAAAAAAAAAATAATAATAATAATAATAATAATTATAATAATAAAATAAATAAATTTTTTTTATTCGTCTACAAATTGAATGCATCAATCTACAGAACCAGATGTTTGGTCAATATTTTTCATTATCTTTTTATTTCCCCAAATTCTTATTTACGATTATTTATCTGATATAATTCTCAACTATTCATTGATAAGATTAATTTATTTTTCGTTGAATTGTAATCAAGCAACAATTTTATCATTTAGACATGAGATAATCGAATTTTTCCATTAATTTCATTCATATATGCAAAATTTAACAGGTGCTGACATTTCTGTTATCTCCACATACAGATAGCAATCTCACATTCATTTAAATGTCACGTAATATATTGAATCCTTTCTACAATATAAAATACATCAAATTTATTCAGAATTTATAGTAAAAGAAAAAAAAAAAAAAAAAAAAAAATTTTATAATATTGATTCCACAGTATTATCGAAATATCTTCAATTTATATTGTAAAATTTATACTCCAAAACATAATCGAATGAAAAAAAAAATAATAATAAATAAATAAATAAATAAATGAAAATTAATTTCTTCAAAATGAAAAAAATATAATATACAATTTTTTTCATTTATATTCATCATTTTCTATTTTACTTTGATGAATCACTTCTGATCCCCTATTTTATATATGACTCATAAATGTATACAAAAATTTTGCAATGGAAAAAAAAAAAAAATATATATATATATATATATATAATAGAAAAAAATTCATATCAAAATTGATTGTTAACAGAATTTATGTATATAAAATGTACATAGATGAATGTAGTAATAAGTGATCGATTATGTGTCTATTTTAGAATAAATATCTTATTCGATATTATAAAATACATATGGGGTAGGACATCAGTGGAGAAAAAGGGTGAATGAAAGAGCAGAGAAACACGAGGAATAATATTTTTTTGAAATTGAAGAATAATAAAAACCAAGCAAAACAAAAATAAAGAAAAAAAAAAAATCATCAAAGTTTATTGTGGCGCCATGATTTTCATCGTAATAGTCAATGACAAAATATTATTGTCTCATATAATATTTATTAACGAAACAAATCACATTTATATATATATATATATATATTATTCAAAAATTATAAAATTACAATGGGATTATTTTGAAATAAATAAATAAATTGCACAAAGAAAAAATTAATTTCATTCAAATTACAATAATATTTTTACACATTTATATCAATCAATGTATTTAATCCGACAAATTGAAAAATTAATATACAAATATTTAATATGACATTATTGATTATCATTAAAATTATTTTCCAGGGGTACGTGTAAAATGATAATAAATAGAAATAACGATAATGCAATAACAATATATTAATTCAGTATTACATATATAAAACACAAAAGAAGAAAAAAAAAAAAATTGAGATAAAATTTGTACCTGTACGAGTTCACACTCACACGTGTGTGTCGTCACAACGTGGAAGTTACGCGTCATTCATCGTACAAATAATCGTCTTTTACGAGTCACAATGAGCAACGTATTTTTTAACTGAATGACAAAACGTCAGTCAAATGTGTAAATACTGTATGAAAGATTCGTCATTATTTATATAAATAATCATTTAATTATTTGTACTATTCATTTTTAAATGTTTTTTTTCATTGTAAATAAAAGAATTGATGTTATTTTTAGAATTTTATCTTCATCACCACAGTAATATATGAAAAAATAATTTATAAATTTATATATATATATATGTGTGTGTGTGTGTGTGTGTGTATATATATTTATATATAAAGGAATATTTTTATATTCAGTAAAGTATTATATATTTTTCTTATCAATTGTTGCATATGTTATAAGAGAAAAAGTAAAGAAAGGATTTCAATTAATTCCATCCATATGTTAATAAAATTCACATGGGATTTTTCATTACAATATAAATTTAAAAAACAAAAAATAATTTTTTAAATTTTTTATTTATATTTCTTCATTATCGTTATTTCTTATTGTACATAGAAATTTTTTTATCAAACAATTTTTACATACCTTAAAAATTTATTTTAAATAAATGAAATAAATATTGTAAATGATTCCTCTCACATGGTAATAATATATCGGCAGTTGCAGAAATTTACTCACGTAAAGTATTACATTCTCGGGACACGACTAGTGACATCTGGATAAAAATCAATTATTCACTTATAAAATTGATTTAATTATTAAATCCAAACTTAATAATATTCAATTTATATTTATAGTGAATTGTAATATTATTTTTATTCCGGATAAAAATCATTATAAAAATACATAATTTCATTCATTGCTTTTTTTTTTTGTTTTATTTATTTATTTATTTATTTATGAATAATAATTTCCTCTAAAATTATCCACGTTTAAATTCAAATTTATTCATCAATATAAATAATAAAAACAAAAACAAAATTTTTTTTTTATTTTCTTTTATAAATTTCTCAATAATTTTTTTTTTCTCCCTCATGTACATTCGATATTTACATTCCATATGATTGTAAATCTAATTGCAATACTACACACACACACACACACTTACGCAAGAAATCACAAAATCAATTTCTCCAATGTAGAACTGGGTTATTGAATTTTCACACCAAAATATTTTTCCAGGAAATCCACTAACACTGTAAATTTATTTTCACTAAGAAATACTTCAATAAAAACATATTCATATGATAAAGAAAAAATAAATGAATGAATAAATAAATTTTTCATTCTTGACAAATAAAATATTGTCCCATATAAATCTAAATTTTATCATCGATATGAAATAAAATATAAATATACACATTTATCATTAATTATTTGATGTACAAAGTGATTGTCGAATGTTGGAAAATTAAATATTAAATATTAGAGTAGTAGATGATGGAAAAAATAAAAAGAAAATTGAAGTGGGGCAGTAGATAAATACCCCGCTGTCGATTATATCGATATTATATATATATATGGGTATGTGTGTGTGTGTGTATGTGTGTGCATACGAAAGAAAGGCGTTATACAGAAGTGAAAGATCACATTGGATCTTGTCAGTTGTTGGCAGGAAGGTAGAACGTGCGTGCACATTTTTAACTTTTCTCATTTATAATCTATCGAGTTGGCGATATATAAAAGACAAGGAATAATTTATACACAATTAATACATAGTTATTGAGGTAAACAAAAACAAAAAAAAAAGTAAAAAAAGTAAAAAAATGTGAATATGCATGTGTCAATTACGGAGAATAATAATAATTGAGTTATAAAAGTTGGTGATATACGACAACGACGACGACAACGACAACGACAACGACAACGACAACGACAACGACGACGACGACGAAGAAGAAGAAGAAAGTGACTTCCGGGTTCGTGTACAAGACCGATGTGAGTTACCTCAATATAATTATACAACTCGCCTGGTCTCTCAATAAATATATTGTAATGGAGAGAGAGTATATAACACATTTTATATAGATATATATCTATATAAAATCATACTCTCTCTCCATTGCTAATTACATTTTTTTTTTTTAAATTTTTTGTACTCATATTTATAAGTGACATATAAAAAAAAAAAAAAAAAAAAAAACAAAAACATAACCAACAATTTTTTAATTTATCATTGAAAAATATTTTAAATTTATCATATATTTATTTATTAACACAATTTTTTTTCTTTATTATTCATTTTTTTATTTATTTATTCATTTATTTTTTTGTTATCAATTTGTAATAAGGAGAATTTTTACATGTTTATCCTTACATTTTAAATGTTTTAGTCTTTGAAATAGTTGATGGTAGTGCCACCTGGTGTTATTAAATGATATTAATCCAAGCGAAACTGGCGCGACGTGATGTAAAAAAAGAATGTCAAGTTGGACGGTGTGAGTTATACCCAGTACCCGGTTATGTTTTCGCGTAGTTAGTATTCACCGTTTCCAACTCAATACAAGTAATCAGTAGATATTTTTTTGGCTACAGTGGATTGTCCGTTAGCGACCACAACGATATACTGTTACATACACTTTTTTTTTTTGTTTTTTTTTTGTTTTTCTCTTCTTCAAACTCTATAAATAATATCATGTGAATTTTCATACTTATATTCAATTGAGATATTCCAGCGTATCTATGTGAGGTACGATGATATATGAATTGATATTGGCGGTAAGAATTATCATGAAATATCATATAGTTTTATATATTTTCACATTTACAAATCATCAACGAGTGCCCGGCTATTACTGATTTTTTTTTAATTTTCACAATTATTTATTTATGACAGATTAATATATATACTTGTAATAATCACGAATTAATAAAATTTAAAAAATTAAAAACAAAAAAAAAAAAAAATATTTACAATTTGATATCAATTTTTTCCCATACGAATTGATTACTTACTTGTACTTAAGATGAAAAAAAAATTATTTTTTAATTACTTGAATAAAAAATAAAATATTATCTGGAGTTTATAAAAATATTGAAAAACGAAATCATTTCATGTTAAATATATGAAACGATTTTTTTTTTTTTATAATATTTTTTTTACATAAAATTCACATATCCTACATATATTATAAAAGTGACACAGAATTACTATATAAAACAAAGGTAAATTGTGTCACTTTTGTATTATATGTACGATATGTTTATTAAGGTTTTTAGGACGACTAGTAACGGTCAATATATTTCACTATTTTTATAAGTGAATTTATTGACTTGTGTACAATTGAAATTGTATCAAGATCATCATTGTATTATTTGTATATTTAATACGTGATATCGTGACATTAGAGATTAATTTTTTTTTTCTTTTTTTTTTTTTGCTTACAAATCTTTTTAATACAATCACAAGCTACATTTGTGACTCACTCATTTATTGATCCCTAAAAAAGTTATATATTTTACCTCACACATACCGTTCAATATTAAATGAATAATTTATTACACTCGTGGAAATTTCACGTGGTAACATGATGAACTTTTTTTTTTTTTTTTTTCATAACTTTGAAATATATCTGGTGAATTTTATATTTGAAATTACTGCTGGGAATAGTGAATTGACAAATAGATCGTACAATGTGTCCTTAATAGTAATATATGTATAATAACGAGAAGGAAACCAAAAAAAAAAAACCAAAAAAAAAAAATAAGAAACCGTATACATAATTGGATTCAATGGCGGTCAATATTTATAAGCTATCTAAACTATTATATCTATTCTATAACGTATTAAATATTTATTATTTGGATAATTATTATATTTTTCTATAGACTTGAAACAAAAAAAAAAAAAAAAAAAAAAACATTCATGTCACACGAATTTATTCATAATTTTATGAATAGAACAATTGAATAATTCGACTGACAAGACAATTTTTTTTTTTTTTTAAATTTTTTTTTCATTTCAGATTTATATTTTAGATAAATTTTATATTGTATTAAAATGGGAACATCCAATAATGAAACGGAAAATGAAGATAATTATGTTAATGAAGAGGCAAATCTTGGTGGAACATCAATTGAAGCATTTTTCGCTGCGACGGTGATATTTATCACAGGTGCTACAGGTTTTCTTGGTAAAGCCCTATTAGAAAAATTGCTTAGATCATGTTCTCGAATATCAACAATTTATATATTGATCCGTCCAAAAAAAGGATTAACTTTAGAACAAAGATTCCAGAGTTTATTTGAAAATTCAGTGAGTATTATTAATAGCTACATATTATTTAACACATTTACTAAATTAAAATAAATTAATCTAGTTATACATTAATAATATTTTATTAGGTATTTGATCGAATTCGATGGGAATGTCCTTCGGCATTTAGAAAGGTCATACCAATAAAGGGTGATGTGAGCGAAGCAGATTTTGGTTTGAGTGAAGAAGATCGTATGATGTTAACGCAAAATGTCAACATTATTTTTCACGTTGCTGCAACTGTACGATTCAATGAACCGTTAAAAGTTGCAATTAATTTAAATACACGTGGTACACAACGTCTCATTGAATTGGCATCCAATATGTTGAATCTTATAAGTTTTGTACACGTCAGCACTGCATACAGCAATGCCGATAAACCAGAAGTTAAAGAAATAATTTACAAGTAATAATCATTAAATTAATTTGAGAAATTTTTTTTTGTTTTTTTTTGTTTTTTTTTTCCCAATATTTCTTTGATGAATTCATTCCTAATAATTCCAATGATTATATTTATTTATTATTTCAGAGCTGCAGTTAAGCCTGAAACAGCAATTGAAATGTGTGAAAATCTCAATGATGAGACATTGAAAATTTTAGAAATTTTACTCCAAGATAAACATCCAAACACTTATACATTCACTAAAGGATTAGCCGAGGATATTATAATGCGAAAAGCAATTCATTTACCAATTGGTATTGTTAGACCAAGTATTATATGTGCAGCTTATCAAGAACCATTTCCAGGTTGGATAGACAATGTTTTTGGTATCACTGGTATTTTAATGCAAATATCACGTGGTACAATTCGAAGTATTGTGTGCAATGAAAAACTCACTGTCGATCTTATACCCGTTGATTATGTTGTTGATACACTCATAACTGCAGCATGGCACATTGCAATTCGTCGAAAAAAAAATATACAAGTATATAATTGTGTCAGTGGTACAGTAAATCCTATAACGTAAGTTAATTATTTCAATGATAAATTTCATATTATCAGAATTAATTTATATCTGAAGAAAAAAAAAAAAAAATTGAATATAATTCTTATTATTTTTATGTAGATGGAAAAATTTTGGTGAATTAACCAAAAAATATGCAATTGAATCGCCAACAAAACACGCACTTTGGTATCCAGGTTTTACATTTACAACCAACAGATTTATTCACAATATTGCATCGGCAATGTTTCATTTTCTTCCTGCATTTATATTTGATTTAGCATTACGATTTAAGGGTGGTAAACCAATGTACGTATAAATTATTTAAATAATATATATATAAAATATTATTATATAATATTAATTGTAGAATGATGAAGATAACACGACGTTTTGAACGTGCTGCTAAAACTGGTGAATTTTTTGCCGTTAATGAATGGCGTTTTCATGGTGAAAATATGCAACAACTGGTGAAAACCGTCAAAGCTGCCAATGACGCAAATAATTTTAATGTTAATATTGCCACATTGGATTGGGATACTTATGTTCAACGATATATGCTAGGAATCCGAAAATATATTCTCAATGATAGTCTGGACACAATGACAAAAGCGCGAAGTCGAATATTAAAGTGCGTGGAATTAATTAAATAATAAATATGTGGTAAAAAGAAAAAAAAAAAAACAAAAAAAAATTCTTTAATTATCAATTAAATTATTATTTAAATTATTTTTAGGCTTTACTGGATACACAAATCTCTTCAGGCAATTATTGTTTTTTCATTAGTGAAAATTATATCACGCAGGTGATTATGGGCTATATATGAACTGATGAAAGAATCATCTTTTATTCACAACTTGACATTTCAATAGATTGCAGAAAAATCCATAAATCTACATACGCATAAATATTAAACATCAATTATTTATATTATCATGCAATAATGCATCAATACATTGTACAATAGCTATCATTTGACTCAATGATGCGCACAGAATTACACAAATAATATAAATATTGATACTTTTGAATTGCATTTAAATGGAGAAAATCAAAAAATAATAATTCTGAATAATATTATTTGTAATTTTGATAATCAACTATTCAAGTTAATGATAATAATAATAATAATAATAATAATGATAATAATAAATACAATATATTTTCAACAAGCACATCAAAATGAATATATAACATCGGATATAATAATCATATATCAATATAATCAAATGTGGTTTTAAGGGACAGTTGAGAAATATTCAATACTAAATCCTTTTAAGTATAGATATTTATTAAAATTATTATAATTAACAATTAATTCTTTATGAAATTTTTATACAAATTGATGATATAAAAATTATTTCACAGGCAAAAAAAAATTAGGTTTTTTTTTTGTTTTATCGATATAACTTTATTGAAAGAGGACGGTTTTGTCAATGTGAAGACTAAAAACATTTATGATAAGAAAATAAAAAGTTTATAAAAAAATTCTATTAAATTTTTGAGAAATAAATAATATTTTACTACATATACACACACACAACACACACATATATATATATAATATAAAATTATATTCAATTGTTAATAATATAGTTGAAAATTGAATTTTTCAAATAATTGTTTATATATATATATTTGAAAATAAATTTCATGTCTGTAAATGCGATGGGGAACGATCTCTGGTGGATGTTTTACGAACATTATGAAATAATAGTGATATAAAACAAAACAAAATAAAAAAAGCAAAGGAGAGAAATTAAAATAGAGATAGAATGTGAAACAGTGAGAATGAATATTATGTATTTCTAGCAGAATAAAAATAAAATAAGAAATGAAAAACAAAAATGAATATATAAATAAATAAAGAGAAGAGAATGAACGTGTTCACAACGTTTACACTAGTAGCAATGCAGTCTTGATGATTTAACTTTCCTTGTACATCCAATACGCTGTGGAGATTTAATTGTGTTCGCCTGAGGGACAATTTTATGACTCCCGGATCGTAAATGAGAATTACAGGTTACGTATATACACACATGTATATATATATATACATCATTATATGTAATATATACAACTTCTTAAATTTTTTTTGTTTAATTTTCCAACTAAATTCTCATTTCACATATACATGTATATATAATTATTTACAACTCTACATATAATTAGATCTATACTGTTAATTATATTCTAAATTTTCTACACATCATTTTTTTCATTGTTTATTTTTCATTTGACAAAAAAAAAAAAGAAAAATTCAATATTTCATTATAATTTTTTCTCAATCAAAAATATAATTATCTGTAAATTAAGATAATTTGTATAACAACAAAAATAAAATATTCCAACTGTACAATTATTAAAAATAAAAAAATTTATTTAACATCATGATGAATACAGAGAGTCGACAAAAGTCCTCATCCCATTCATCCAAAAATATAGTGTATTATTACATAGAAAAATATGTATTCTCCTTTGCTTCCTCATCGCTTTTCGAGAGTTCGAATTGGGCCCCCGAGGTTTCTGTTACTTATTCACTGTAATTCAGTCTGCGAGCAGAAGCCGACGCAGCATCATCTGAGAGCGATTCTCCCACACAGGGGGGGGAGGACGGTCGCTTCGGCTCTCTATAAAAGTGTGTTATTTCATCTCTAACAATAAAACCAATAGGAAATAATAATAATTATTATTATAATAAAATAAAAAATTAAAAAAAAAACAAATTCAACATCAAGAAATAAACAATAAGACAGTGATAGATTATTACTGTCATGAAGTGGTGGATATTGTTGGGCTTTTTGCCCTTACTTGTGGATATAATTCACGGAGAAATTTTAACTCCACCGTATTTCAATTTAGCTGAAGGCAAAGAGATCATTGCCTCTGCTACCTGTGGTGTTGATACACCTGGACCAGAATTGTATTGCAAGCTCGTTGGCGCTAATTCTGATCAAGATGAGGATATCAATCTTATTCAAGGACAGGTATTATATTATTATTTATTTATTTATTAATATTTTATTATTTCATCATATTATTGATAGTCATGTTATTTCAATGTTTTTGTCTATTTTAAATGTTGGTTGAGAATCCCTGGCTCTATGAAAAGCATCAAAAAAAATCTTATGGGTGAATTCTATGTTTAGGTTTGTAAAATTTTGTTTCAAGTCATTTTTTATATTTGCTTTTATTATTAATATTATTAGTATCATTATTAATTTTTTTTTTTTTTTCTTTTTTGCTCATACATTTTGAATTATTGATTGTTTAAATAGATTTGACATTGGTGAATTTGTTCAATGATAGATTCAATTTATATATAGATTGATAAATAAGACAGAATAATATTTTATAAGGGACAGTTCAAATGAAGGTTTTGGCTAAAATAGGGTGTAGACCTCAGAGTATTAACATGGGAACCGCTTGTCGCACAGATCAAAAGACGCGCTGTGTATACTTATAATGCTTTGTGGGTTTTTTTTTTTCTTTTTTCTTTTTTTTTCTTCTTTTCGTGTAAAAAACGCATTGAGTAAAAACCTGTCCATCCAAGAGAGACCCTAGACCTGCTATATTCATGTGTTATCATTAACTGCATTCAAAATAATAGAAAGGGAATTATTGAACAAAATAAAATTGACAAATTATAAAATTATATGAAATATTAATTATTATTATTATTTTTAATAATTAATATTTCAATGATAAATTTGATATTTTTATTAAAAAATTTTTTTATTCTTTATGGTAATTTTTTTTTTTTTTTTTCTTTTTTTTTTATATTAGAGAATGAAATGAGAGCAACAGATAAAAATGACCCCTTGATAACATATAATATGATCCATATTATATTTTATCAATCATAATAATATCGACTAGACAAACTGATTTTATAAAAAAAAATATAATTTTTTTTTTTTTTTTTTTCAAACTATTAATTTATGAAATAAATAAATTTTTGTTTTTTTTTTTGTTTTGTTTTTAATAGGTTTGCGATGTGTGTGATCCAACAGTACCAGAAAAATATCATCCCCCAGAGCATGCAGTTGATGGAACAGAGACGTGGTGGCAATCACCTCCATTATCGCGTGGAATGAAATACAATGAAGTGAATTTAACAATAAATTTAGGACAGGTAATTTAAATAAAATTAATATTAGCAATACAGTAGTATTTTATTTTATCCATATTGTATTTGATGATTTTTTTTTTGTTTATAAATATGAACAAATTCAATTTGGTAATATAAAATTCGTAGGTATAATATAATGATTTATTATAAATATATTCGAAGAAGAAAAAGATAAAACTGAATGCGACGACGAGTTTATCGGGTCGTAGGCGACTTCCTGTGATAAAAAAAAAAAAAAAAAAAAAAAAAAAAATAAGGAAATAAATAATCATCATGATAATTTAATACACATTGTTTGAATTTATATATTATTTCATTTTTTTTTTTTGTTTTTTTTTCTCCCTCTCAAGTCTTATCAATTAAATGAATTCAGTTAACGTGTCACAATTATATTTCTTCATATATGAAATATTCTTTTTTTTTTAAAACTACGTGATAATTATCTTTACATTAGACAGAATACAAAACATTGGACCAATGAAGTTTTTCATAAAAGAACTGCACATGTGTTTTGAAAGACCGATATGATAGAGAGGTAAAAGTACATAAACCCCACAAACATAAAGAGAAAGGAAGACAGAGATATACGTAAGATGAAAAGTTTTCAAATCACGTGGTAGTAGCACATCTGGCCATCAGACCCTTGTCTCGAACACTCTATATATATATATTTTTTTTCTCTTGACCCTCCCACGATTTATTTATTCACTCAGGGGAACTAATGAAATTTTATCGGATGATCAAAAAAAGAAAAAAATCATGAATTAAATATCGAAAATATTGTAATATTTAAATAATTAATTGCAAAATAAAATTTCAAAATGTATTTTATAAATTTTATATATTAATTTTTTTTATAGGAATTTCATGTTGCTTATGTTTATATGCGAATGGGAAATTCACCTCGTCCAGGATTGTGGGTATTGGAAAAATCAAAGGATTATGCCAAAACATGGCAACCGTGGCAATATTTTTCGGATTCAGCGAGCGATTGTCTTACATACTTTGGTGTTGATAGTCACACGCCTATTTCACGAGATGACAGTGTCATTTGTACTACGGAATTTTCTAAAATTGTTCCACTTGAAGGTGGTGAAATTCCAATTTCAATTCTCAATAATCGTCCCTCGGCTAATCACTATTTCAATTCAACGGTACTTCAAGAGTGGACACGAGCAACAAATGTGCGCTTTCGTTTTTTGAGAACAAAGAATCTTTTGGGTCATTTAATGTCTGTTGCGAGACAAGATCCAACTGTAACAAGAAGAGTGAGTAATTGTATTTATCTTCATTTTTTTTTTTTTTTTTTTTTTTTTTTTCATAATTATAAATAAGCAAATGATAGTTTAAGTCAATGACCCATTTCGTTTCTTATCATTATACACTTTGAAAAGAAGCGATAACATGAAGAGAAGACCCCATTCACTTTTATTCCATGAACTCTAGTCCATAAATTAACGAAAAAAATTTATATATCATTTTCATACAATTATTTGGATATAATTTATGATGAAATTTTCAGTATTTTTATTCGATCAAAGACATCAGTATTGGTGGAAGATGTTTCTGCAATGGTCACGCTGACACTTGCGATATTCGTGATCCAAAAGAACCAAATAAACTCGAATGTATTTGCCAACATAATACATATGGACATCAGTGTGCCTCATGTCTTCCAGGCTTTCAACAAAAAAAATGGCAACAATCAACGGCATTTAAAAAATTTACTTGCGAACGTGAGAACTTTTACTTGTTATGCCATCAAAATTATCATAACTTCATTCATCATTAAATCTATAGAAAATATTTAGAAGACAATAATTAATTATAATAATTCTACTGTTTTTTTTTTTTTTTTTTTTTTTTTTTTCCTTTTCACAGCATGTAACTGTTTTGGTCATTCTACCGAGTGTATTTATGATCCGACTATCGATGAAAATCATTTGTCATTGGATATTCATGGAAATTATGAGGGTGGTGGAATATGTCAAAATTGTACTCATAATACACAGGGGATTAATTGTAATCATTGCAAACCGAAATATTATCGACCTCAAGGAAAACCCTTGAATGCCACTGACGTTTGTCAACGTAATATTATCTGATCTATGATAATTTTCGCAATAATTTTTATAATATTAATTGTATGTTTATTATTTGTATTTAGAGTGTAATTGTGATTTTTTCTATTCAACTGGTAATTGTGCCGAGTCTACCGGAAAATGTGAGTGTCGACCAGAATTCACAGCACCTGATTGCGATTCATGTGCGTATGGATACTATGGTTATCCAAATTGTCGACCATGTGACTGTTATATTGGTGGTACAGATGACTATCACTGCGAAGCAATTGGTGGTTCATGTCCCTGTAAACCTAATTACGCCGGAGATTATTGCAATTTGTGTGCTGAAGGCTATTACAATTTTCCAGACTGTTTACGTGAGTTGATCATATATTTTGAAATATCTTTAATAAATAGTTTTTTTCTTTATTTATTTTTATAATTAATTTATTTATTTATTTTCATTTAATATTTTTTTCATACTTTCAGCTTGTGGATGTCACTCTTTGGGTACACTACATGACGTGTGTGATGTAGTCACTGGTAATTGTACCTGTAAAAATAATTATGGTGGCAGAACTTGTGATATTTGTGAAAATGGCTATTACAATTATCCAATTTGCAGTTGTGAGTAAAATAAAAAAATTTGCATTATATAATAATTATATGCATTATTATTAAGTATACAAAAAATAAAAAATTTATATGAAATATATATTTTTTCAAGATTGTAATTGTGATACACGTGGAACTGAAACTGAAGTGTGTGATAAATTAAATGGAAAATGCTTATGTAAAGAGGGATATGGTGGTGCAAGATGTGATCAATGTGTTAATGGTTATTATGGATATCCAAATTGTCGACCATGTAATTGTAGTACTGTCGGTTCATCATCAGTAAGTTGTGATACATCGGGAAAATGTTCATGTCTTGGAAATTTCGCTGGAAAAACTTGTGATCAATGTAGTCCTGGTTACTTCAATTATCCTGAATGTATCAGTAAGTTATAAATTTATCTTGTTTTTAATTTTACCTCAATCATTTTAAATGTAATTCTGACAAAAAAATTTTTTTTTGTTTGTTTTTTTCTCAAGATTGTAATTGTGATAGTCATGGATCGATTGGTGTATCATGCGACGCTGAGGGTAAATGTCAATGTCATGAAAATTTTGCGGGACCCCAATGTAATCAGTGTAACGAAGGTTTTTACAATTTTCCTCGTTGCGAGGGTTGCAATTGTGATCCTGCGGGTATTGAAAAATCATTTACCGGTTGTGGTTCATTGCCTGCTGGTGAATTGTGCCAGTGCAAAGAGCGCGTTCAAGGCAGAATATGTAATCAATGTAAAGCTCTTTATTGGAATTTACAGCCAATAAATCCTGACGGATGTGAAGATTGCAATTGTAATATTCCTGGTGTAATTGGTAGTATTGGCGAATGTGATTCCAAAAATGGTCAATGTATTTGCAAACCGGGTGTAACAAATCGAGCTTGCAATCAATGCGTTGATGGAACTTATAACTTACAAGAATCCAATCTTTTTGGTTGTTCAGTTTGTGCGTGCAATATCGGTGGATCTGTTAGTTCAATTTGTGACAAATTTACTGGTCAATGTTCATGCCAACCCCGAGTTACTGGACAAACTTGCACAGAACCATTGAAAGCTCATTATTTCCCAACACTTCATCAATTCAAATATGAAATTGAAGATGGACGCACACCAAGCAACAGTCCCGCACGTTATGGATACAACGAGACGAGTTTTCCTGGTTACAGTTGGAAAGGTTATGCAGTATTTTCAACGTTACAAAAAGAAGTTATTCAACGACTTCATATACAAAAATCATCACTTTATCGTATGATATTGCGTTTTGTTAATAAAAATAATGATCCTGTACTTGGAACTATTACAATTACACCAGACAATCCACAAGAAATTGAACAATCATTTAAAGTACAATTGAAACCCACTAATGAACCGGCTTTTGTCACCGTTGCTGGTGTACACGGCAATCATCCAGCCGCAATGGTAATGAATCCAGGATATTGGTCAATCAGTATTGTCGCGGAAAAAAATCTTTTTCTGGATTATTTTGTTTTATTACCAGCAGAATATTATGAAGCGACAATTCTCATTCAAGATGTTGATGTGCCATGTGAAATAGGACAAAAAGGATTGTGTCGTCATTATGGATATCCTAGCTTGTCAAATTTCGATACTGTTCGTGGTAACGGAGGTTATTTGGATGATCATGGTGTACGATATCCATTAAATGAATATTTCACTGATCGCGATGTACTTCAAGAAGTTGGCCAAGATGAAATACCATTGATCAATAATAAGCAGGGAAAAATACATTTTGAATTGCGAATTTCCAAACCAAGACCTCATGTTCTTGTAGTGACTTATGTTACAGCGAAGGAGGAAACGTCAACATCAACACTTATTATTGAAGCTAATAGTATTGGAAGGGGTAAAGTTACTCTTTATCCATGCAAATATACTAGTATTTGTCGTCAAGTTGTCACAGATAGATCTGGCAAAGTAGCCGTATACGATTTCCCAACGAATTTCGTGGGTCTAATTTTAAATGGTGAACCTGATTCCAATGTTGCAATAGAATCTATTGTAGCAATTCCAGTTGAAGAATGGTCATTAGATTATGTCAAACCAAAATCAGCGTGTGTACGTAAAAATGGTAAATGTGTTCAAGGAATGTTTCCAGGCGCGGCCGACGCTAAAAAAGTTGAATTTGAATTAAATAATGATGATCTTGAAGTGGAAATGCGGCCAACTGGAATTTATGACAATTCAACGAAATTAATATATTTAAATAATGCTCAACCAATGGTTGATGTTAAAACTAAAGTTCCAGAACCGGGTGATTATGTTTTTGTTATTCAATATTATCAACCTGATTATCCGGTATTTGAATTGGAAGTTCTCGTACAAAATGGAAAATTCTACGAGGCTAAAGTTGCTGCTCCACATTGTCCAAGTAATAGCGGTTGTCGAAGTATAATTTATCAATTGGACGGTAATTTTAAATTTCAATTAATTGAAAATGTTGTTATTAGTTTTAAAAATCCAAGTAATGGTATTTGGTTGGATTATATTCTCATTATACCAGCGGATCAGTATGATGAAAAAATCCTGAAAAAAATTCAATTTGATCAAACAAAAGAATTTATAAAACGTTGTGGCATTAATCATTTTCACATTAATACAACAGATGAGGGATTCTGCAAAGATTCTATTTTTTCATTAACAACTAATTATAATAATGGGGCATTACATTGTCACTGCAATGCGCTTGGTACAACGAGTTTTGAATGTGAAAAATTCGGTGGACAGTGCCCATGTAAACCAAATATCATTGGAAGACGATGTGACATATGTAAAACTGGCTTTTATGGCTATCCTAATTGTCGTCCATGCAATTGTCCAAGTACTGCAATTTGTGAACCGGAACGTGGTGAGTGTCATTGTCCATTGCGTGTAACTGGTGAACGTTGTGATCGATGTGAAAAAGGAACATACGGTTTTGATCCAGTCATTGGTTGTGAAGAATGCAATTGTTCACCAATGGGCGTTCTCAATGGTAATTTACAATGTGATTTACTCAATGGTACTTGTAAATGTAAAGAAAATGTTGTTGGACGTCAATGTAATAAGTGTCGCGATGGATATTCCCAATTTCCATATTGTGAAAAATGCGATTGTGACATTCGCGGTACAACAGATGAAATTTGTCATCAATATACCGCAGAGTGTTTTTGCAAAGATAATGTACAAGGTCAAGCTTGTGATTTATGTAAAGAGGGAACATTCAATCTTCAATCTACCAATGAACAGGGTTGCAGCAAATGTTTTTGTTTTGGAAAGACAACGCGTTGTGATTCGGCTCATCTATATCGAACTTACACATACAATATGATTGATTGGGACATTGCATTGGTCAATGATAAAACAGGATTGGCTACAATACTCTCAACAATACCTGAAGAATATAATGATACATCAATTATTGTTAGTTTAACGAACAACGAAACATTCAACAATGTTATATATTTCTCCGCACCAAGAAATTACTTGGGTAAAAAACTCACGTCATATGGGGGTGCTTTTAATTATACAATTCATTATAGCACTGGACCATTTGGTAAAGCAATTTCTGGTCCTGATGTCATTCTATTTGGTGCGGATTCATTTCTTCTGCACTATGGTGAAGAACAGCCACCGTCATTCACGAATTTTCATGCATCCGTAAAATTGATTGAATCAAATTTTATCACAACGAAAAATTTAGAAGTAACCCGTGAACAATTATTAATGACGTTGGAAAATTTAAGAGCTATTTATATTCGTGCGAGTTATTGGGAGCCCAGTATTGCTGCCACACTATCAGATGTGACTTTAGATACGACAACAGACACTTATACTCAAAGTAGTGATGTCGCAAGTAGCGTAGAACAGTGTCAATGTCCACCAAATTATCAGGGTTTGTCTTGTGAAGAATGTGCATCAGGATATTACAGAGTTGAGTCAGGTCCTTACGGTGGTTCTTGTGTACGATGCCAATGCAACGGGCACGCTGATACATGCGATGTCAAAACCGGTGTCTGTTATGTGAGTTAATTTTATTTGTTGTTTTATTGAAAATATAATAATTGATTAATTTTTTTTTTGTTTTTATGTTTGTTTCAGGGTTGTAGAAATGGTACAACAGGTGATCATTGTGAATTTTGTGAGCAGGGTTATTACGGTGATGCAACACAAGGAACACCAACAGATTGTCTCATTTGTGCTTGTCCACTTCCTATTGCAAGCAATAATTTTGCTTCTGGTTGTGAAGTTAATGATGCTGGTAATAAAATCAGTTGTGACTGTCTACCGGGTTACTATGGTGCCCGTTGTAATTCATGTGCAGCTGGATTTTATGGTGATCCAAATAATGAGGGTGACTATTGCAAACCATGCGAATGTTCTGGAAACATTGATACAAATGAAATAGGATCTTGTGATTCAATAACTGGTGAATGTCTCCACTGTTTGAATAATACTTATGGTGAAGCTTGTAATCTTTGTGCGCCGGGTTTTTACGGTGATGCTGTGGAACGAAAAGATTGTCGTACGTGTACATGTAAACCATGTGGAATGGATCGATGTGACAATTATAATGGAATTTGTCAATGTAAAGAAAATGTTGTTGGTGAACAGTGTGATAAATGTGCTGTCAATCATTTTGGATTTGATTCATGCAATGGATGTCAATCGTGTGATTGTGGACTTGCATCGGAGTACAGTCAATGCGATGAAAATACCGGTCAATGCAAGTGCCGTCCTGGTGTCACTGGACGAAAATGTGATCGATGCATCGCTGGATTTTGGAATTATGATGTTGATGGTTGTATTTCATGTGGATGTAATACAGGATATTCTATTGGTGCATCTTGTAATACGACAACTGGCCAATGTTCTTGTTTACCGGGAGTTATTGGCGAGAAATGTGATCATTGTCCTTACCGCTGGGTATTGAAAGAAGGCGATGGTTGTTACGAATGTGATTCATGTATTCATGATTTATTGGACGTTACTGATCAACTTGAAAATCTACTTGCACCAGTTGCAAAAGAATTTGACACGGTAGCCGAGAGTTATTATACAAATCAACGTCTCAAATTTGTCAATGATACTATTAATGATTTGTATCCAAAAGTTCAACAGCTTGATCCAAATCGTATTAATTTAATACCATTACAACGTTTAATATCCAAACTTGAGCAAGAAACTGCTAGTCAAAAGAGACGAGTTGAATATACAGCAGATGATAGTATTAAGTGGAAAAATGGTGCTGAAAATACATTGAATGATATGAATAAATTGGAATCTGATGTGGTCAATGAAATTCATTTAGTAAACAATATTATATCAGAAGTACAGTTGCTTGCGACAAATATTGGTCTTGATAGTGGTGCAAAGGTAGACAGTGCACTTCTTGAGGCTGAAAATATTCTTAAATTTATTCAAGAAATGTCATTCATTGAATTCCGTGACAAAGCAACTGATCAATCAAATCAAGCAAATGTTTTGGTATCGGAAATAATAGAATATACATTTCCAGTGAGTAACTTGAGCTCAGTTGCCAGTAAACTTGGTGAAAAAGTTCAGAATTTCAGTGTAAAAATTGATGATTTCTATAGTATTGCGGATAAAGCTCAAGAACTTGCGCGTAATGCTGAAAATCTCATTAATGAAAATAAAAAATTAACGCAATTTAGTAATGTTGATGTATTAAAAAATACAACTATTGAAAGTCAAGATGACATTACCGCTGGTGAAAATTTAAATAAAAACGCAACAGCAACACTGGACGTGGCATCACAAAATTACAATGATTTAGGTGAGTAAATGTATCTAAAATAAACTTTTTTTTTTTTAAATTTATTCTTATCCATTTAATTATTTAATTATTATTATATTTTTTTTTTTTTTGTTTATACAGAAAATTTAAATGTAAGGCATCACAATTTAGTGAATGATCTTAATAATACACTCAACCAAAATGATCAAGATTTATTGAATGTTCTAAAAATTGTTGATGACGCCGTTGAACATGCCGAAGATCTTTATGTTCTCTCTCTCGAACTTGATAATGTTTTAATAGACACTCGCAATACAAGTGCTGTCCGAGCAGTGTCAGCTTATCGTGACATAGAGGAAGCTATTCAAAAGGCACGAAATACCGCAATTAATGCTGTTCAAGCGTCAAAGAATGCAACAAAATTATCAGATGGAATTGATGAAAAGACAATTGATACACGAAAAAAATCAGCTGAACTTGCATCAGCGGCATTTGATGCCCTCGAAATGACTGAGGGTAAATTGGAGGAAGATCTTGATCGTGGACTGGATGATGTCAATGTACTAACCCGACAAAATCGTAGAAATATTGAAGCTCTCGAGCGTATCAATAATACATTGAATCATTTACAAATTGGAACGGGTTCGCCCATTGAAGAAGCAACACTAGAAACCAAAGGTGTTGAAGATATTATTCAAAATGCAATTAATAATATGAATGGTATTGTAAATGACATTCCAAATGAGTTAAAATTAACAAAAAATTTAAGTAAAGATATGTCTGATTCCATTCGTGATATTTCTCAGGCTAAAAAGCACCTCGACTCTGTGAATAAAGTATTGCCAAATATGTCCGAATTATTGAGTAAACTTGGGGAAAAACAAAAAGCAATTGATACAACGGGCAATGATCTCAAAAATAAAATTGAAGCGTTAAAAACAAAAATAGCTAATGCTAGAGAATTGGCTGATAGATTTAAAACTGGCGTTACATTTTATAGAAATACAACATTACAATTGAAAAATCCTGAAAGTTTACCACTCTTAGCTACATCAACAAAACTCTCACTGTACTTCATTACCAATAAAACTAATGGATTTTTGCTCTATCTCGGTAATGATAAACGTGCTAAGCTTCCACGACAAAAAACTCATGATTTCTTAGCATTAATGATTGAAAGTGGTTATCCAGTTTTAATTATTGATCTTGGATCAGGTCCAGTAAAAATTATCAATAATAAATTTGTTTCCGATAATATTTGGCGGCAAATTATTGTTGAACGAACAGGAAAAAATGTAAAATTAATTGTACGAGAGGATATTGGCGAAGGAAAAGATCGATTATTCGTTAAGGAACAAGTTTTACCAGGAACTTATTCAATATTTAATTTAGATCAAGAACAATCGAAATTATTTGTCGGCGGTTATCCATCATCATTCCAAATACAAGATGAAGTAACGGCTTCGTCATTTGAGGGTCAAATGGAAGAGCTTGTAGTGGGTGATATACCCATGTCATTTTGGAATTTTATTAAAGGTGAAAATAATCAGCAGGGCGCAACTGAACGTGATAAATTAATTGATTTTACACCTAGCACGGGCTATCGATTTGATCGCAATGGTTTTGCAATTCTCAGTATGAAACAATCACAAATTCGTCATGATCCATTAAAATTCAGTATAAAAATGAACTTTAAAACATTTACCGAAGATGGATTAATGTATTTAATGGGAAAACATAAACATTTCCTATCATTAGAGATGAGAAATGGTCAGGTATTATATCAATTTGATCTTGGCGATGGTCCAATTGCATTGTCATCATTGAAAAAATATAATGACGGTGAATGGCATAGACTTGAAGCAAGAAGACTTGAAGGCATTGGTGTTTTAGAAATTGATGGAATAATGGTTGCAAAGGATGGAACAAACGGCCAAGGAAAAACATTGACAACAACTGATCACATTTACATTGGTGGTTATCCACCAAATATCAGACACGCATACAAATCCGTATCTAATTTAGGCTTTGACGGTTGTATTGATGAAGTCATTATTTTGGATACATCTGTTGATCTCAGTAGAAATTTACAGGCGTTCGGTGTCATGCCCGGATGTCCAGTGAGATTTGCAAGTATCGTTTCATTTGAGGATGGAACACCTGGTTATGTGCGGTGGCAAAACATTACAGCCAATCAAACTCTCCAACTTAATTTGAAATTTAAAACAATGGCCAGTAATGGTCTCATTTTCTACGTAACAGATACGGAACAAACACAAAATAGTGCACTTTCTATAGAAGATGGTGTATTAGTATTTAAAAGTCAAGGCGAAGAGGTTCAAAGTAGCAGTGCAGGAAATAAATTTAATGATAATGAGTGGCATGTCGTTACGGCAACTCATGATAATAATGCATTACGCATTGATGTTGATGATGCAGAAAATTTCGTTACTGAATATTCACCACCAACTTTAAGTATTCAAAAAGGTAATTTATATATTGGCGGTTTGCCACATGCTTTTGGAGTTGCACAAGGTGGTTCAAAATCAACAGAGCCATTTGTTGGATGTATTGGTGATGCGACAATCAATGGTGAAATAATTAATTTTGCTAGTACCAAAGAACGACCAAATGCCTTCCTTGGTAAATGTCTTGGTGGTGAAAGTCCCGCATCACCAGAAATTGATCCGGGTATTGTTTGGCCACCACCGCCAATCACAGGCATTCCTGAGTCCATTACAATGGCATCCACACAGAGTAATATTGTAAATGTAGAATTAGATACGGCTGAACCAGATCCAAATAAGGTTGAAGGACGTATCGCACTCAATAAACCAATTGATGTATCAACGGTTAAACCGATGATCAGTACTTCAACGACACCCGAACCCCTCTATACAGTTGATCAATGTAAGCTGCCATATGTACCAGCGGCAGATCCTGATACAGAGAGTGGTTGGCGATTTGGAACTGCCAGACACAGTCGTCTTGAATACAGATCACTCAATGGACGATATAAACAAAATTACAATTTTCAAATAGACATTAAGACACTGTCAGACGAAGGAATTATTTTTTACAGTTCAAATTTAGTTAAGCAAAATTTCGTAGCTGTTTATATTCGTAATGGACGAGTTCATTATACATTTGATTGTGGTAGTGGGCCAGTTTTGTTAAAGGGCATTGAAAAAATTAATAACAATCAATGGCATACCGTTGTTTTTAAGAGAAATGATAATTACGGTGAACTATTTATCGATGAATACCCTACTGATGCTGGTAATTCACCAGGAGATATGACATCTATTGATGTCACCCCACCATTCTACGTGGGTGGAATTTTGCCAGAATTGTCTCCAAATGTTTTAAATACAATTGTAAGAATTATAATTGATGTATTATAAATTATTATTTGCAATTTCATTGTTAATCTCTTCATTTATTTTATCGAAATATCTTTTCAGGGAATTAATAAAACTTTTGATGGTTGTCTGGGAAATTTCATGCTAAATGGAGAACCTGTAGGTGAACCAGAAAATAAAATTGGTATAATTCCTTGTTCGAAACGTGTCGAACCCGGATTATTTTTCTATCCTGGAAATGGCACTAATTTATTCAAAGCCTGTAAGTAAAAAATTTTTAAATATTTTCAATTAAATAAATATAATAAAAAAAAAAATCTAATATGTGATTATGCAGTGGATAAATTCACCGTGGGACGAAGTGTTGATATTCAAATGGATATTAAACCTCGAACGACTTCGGGCCATTTGTTATCTGTTCATGGAAGACGCGATTTCTTACTGTTGGAAATGATCAATGGTACCATAAAATTCCTCATCAAAACGGCCAAGGGTCCGATCGAAACTTCTTTTGTACCAACTACACCACATTCAATGTGTGATGGGAATTGGCACAATATACGAGGTAAGAAGATATATTTATCCTAGTCATTCACGTATAGAAAAATCCATTTGAAAATAATGTCACGATTTTTTTTTTTTTTGCTTTCACTTTATATTGCAGCCGTTAAGCAGAAGAACGCTATTCTCCTTTCCGTTGATCATACAGCGGTACCTCCAGGAATAGCTAACAAAAACTCGGCGGGTGTTCTCTCAAAGCATCCCGTATTTATTGGAGGTCATCCACTTCTTGGAAAACGATTACGCGGTAGCACATCACATGCGCAATACGTTGGTTGTATCAGAAATGTAATAATTAACTCGGAAGAAATTGTTTTGGATCCTGATCGTGCCTATGGTCATGTGACAACTGGAGTATGTCCAAATATTTAGTTTACAACAGATTTACCAAAAAAAAAAAAAAAACAAAAAATAAACAAACAAACAAAATTAATAAAAAGAGTATATATAAATTACATATTAAAGAAGTAATTCAATTTTAGTCATATATTGCTGACAATAGTAACATTTGAAAATACATGATTTTATAAATAATAATTGATTTCATTTGCTAGAGTTTTTTTTTTATCCCCATTTTAAAAAGTAAAAAAAAAACACTTCAGACTTCACGATTTGAATTGTGTAAAGAGAAAAAAATTTCTATATCAAGGGACAATGTGGAGAAAGGAACCAGAAAAATTCATATGATTGATAGTTGATTAAAAATGACTAAAATTATTATACATTATTATTAATTTATCGTATAAATCAATACCAGATATTATGCATTGCGATTACGGCACTTATATGATATAAATAAAAATAACGTGAATGGCTGATATAAAGAAATAGCATTAAAAGCGTAACACATAACAAAAAAAAGAAAAAAAAAACTATAATAATACGATCTTCTTAAGCAATTCACAAAATAAATACATGTACGATGATATTTATTTGTGAAATTTTTTATAATGATATAAAAGTGATATCACAGTCTTTTGGCTAATAATAAATTGGGGCCTGTCGCATACCATCCTACCAATATCCTTTAGTCTTATTGATACTTTCCTTTGTTCAATTTTTTTTTTCTGCTATTCTCATTTGAACATAATTTGACATTAAAGTCTCTTTGAACTTTATTCGCGTGCATGCAAATAAAAAAGAAAAATATATAATATTAAACTTGAATGGTAAAAAAAAAAAAAAAAAGTAATCCTGCCAACTTTTATATGTTAAAATCCTTAATAAATGATTGTATAACATGAAAACAAAATGAAAAAATATCTCAATAATCGCGTTATAATAAAATATATCACAATGACATGATTTAAATTATTTTGCACTGCATATAATAAAGATGAAAAATGATTATAAAAAAAAAAAAAAAAAAAAGAGTTGTCTTATGTAATGACTCACGATGTCTGTAATTGATTTGAATGTGTTGAGTTTTTGATCACTCATTATATATATTGTATCGTATGTATATTGTACTTTAATTTTATTCAATGCCATGGGCGAAAATCATTACAAGCCCAGGTTCTACCATCATATCCTCAGGCATGTGCGTATTGTCACAATAAAGAACTAGAACTGCTTGTTTACCGGGAACACGTTTGCACACATAGTTTTCATACTGTCGTCTGGAATTTTGTCGCGTCTCTAAAGAATTTAGGCCAGGCGGCCATTTCCTCTCGTGACAATTTTCCATTAACTCATCGATCACATGTGGAGGACAATTATATTCGGATAGTGTTCTCTTAATCATTGTCTGAAAAAAACGTAATGAGATAAGATAAATTTATAGAAAAATTTTTTTTGTTGTGTTATATATATATATTTATATTTACCTGAAGAAGTTCGTCTGGTGTTGAGATCATACCGCCCCACCTTGTAACTCTTGCCCGTGGTAATGTCGCCGACCATCTGACAACATCATCTCGTTCCATTTGATCAGCAATAGCACGCATCGCTGGATTTGAAACTCTCATTGCACGCATGAAATCCTTCAGCAAATTAATCTCACGTCTTTGTTCATTTATTTGGAATTGTTGTTCACTCAATTCACGTTTCATATCACTCAATTTCTGATGTTGCGATTGAATGAGACTACGTAATTCTCGTACACAATTATGATTTTTCAATTCATCCTTAGGTATGATTAGACTACATCCTTGTTCACATGGTACTGGCCTTTTTGGATTGTATTCACATTCTTCAAGATGTCCCGCGAGATTGTCAAGTTTTATTACGGCTTGACAGCCGTACACCATATTGTCGCATGTGATACACAGTCGTGCCAAAAGATTCCGAAGTATTCGCGGCACTGGTCTCAATTGTGCTGATGTAATTGGTGTCCTGTCCAAGGGACATGTTGGCTGCCGACTAATCCACTCGTTGATGCATATCCGACAAAAAGCGTGCTCACAAACTGCCGCCTGCAACACATCACTCACCTACCGGTCTTCAGATACTGCATAGCTTCCAAAATTATAAATCAATTTTATAACTTTATTCATTTCAAAATTCCAAAACAACATTATCGAATGGTGTATACGAACGATAGATATTAAAATCGAGTAAAAAAAAAAACTAATACAAATAATACCTGAACAGGATCTTCAAGAACTCCAGAACAAATTGGACAGACCAGTTCTTCATCCACTTCGCCTTGAAAGCGATTCACGTCAAACCCCATTATTCTTTTTTTTACCTTTATTTAAGTTACGACTTTAGGTTTAGAGGTTATATAGACACAGCTCAATTCTTCATGTTGCAATGCTCACTTCGTGAAAATTTCAATAATTCTAGAATCCAAGCGACCCGACGATTTTCATGCCATTTTTGGTAACTCATTGCTGACAGCTTTTTTTTTTTTCCTTCTTTCGAATTGCTCCTTTTTTTTTTTTTTCTTTTTATTATTTACGGTTTCGTCATCAACTTATCGTAAATCTACAACAGGTGGTGGTGGAAGTGGTAAATTAATATAGATTTATTGTCCTGAATAAAAAGATTCAGATGATATTTTCAATATAATAATATGATATACCGTATCTGACATACGCATAATTGAATAATAAAAAAAAAAAAAGTTCTTTTTCTCTCACCTCTGAAATTTGTTGAATGGGATAAATGTATTCCACAGGAATAAAGTAAAATTGAAAATACTCGTTCAATTCAATTAATAATTGACAATTATGTATTGGTGACAACAATTTATATA
This sequence comes from Dinocampus coccinellae, assembly GCA_963920625.1. Taxonomy (NCBI): domain Eukaryota; kingdom Metazoa; phylum Arthropoda; class Insecta; order Hymenoptera; family Braconidae; genus Dinocampus; species Dinocampus coccinellae. The sequence continues at coordinate 9,608,042 of OY987186.1, forward strand.
ATTTTCAGACAAAATTTAGATGAGAATCTCGAATTTTTACTATTTTTGTTTCACAAACAAATTGAATTTATAACTTGATAATGTTATATATCATGTTGTACAAATGTAATACACAGTGAGACTAAACAAAATATTTTTAAACATTCAAAAGTATAAAATATAAGCCATATTAGTTAATAATGTTACAAAATAAACGAGTCGGTAATTAAAAACAAGTTTTGCGTGTGATTTCGAGTTTATCACACATAAATGAAATGAGATGTTATAGCCAAGTGAATTTACCATTACTTTGACCCTTGCCAATTTTGGAAAGTCGTTCATGAGTCTCTTGAGTGAGTGGAAGAGAAAGATAGAGAACGAGAAAGAGACAAAAATATCAAAATGAAGAGAAATAAGTAGGAGAGGCAGAGAGCGAGAGAGATATACATATTTTTTAGTTTGACTGCCGTGTTCACAGATGGCATATATAATAAAATGGCGCGAATTCATTTAAAATTTCAACAGGACCGAGTGTGTTTGTATTATCATAAATTCAATTTGGGATTTAAAATCTTCTCAGACAAATATGGTATGTTTGCAAATAATTATATCTACAAATAATATGAATCTTAATAAAAATTTATTTCATTATGAATTGTGATTATTTATAGAGGAGCTTATTTATTGGATATAACTGTAAAAAAAAAAGATCTAATATGAAGTTGGCTACAATGAAGTTGATTGTAAAATTTGTTGCATCAGATTTACATTACATTCTTTCATGGTGTTGCACGATATAGTTACTATTTTAAATTTAATTTACTTAATTTACATAATATTTTTGGATAACGCAGTGGGTATGTATGTATCAGAAGTTTGTATAAAATTCACATAAATAATCTTAACCATGACTAGATTATACTTTCTATTGCAGAATAAGAATATTTGGATTTTTTTGAATTGAGATATTTGAACTATCAGTATTATCTCTTTAGACCTCGTGTAAATTTATTACTGATATACCAATCACATACATTGGCGATAGTTAGACTGAGAAATACGTCGTAAAATGTTAAAATGAATACTGATCAAAATCACCTTCATCCATTATCAATTTTACACGATAAAGCTCATGAGGTATGTGAAATGATTGGCTCAATATTTCTATAAAGAACATTTTTACGATAAGATGCGTTAAAATGCGTCGTAAACTCTTTTGTCATAAATTTTTTTTATATTAGTCTAGTGTTCGAGTCATTTGAGAATCAGTGTATAATTCAATTGTTAATCAGTATCATCTTGAATTAATATTTTTATTTATCATAGGATATTTATCCTTATATTAATATTAATTTATAATGGCACCGAATGAAAAACCATCTAATTCTTCAGTAATAGGTTTGTGTTATAAAACAAACAAACAAAAAAATAATAATATTAATATTGACATATTAAAGAAAAATTTACATACTACATATAAATTTTTATCGATAATTCTATTATTCTCATATTCATACAAATAAATTAAAATTTATCAGATATTTATACAAACTAATAATAATTTATATTATCCAGATGTTCGAGAAAACGAAACATACGACAGTGAAATTCAAGATAAGGTATATATATACACATTCAATACGTATGTAGTCAATAATATTTTCATTCATTATATTTTTATCTTTTTAAGTAACCAATGTGAAATTGTGTATATTAGACATTGCAGTATTTTAACCCTGACATCTTCTTTCAATTCAACCAATTCATTCATTAATTTCTTTTCGTGCGTTGCAAACTTGGAACAATTATTTTTATGTGTTCACACGCACAAGTATTTATATATTATATATCCATCACACTATGCCATTGTTAGGTATATACATATATTTATATAGACATGGTATTATACATAGAGTTAACTAAAATAGTCGGCAATTATGTAATATTTTATGTAATAATAATATACTGTCGAAAGTTAGTGATATGATTGATAGTAGTAGATATATCAATTTTATATAAAGTATCAATACGATAGAACTATCAGGTCAATGTCTATTCACTTCTATTATAATTGAAATAATTAAATTTTGATAAAGATATATAAAGACACACAATCGATTTGTCTATATACATGTGTGTATGTTTACTTGTTCGTATTTTCAATGTTATTTTTCAAACATTATTCTGCGATAGCCCTAATCGACATTTTCATCAGTACTCACAAAATTATGGACCCGTTTTTAATAATAATAATAATAATAATTTAAAATTCTATATAGTATTAAATATTTATAAATAATTTATTTTGAAATTAAAATTAAATCAATACTGGTATGTGTTTATTATGAATTATCATATAGAACATGATATAATGAAAAATCGAAATTGAAATACAAATACAAATATGGATTTTTTCAATTAATCTTAATATATCACGTATACTCTGTATAGCTATTATTTCCAAGACAATATAAATTTTAATTCTTATTTATTTCAAATTTAATTGGATGTAATATTTTTTATTATTTATAAAAGAGTAAAATATTTAATATTCTTCAACATTAGATTATTTGAAAAAAATAATAATAATAATAATAATGTATTAATTAAATACAATTTTATTGTTTGATTTGGCTGTAATTAATCATTTACAAAGCTGTTATTTGTTTCATTGACAACGAAATACGCACGTAATGAATAATTGAATTGCTTATAATATACGTCTCTTTACCACTACTAGTGTTTTATATTCATCGTGTAGTTGCGACTCGGTTTGAGGCCTTCGGATAGTCGACAACGTTGACAGGCAACTCTCTAAAAAACGAATACTGTTCACATGGCATCAAATTTACAGAAGAAACAGTATATAGTAGCACTTGATTGTGTCGCGTGGCCGCATTTAGTTGTATCGTATTCGCGTGAAAGGAACTGAGTAAATTTCACTCCTGCCTAATTGGCAACAACAACGAGTTGATTTTTTTTTTCCATTTTTTTTTTTTCATTTGTATCCCATTTAATCTCTATCGTTGTGAGTGATAATAATTTAAACAAAAAAAAAAAATGATAATAATAATAACATGATGAAGAAGAAAATCTCATTGAGTATTACAGAATATAATATTTCGAAATATTCACATCAATGAGTTTATGCTATTGAATTTCAATAAGAAAAAAAAATAAAAGAAAAAAGCAAAGAAAAATATCAAATGTTTCAAATTAAGTGAAAGTTTTTATATGAAGTTTATTCGTTGTTATATCAAATAAATCACAATATATTGATTTAAATTAAATAATAATCTACAAAATGTATGAAAATGAGGGAAAATTGATGAAAAAGGTATAGCGAGGAGGATTTTAGTTTTGTCTTTTGTTTTATTATTATAATCCTATAAATCATATACAAGTGATTTTATATTTCAATTTGTCAAATTGATTTAATTGAAAAAAAAAAAGAACAATGCGCTTGTCCAATAAAAGAAAAAAGAAAAAAATTGATTGAATAATATTGAGTATTTTTGAATCATGACTAAGCATTGTTTAAAATTCACGCTTGTCTATCAATGATTATTACTCTACAATGAACTAAATTTTGCAATATATTAATTTATTATTTTCTTGTTTTTTAATTAAATTGATCATAGAATATTATTCTTTTTATTTCGCAATTGGTTAAAAGTGAGATAAATTGAAATAACAGTAAAATTGATTAATCCTAATTAACTTTTATCAATACGTCACACATAAGTGAAGAAAACATCTATATTTATTTTTTATAAAAAAATATTGTATTCACGTGTATTATAAATTAATACGTTGACTGAAATTATAAAATATAAATTTTTACAAGTAGATTTTAATTGTTATTGTCATATAAATATAATAAAAATTGTATTTTTATTTTTATTTTTTTTATTTTTTCATACTCGCGTATCTATGATAAAATTATAAATAAGGAAAAGATATATCGCTCAACAGAACAATAATAATTATCAATATGTGAGTACTGTATATACGAATATAATCACATTCAATAAGGAAATTTATTTCAATCAAATGATAGACAGAAGAAGAAGAATTATCTGGCAAAATTAATTCATGATAATAATAATTATATATTTATTATCAAAAAATTTAATTACAATTGTTATTAATGTGAATGTATTCCTTAGAAATATTTACTTAGAATTTTGTCACTACTTGATAACAATGAAATTGTCTGAGTAAAAAATTTATGCCAAGGTTATTGCGATTATTATGAGTATAAGTTTTCCACCGTAAATGAAATAAAAAATATCTGGACAATTATCAATTGCAGTGGAATATTATAAATATTTTTTTTTTTTATATATTTATAAAATTTGTATCATCAAAATTAGTCCTATACTATCTCAAATATCTCTATATTTAAATCAATGGGATTAAATTAATATAATTAATTATTTTATTGTATTTTTTTTTTGTTTTTTTTTTTGTTTTTCAATTTATTGTAGAAACTCAAGTTTCCAAGATCAGTTTTTTTCATTGTCGTCAATGAGTTTTGTGAAAGATTTTCTTATTATGGAATGCGAAGTAAGTATTAAAATGTGGAAATAAAATTTTATTATAAATACATAAAAGAATTTAAATAATAAATTGTGTATTTTAATTTCAGCAATTTTGGCGCTTTATATCAATAACAAATTGGTATATGATGATACTACGTCCGTTATAATTTATCATACATTCACAATGTTTGTATATTTTTTTCCACTGTTTGGTGCAATGATTGCTGATGCGTGGCTTGGAAAATTTAAAACAATATTCTATCTCAGTATTGTATATGCTATTGGACAGCTCTTTTTATCTGCGAGTGCTGCACCAATCTTTAATTTGCCAATTAGGTAAGAGAATTTTTTAATTCAAGGAAACACGCCACTTTCAGTATGAACTTTCACAACATGGTTGATTGTATATTATTATATTGAAATCAAGTATGCAATGATAAAAATATAATAAAATTTATTACATTTTTTTTTTCTACAGTATATAAATAAATAAATAAAAAATAAAAAATAAAATGACAATGTGTATTTAGACAAAAATTCGAGATATTATATTTTGATAAATATATTTATAATTTATAATTTTTTTTACAGAGAATCATCAATGGTTGGATTATTTTTAATTGCCGTGGGTACAGGTGGAATAAAACCGTGTGTTGCAGCATTTGGTGGTGATCAATTTATTCTTCCTGAGCAAGAAAAATATTTGGCAATGTTTTTTTCCATTTTTTATTTTACAATTAACTCGGGCTCATTACTTTCAACATTTCTCACACCTGAATTACGGCATGGGATCCAATGTTTTGGTGACGATACGTGTTATTCTGCTGCATTTCTTTTACCCGCACTATTAATGATTTTATCTATTGGTAATTTATCAAAATTTCATTATTTCCATTTGAAATTATATATTTTTATTATTATCAATTAATTATATGATTTTCAGTTATTTTCGTTGTTGGAAAATCGTCATACAAGATTAAAAAACCCGAAGGAAATGTAGTATTGAACGTTGGAAAATGTATCTCAGTGAGTTATTTATCAATTATAAACATTACTTATATATATAAAAAAAAATAACATAATAATAAATAAAAATAATTGTACGCGTTAATTGTTTTTAGCATGCAATTTATAATAAAATTTCATTGAAAGGAGTAAAACGTGACAATTGGCTTGACTATGCGGATGATAAGTATAATGCAAAACTCATTGCTGATATAAAATCGGCACTGCAAATTTTAAAATTGTTCATACCACTTCCAATATTTTGGGCATTGTTTGAACAACAAGGATCACGTTGGACCTTTCAGGCGACACAAATGGATCGTGAAATTGGCAGTTATCTTATAAAACCCGATCAAATGCAGGTTATTAATCCACTTCTCATTCTTATATTTATTCCACTTTTTGAAACTTGTATTTATCCATTGATGGCTAAAATTCGAATTATCGATACTCCATTGAAAAAATTAACAACTGGCGGATGTTTAGCTAGTGTCGCATTTATTGTATCTGCTTTAGTTGAATTACAACTGGAGGTAATTGATTATTAAAAAACTATATATAATTATGAGATAAATTAATTTGAAATTACTGAGAATTATTTTAATTTTTTCATTTAGAAAACTTATCCAAATTTGCCATCCAGTGGTCTTGCACAGTTGAGAATATTTAATCCAAGAAATTGCAATCTATCAGTGAATATAAGTAATGAAACATTTAATATAGGTCCCTTTGACATGTGGGAAGATACAAATATTAAAGTTATTGGCAACAAATCAATAGATTACTCAGTGGACATGTCAATGTGTGAAAATGGCAAAAATAAAAAATTCGGTATATATTTTAGTCATACAATAATATAATCGACATTTTGTATTTATTTATATATATATATAATATCTTACAGGAACATTAATTGTGAGGGAAGCAACTGCAATTTCTTATATATTAGATGATAATGATTATTATTATGAAGACAACATTGATAGACCAAAAACTGTAAATCCGGCATTGAGGCTACTTATTTACAATGCATTTAATGATTCAACAATTGTAAAAATACTTGAAAAATCCAAAGTGAAACATACAATTGAAATGAAGAATTCAAAATTACAACGGATTCAGAATAGTATGTTAATCGAATTAAATCACGGAACTTATGACATAGAAGTAAATGGAAATATTATCAAGTCTATAAAAATTAAATTCGGTGGTGTTTATACTCTCCAAATGTATATAACACAAAGCACCGTTCAAGCTCAATTAGTTACAGTAACACAACCAAATTCAATTCATATACTTTGGTTAATTCCACAGTATATTGTAATCACAATGGCAGAAGTCATGTTTTCTGTAACTGGATTGGAATTTGCATTTACTCAAGCACCCACCAGTATGAAATCTCTTTTGCAAGCTGGATGGTTACTCACTGTTGCTATTGGTAATCTTGTTGTAGTTATAATTGCCGAAGCAAAGATGTTTACAAGACAAGTAAGTTATAAATATTTGAAATATATTTAATATAATTGAAGAAAATATATTCACAATTTTTGTTTTTTAGACAAACGAATTCTTTTTATTTGCCGGACTCATGTTAGTCGACATGGTTATATTTGGAATTATGGCTTTATATTACAAGTACATTACAATTCCTGATGATGAATGTGATGCTATTAATTCAACTAATCGTGATGAAATAGTATTGAAAGAAAATAATGGTCATGAAAATCATTCATTCTCACCTAAAAGTAACGATGTGGATTAAAATAACCATAATTGTGCTGACTGATTACAGATATTCTCAATTTTATATATATTCTGTTTTATTAATTGAACTTATTTTCAATACATAATTATGATCAGAGCCCATTTCAACATACATAAAACATACACTTATGCAATTATATATTTAATTTTTAATTCAGTTAGATTTATATTTGTTATTGCTCGTTAATTAATTGTTTAAATTATAAAATAAACCGGGACATTTTATTTATTAATTATTCAAATTTATACCAAAAATACACTAACACAATTGATGAATAATAAAATATTATAGAATAGATATCTATTCGATTTTATGCTGTTTACTGATTTTGCTTTAAATAATTGTTTAAATTATTGATCCATTGGAATATAAAGTAATAGTCACTTTTGATTTTTCAATGTGCTATCATGATAAAATATCTGGTGTATTTATAACAAAAATTAATAATTCTTAATACACTTGTGTATGATACTGATTACACAACAAAACAAAAACAAAAAATAATAATGTTTCTATGTAGATTGTGTTAACAAAAGTGACAATGTTGATCCAAATTTATTTCCAAATAAAATTCGATGGTTTTTATACACTTAGAATTCATACGTCCAATGAAAATGTAAAAACTCAACTTATCACAGTAACACAAGCAAATTCAATGTATATGAATTGCATTAGACAATCTCATTATAATTATTATTGCAAAAGCAAAAATATTTCAACGACAAGTTAGTATATCAATATATTTCACCTTGATATTTATAAATTACGTAATTTATTTGAATTATTAATGAGATGATAATTTATTATTATTATAATTATTATTTTTTTTTTTCTTTTGTTTCAGGCAAATGAATTCCTTGTGTTTGTCGAACTTATGTTTAATTAATATGATTATATTTGGAGTTATGTCGTTGTCTTGTAAATACGTTATAGTGGTCGATAAAAAAAAAAAAAAAAAATTCCCTGAGACAAATAATTATGATAATATCACACTGAATGAACGTGATGGTCGAGTAAATTCATCATTCACATTGAAAAATGATAATACAAATTAATGTCACTATTATTATTTAATGAAAATTTTCGAAATTTATAATACAATTTATAAAAAGAAATATTTTAAAGTAAACAAATGTATTTCTAATGGCCCAACAAAATCAATCTACACAAGAGAACACTAATAAGATTTTAAATAAAAATAATAAAATTTCTAATGACATTGATAAATTATATAATATATGTTTTTTGGAAATATTACCTGGGACAATATTTAATGGAGATGCAACAAAAATTCTTCAAATATTAATTAACATTATGAATAAATGTAATAAAAATCAATTGCAAAATATTGGACCGAATCAAGTGCTTCCATGTTCTATAAAAATTCTCTATTTATGCAATGATGAATTTCATAAATCAAGTAGATATTGTGAATTTATACGTGGAAAAAATTATAAAAAGGCAAAATCATGTTATTATAACCTTCTTAAAATATTTATTCCGAAACAAACGAAGTTAATTAAAAATATTGTAATTCATATTATTCATAATGAAGGATTATGGCAATGGGAAGATTTGTGTTGTGATATAATATATGGTTTAGTAAATAATGGCATTGATGAATACAATATTGTATATTACTTATTGAATAAAATTGAAGAGGAAGAAACAAATTCACAAGATGCTAAATTAATTATTCGTGTGCTAAATATCAGTATTCTTGAGTATTATTTGTGGCCAAATACGAAGAAAACTGTAAAAATTATCATGAAATTTTTAAAAATTTTACGCAGTGGAATAAATAATTCTACAGATTTAAATGTAAAAAATAAATATCTCAAACAAAATATCCAACTCTGTATTCGTAAAATGATACGAAATCTATCCAACGATCATTGCCATTTTATTATTGTACAATTATGTTCCTGGACAGTTGAAGAGAATATTAATGAAAATACTATCTTTGAATTCTCAGAAATTCTCGAGTATGCGGCAAATTTACAGAAAACAAAATTACTCAAAACAACATTGACAAATAAATTATTTATTCTTCTCATGCGAATGATATCATCAACCACTGCATTAGTTAATCTTTTGGGTAATAGAGTATTTCAATATTTAATTGATCGAAAAAAAAATCGATTGCAATTTGAATCACCTCAAATATTTTTTGAAAATATGAAATATGAAATAAATATTAATCCTTATAATAAAAAAGATAAGCAATTTTTTAAACGATACCGTGAACTTTTTCATGATACTTTCATCGAAGGTTTGATGAAACATTCATCAATACGATTGAATTTAGAGTGTATGTATGGAACAATTTGTTTGGTAGCAGTGGAAATTCCATGTGGATTTATTGCTGCTGCTTTAGTTTGTCTCATCATGAATATTCAAGATTTAACATTAGGGTTTATAGATATGACTCGAGAAAATTCTAATCATATTCATATAATAATAATAGGAATTATGACACTCATTTGTTGGATTCATCATGCCAAAATTCTCTATTCTTATGTGAATCAAGTGATGATGGAACGTGCTCAATGGGCCCCACATTTAAATCCACCATTGAAAACTCACTACTCATATGCTCTTCATCATGTACTGTGGAATAAACCTGAACATTTTTTCGTTGATTGGGAAGTGCGATTTGGACTTTGGAAATGTTTCCGTTCACACCTTGACAAAGATGACGATAAATCTAAAATAATAACACCAAATAAAATTAAATAATTACTATTCATTTTAATTTACAATTTTTTCTTTTCTTTTTCTTTTTTTTTTTTTACCTAATTAAACTAAAAATTTATACGTTAACATATTTTACAAATTCATTATTACAAAAAAAAAACTAATTGATAATTAATTTTTTTTTTTTATTCGAATAAGAATAAAAATGTGCAAATAATATATATAAAAATAATAAATCGAAGTGATAATTCTGTACAGTAGTTGGATATTTATCTAAAACCATAAATCACCGCCTACATCTTCATCAGTTTGATTTTGCGGTTGATTTTCTTGTTTCACTGGATCAGCCGATGTTTCCATTTCTTCGTCACTCTCTGACACAGCTAAATCATCATGAATTTTATCAACATCAACTTTTTCTGCCCGCGGTGGTAAACCCGCAAGAAGAAAATCGGACGGATCATAATTTGGATCAACATCCATACTTTCATCTATAAAATAATATACAAATAAAATATAATAAAAAAAAATATATATATATATATATATATACTCATTATTCAATTGAAAATTAATGAGAATAGTTAGAAACATATTTCCTTACCTTGCTGAATCAACGGTGGAACTCCCAAGTACAATCCAACATTTCCTAATTGTACCATTGCCTCAGCTGCCTGTTGACTGTCATCATCAGCCGCAGGTTCATTGCGGTCTCTCACATCACCCAATTCAAGTGTTTCCAAATCACCTGACTCTGCATGTTCCTCAGGTGCGAAAGGAACTTCATCAAATTCATCTTCACTTGAAAACTGAAGATCTTCTTCAAGTACATCTTTTTTCTTTAAATGTGTAGTTCTACTGTTGGGATCACCGTCAATATCTCCTTCAACATCAACAAAATCAAAATCGTCTATATGCGATTTACCAAAAGGATTATCAGGTGAATTTGTTTGACTGCTACGAAAATCGGGTTCGGTAATTGTATAATTTTCATCATCTGGCCCAAGCCACGATGAATCTATATCTGCTTGCTCCATTGCCCGTTGTTGGACAAGTGCAATACTATTTTCAAGTTGTGTTAAATGTTCATCATATTCATCAAGTGTTTCTTTAGCAATTTTAACAACAATTTCAGCTTGTTTTGTGAATGGCGATTCTTTAGTATTGTATAAAGCACAATTTTCAAGTATTTGTTCAATATCTCGTAAAAATTCATGGCGATTGTGATATTTATGTGCTGCAACTTTTTTCGCAATTGTTTCTAAATCCATTGGTCTTTTGATAACACTATAATAATCTTTAACAGATTTTTTATTTACTGGTTTCATAAATGGCCATGCTTCCGGAATGGATTTTAATTTTGTGATAACAGCACTTTCAAGAATATATGTAAATGCTACTTGATCATTGTCATCCAATAGAGGATTTATTGCTTTTTCCAATCGCATTAATCTATCTTCTTTTTCACCCAAACGTTCTACACACATTTCCAACATTCGCTTTGCCGCAACAGTCAATGAACTCTTTGCGCCATTATATAATGTTGAATTTTCAACAATTTGATTGACATCGGCGAGAAATTCTTCGCGATTTTGATATCGCTTTTGTCGCAAATTTTCTCGAATTGTTTGAAGATCCATAGGACGTTGAATTATTTTATAATAATCTGGAACATCCTGTAAAATTGAACAAAATTAAATATAATTTCAATGTTGATTTTGTAATAATAAATGAAAAATTAAATAAAATAATGATTTATTATTCTTACTTTAGCATTGACGGGAAATAGGAATGGCTGTACATCTGGTAAATCTCTCATTTCATTCAAGATACTTTCCAATATTGTTGACATAACCACTACAGGATCTGTTCTCCTTCGATTCGCGGGTTTTTGATGTCTTTTAAGATAATCACAATGATCATCACCTGTTGCTCTTCGTCGTTTTTTCGAGCCTACCGCGTCTTTGGGTACTTTCAGTAGCAATGTTCGTCGCTTCATTTCTTCAGCATGCTATAATTATTATCAATACATGTATTAATATTATTTATATCTCTTATATTAACATACATAAAAAAAAATAAATAAATAAATAAAATAAAAATGATCAATTGAATCGTAGTATACCTTGATGAGTTTCGATGATAATTTTACTTTAGTACCATCAACATTAACAAGATCTTGATCATCAGTATTTAGTTGTTTTTCAATTTCTTCTTCTTGTTCTTCCGTCATTGCTACATTGACTGGCGCGGTCGTTGCCATACTATTTTGATATAAAGGACAAGCTTTATTGGTTCTCATGTGCCCTACATTACCGCAAGCACCACATTTAAGTTTTAAATCTGGTTTGAGTTTAGGTTTTTTACGTTTTGATGGAGATGTTTCAGATTTAGGATGTTTAGATGGTAATGTAGTGGAAGGGAAATTATTATTAAATGGAAGGATACTGGATTGTGTTGTGGTTGTTGGGGTATTGGTATTGCTACGATCAAGTAACGTAGTCGTTGGCGCAAAACTGCTGGTAGAGGGACCACCAAGCATTCGTTCACGCTCCTGATTACGTTTGATACGTCTCAATTGTTCCTGTATTCGTCTTTTTTCTCTCTTCATTTCTTCCTTCTGGGCCTCGTCTAATGTTGCAAATTGTTTAATAAACGTTTCATCTTTAGAATTACGAATTTTAATATACGTATCAATAACTGCTGGCTTTCGTACAATTTCAACTCGTTTAAATTCTTTGCCTTCTGGATTGCGAAAAGTTCGAGAAATTTTTAATACACGTCCCTGTTGGGTATTAAAACCTTGACCCTGATCACGACTATCTTCTTCATCATCTTTTTTTTTTTCTTTTGGCTTTTTATTATCTGACTCCTGCGATTCACCCATCAACATTTTTCTCAATTCCTGCCTCTGCTGCTCTTCACGCTCCAATGACAATTGCGAACTAGTTTTTTTATTTGATAACATATTTTCAATATTTTTACCCATTTCTTCAATCTCCGAGCTGTCTTCATCAGAACTTTCGCCCTCATCCGTACTCAACACCTCGGCAGAAGATAATACACGATTTTGCAAATCGAAAATTCGCTGACACTCTTCTTTGTATCGTTCCTGATGTTCAGCAATGGAAAATCGATTTCCACGAGAAAATTTTGTCATACCTTCTTCACCGGCTTTTGCCTTTTCCGTTGATAGTGTTCGCACAACATCAATAACTTCCCAACGTGATAATTTTTTAATTTCTTCTTCTGGTACACCGAATTTTCGTAGCAAAGCTTTGGCATTGTTTAATGATAAACGTCGTAAATCAGCATCGGTTCCTGTTACAGTGCGCTTGGGTTGTGCCTCCTGTTCTTCTTTACTTATTGTAGGTTTATTCGGCACTCGAACATATGAAAATCCTTCACCACACCCAGTTGGGTCGGCAGGACCCGCCAATTGCAATAGACATTTGCCTTTCATTGCTTGAATATAAGCACGTGTAGTATTCCATGGGGCGACTTTCACTTCATCATCCATTTTTAATTGCATCTCCTCATCATCATCATCTTGTGGTGTAAATAAGAATTTTTCACCGTAACCAGCGTCTTTTAATCGTTGTTCAGCAGCAATCATACTAAAGTAAGCACAACATTGTTCTGGTGAAACCATAGCTCTAATTTCTTCCTCAGTTGGCAATCTAAAATCCGGCTTGATAACCCACCAATTTGAATCCATTCCTGTTCTTTTAAAATCAGCACATAATTTCAATCTTTTTCTTATACTGCTCTCGCTATGCGATGGAAATGCCCGTTTAATATCATCCATTTTAATACGTCTTGGTGTATCACGTGATTTCCAAAATAGTCTGTATATAAAAACTTGAAGAAAATCACGAACAAAATTATTGGCGCGTTTTGAATTTGGTCCAGGTACTTCGTAAAGCGGACATTCTTGACCGGCAACAAAAAGTGCATCAATTTCACGTATATAATATTGTTGTCGTGTACGAATAACTAAAAAATCCGTTAGTGATACTTTGTGCTCGTAAATTGGAGCTCTATACATATTATTTTCAACTGCTTGGATGCTCTGACCGGGAGTGAGAATACCGAGAAATGGACTTGTATGAGCGTACGCTGTTTCACCGTATTTATATTTTTGTGGACCTTGATCTTTGCCAGCTTTTCTCTTGTAATAATTTTTTACTTTTGAACACATACCAACTTGATTCATAAGAGGTGGATGTTCTTCAGAAAATTCTACTAATACTATTTCACCATCTTTACCAGTTAAATCTTCAGCGGCTCGCATGAAAAATACATCACCACCACCCGATGCTATTCTTTCTTGTTCACGTTGTTTTGATTTTTTCTTTATGTGTTTCAATAGTGGCCATACGGGATGAGGGCCTGGATGTGCAAGTGGTCCATGACTAAATCGTCGTACTGCAGGTCGATGGAAATTTCGCAATCGCATAGGTCCCATATGTGTTTGTACAAATGGTGCGCGTAATTCAACTACCGGTGTACTGTGTTGAATTAAATTACCACCACCAACTTTCAATCGTAAAGTTGTTTCTGATGATCGAGGCATGTAATAAGTATCATTGGAAATATTGAATGGATCACGATCAGGTGATTTTGGTGGCGGTGGTGGTGTATCCTCTTCAAGAACATTTATTACACCGGCTTTTCCCAATAATAATTTACTCTTTTTCACATGAGGATGAGGTATTTTTACTTTTGGTTGTGGTCCATTGTCTTTGTGAAGTAATGCCGGATCAATATCATCTGGAATACCCAAAACTATATTCTCGTCATTGGGATCAAGAGTTAAAATTTTTGGTTTTGGAATTTTTTTCATATTTTCAGCATCCCAAATTACCTCTTCTTCCCACAATCCATAAACTAATTCTTCATTTTCCACAGGGAATATTGAATACCAGGTGTCATCATAATTGTCTTCACGTTGCTGATTACCCTTGCCTTGAATTTTATTTTTTTGTGATTGCATATGGAGTGGTGTAGAAATTTGTGATGTTGCCAATCTGACATTGGGAGCAACTGGAATTGGCGCACCTTTTCCAGGTTGACTAAAGGCTTGAGCTGTTCTATTACCACTGGACGGTACCCAACCAGCAGCATTATTTTTACTGTTCAATTTTTGCATTACTTTATGCTTGATTTCATCGCCATTCCAGACAACATCATCTTCCCAATGTAATTGAGACACCATTAAAAACGCATCGTCCAGATCCTCGTCATCAATTTTTTCCTCGTTTGCATTGTTTCTATCATCTTTTTTCTCAGTTAATTTAAAACCATAATTAAATCCATCACCAGTTTCCGGGACTTTTAACATATCATACCAAATTTGCGCTGGACCAAAACGCCAATCAGCAACTTTAGGTCCCATATCACCATTTTCACCAGACTCACCGGTTTTGCCACCTTGATCTTTATCCTCCACTGGCGTGAGTAATTTTACTTCATCATCAGATGCACATTGTTCAGGGGTTGGATCCGGTCCGTAATTCATAACCCATCCCTTAAATTTACTTTTTCTATCATCGTCTGATCCCGAATCGGAATCACGAATTTCATGTCGTTTTTTTTTTCGCCGTTTACGTACACCACGCCAAATTTGTGGCAAACTGCTTGGCTTTCCTGGACCAAATAATCGAGAAAATCGTAAAACTTTATTCGGTCGAAAATCCGGAAATAAATCTGTAACATCAACATCTGCATATTTGGATGGTAGCATCGAAGCTAATGGCGTCTCTAATTTTCTTTGTCGTGCTGCTTCTGCCTCTTCTGGAGTTAAACTTTCTTTCTCTTCAGGCACTGGGGGTGGTGGCATTAACTGTTCATCTGATTTGTTTACAACTTCTTCATCATCTGCATCATAATCTGTATTTTCTTTAGAACTTTTATTGCCATTCATTTCTTTCTCATCTTTTACATTATTTTCTTCAACATCCTCGGCTAATTCATTTATATCAGAAAAATCAAAGGCAGCCGGTGATTTAGCATCATAATCAATATCCTCTTCTTCATTTTTTGTTACATCACCATTCGCAAAAGACGTATCACCAATTTCCATATCATCATTGTCTGATTTAATATGATTTTCGGTAGTTTGAACATCATTCGTTATCATTTCTTGAAGAAAGGAACTTAAACCAAATCGGCCAAGTGATGCCAAATGTTGTTTCGCATCATCATCTAAAATGTCATCTTCAAGTTGGCCATTTTCATCAATATTTCCAAATAAAAATCCGGTCATATTGATACCAGTATCATATTCTTTTTCATTATCATCATCTGAATCACCCATGATTATTTTTTTGTTTATAACTCAATTCATCCAATCTTATTGTTGCAATAATAAATCACTATAATAAAAAATTTTCAGGTTATATTCAATCATAAATTTTCCCATTATCACTTATAATATTAAGAATTTTTACAATATATTATTAATTATTTATGTACGTATACAAGTCCAAAGACTTGAAATGAATAACATTTAAAATTAAAGACTATCTCAATAAATAAATAAAAAAATCCCAACATTCAAATCCACTTACTGCAAATCTATATTTAAAGTATCAGTATATATCTACTACTGATGCGTATAATCAAAGACGATGTTACTTCAGTAGCGCCACTACACCAGTGGTTATCATTTACATTCGATATCAGCAATTTAGTTTTTATCATTGAATTACTTCTATATATTTCTTATCAAACGATAAAAATTCACTAATCTGATGAGTAATCAGAAAATTCAAGTATGATGAATTAAATAAAATGAGTAACAAACAATAATAGTCAGTCCAAAAAATTATCAACATATTGTAATCATGAATTTACTTTCCTCTCTTACCACTCGTCTCACCATTGATTGATGTCGAAGACAACGCTATTAACGACAATTCAACAAACTAAAATAAATAATACCATCTGCCAAAATATATGTTACATTTTATACAGACATTTTCATCGTATATTTGTAGTTGATCTGCAAAAAAACGGCATTGTTCAAATATTTAAATAATAATTCAATTCATGAAATTATATTTATCATTATATATATATGTTATATAATAATATTTATAAATAATTTTCAAACAATAATGAATAAATATTCATATATGTATATATATATTTTTTTTTTTTTCTAAATTTAATTCAATAATTTAAATTCAATAATCATTTGTATGTTTTTAGTCTGGAGAACAAGTGAAACCGAGAATTCATAATTTTCAATTGCATTTTTTCATGGATTCTATGAAAAAAATTAATGTTTGATATCAGCTATGAAATAAGTTTTTATTACATTACATCATAAAAGATAAGATATGACTGATATATATGATAAATTTATATTTTATTCAACCTTAAGTATTGCAATGATTGAGTTTGAAGTTCTAATAACGTTTTGTTTATGAATCGTATAAAATATAAATAATAGTATATACTCTGTAATTCGGAGAAAAAAAAAAAAAAAAAAAAATGGAACTATCACTAATAATACGTGTCTCAATTCATTATTGATTTGAATATCGAATTTAATTACATTTATTATTTGAATACAAATTCAAAACTTATTAATATAATTCATTTTAGTTCTTTCACGTTACAAAACTGCATTACATTAGGAATGAAATGTCATTATTGTCAATATCATTTATTATACACATAGTTTATACTGCAATTTTTTTAAATTTATTTTTTATACCGTATATTGTTGCTTATAATTTCACATTTATATCACAAAATACTTCTGGTGCACCACGTAATTTACAGGTGACAATATTTGAGGATAAAAAATATATTAATAATTACAATGATCATAGTACATTAAAATTAAATATTTCCTGGTTACCACCTGCCACATTATGGAGTCCAACATCATACAGGTAGTAGAAATACAATAGAAAATAATAATTAAATAATATACTGATACATTATTTATTAATAATTTTATATTTTTATTTATTCAACGTGAATTTTCTCAATTTACAGTGTTTTGATAAATTCACTAGCGGAGGATTACAGATATTCAAAAAATTGTCCTGATGAAAGTTTATTTTATACAACATGGAATAAGAATAATTTAAATGTCGAGCTGCCAGAAAATAAAATTTATTCTGATGTGCCAGAATTAATTATCAGACCAAAGTGTTCCTATGAAATTCAAGTGTTTGCTAATCCAAGAATAAATGTGAATTCCAATGTTGTGAAGGTAAATCTAATATTATCAGAATATATCAATAATTGATAGTTAACTTTTCAAAGTAATACTTTGGAATATACCATATTCCGGATGTCATTCTGTAATATTTTACATCTTTTAACAGATAAACATGACAGTACCAAATTGCATTGGAAAGTCTTGTGATTGTGAGGATGCTGCGAAATCACTTCCATTACCAACAGTCCATGTTAGATCAATAAATTCAAATGAATTAATTATAGAATGGAATGTGGATTCAATAAATTATTCATCTATCACCTCCTATGTGATTAGGTATGTGTTTCATATGTATAAATGTGACATTCAATTCTGTAATTTCCGTGATGTTACTGATTAAATTATCAAAAAAAAAAAATATATATATATATTTCAGATATTCTATGCCAATATTAATATCTAAAACTGGTCTTCCAGTCTACAATACTTCTGAGATCGCTCGTTTACCAGTAAATACATCATTTTATCTGCTATCTTTAGTATCGGCTGATCCACTAATTGCAGTAGATGACAAAATTTCTGTATCTGTTGTGGATATTCACGGTTGTCGAGGCAATGCTACTGATTTTTTTATCAAACGTACGAGTAGTACAGCCACAATTCAATCATCCAAGTCGAATGAAGTAATTGAAAAAAATATATATGAATATAATATTAATAGAAATGTACAGACTGAATTGTTTCAATGCAATAATAATAATAATGAAATTATTGAAACTATGAATAATAAAAAATTTTTTTTTTTTTTTTCTCAGTGGATACTATTGATTATTGCATCAGTCATATGCTCAATATTTATTGGCTTAATGGGATATTTATGGAGACGAAGTTCTAACAAATATAAATTTATCAACTCAAATGAAGTATTATCGTGAGGAAAATTGTCTTCCAACTAAATAAGAATAAATATTATTATCAAATTTAAGTTATTAAAAAATTAATTTTCTTTTTAGCCGTCAAACTATCATTAAAATAAACAGGAGAAATCAATGGATTGTTTCAACTTTGAAAGAGCGTAATGTAAATTATGTAGCGCAAAGAATTAATGTATTAATACGTTTTAAAGTTTTTTTAATAATAATTATTCGATATATTAATATTAGGTATTAATATTCAAATTTTATATATACAGGTAAAAATGTCTGCAAATGAATTTGAAATACCTAAAATTCGTTTAAATATCATGAGTGAATTGGGCAAAGGTCAATTTGCTAAAGTTTATCTAGCCTATTTAGATGGATCAAAAGAATTTCCTGTTGCAGTGAAAATACCAAATATATTTAATTTGAATAATGAAAATAATGAAGCTCGCCAACAGATGCTTGACGAAATTGTTGTTTTAAAAAAAGCAGGATCACATGAAAATTTAGTGAAACTCATTGGCCATTGTACTCAACCAGAAACGCCTATTTGTATTGTTCTGGAATATTTAGAAGGTGGTGACTTACTTGGATATCTTCATCGCCTAAGAGATGAATTGAATAGTGAGAATAATTTATATTTAATACAACATCAAAATACAAATTTCATTGATTTAAAACATCGATATTTCATTGTAAATTTTATTTATAGTTTTCATTGTACCAACTATAAATAGAGTTTGTGTATGATTTTTGTTTAGCATTTCCCAGAAGGTTAAAATATACGCAAACAGTGTGCGACACAATTTCAACTTCGTTCAGAAGTCCATCAATAATTCCAAATGAATACATTCCCGGTAGTAATCCATACGCCAATACCCACTGCAATTCTGGCATTGACAACAACAGGTTGGTCTGTTCAACATCAACAAGTAGTAAAATCGACAACGATCGATTCGTTCGCTTTGTTATTGATATTGCACGTGGAATGAAACATTTAGAACAATGTAATATTGTTCATCGTGATTTGGCAGCGAGAAATATTCTCATTACTTCAAATTTATCATTGAAAGTTAGTAATATATTCCAATAAATTTACAATTAAAAAATAATTATATAAACTTTATTTTATTTTTTATTTTATCATTTATAGATTTCAGATTTTGGTTTAGCACGTGATAGTATTTATGTAATTGGTCAAAGTGGCGGTGGAATTCGACGATTGCCAGTTCGTTGGATGGCACCTGAAGCACTTTGTGATCGTATATTTACATCAAAAAGCGATGTTTGGTCTTTTGCAATTGTATTATGGGAAATTGGAACTCTAGGAGCATTTCCATACTCTGAAATTCCCGATGATCAATTATTAAAGTACATCGTGGAAAATAAGGGTCGTTTAAGTCGCCCACACAATATTACAACAGAATTTTATGATTTAATGCAAACTTGTTGGTCATCACAATCAGATAATCGTCCAACTTTTACAAAAATATTTTCCTTAATTGACATCAATAAATATTTAATGAAGCCACAATAAATTTTGAGTGGAAAAATAATAATTTGTATTTTAAAGATTCAAACTTATTAAACTTATATAGAAAATAGATTATTAATTTTTTAAACATATTTTTCATATTTAATTACGTATACGTTAATTCAATTTTTATGTTTATGATGTCATTTTTCATTTTCTGGGACACCTGGGCTATTCTGGGTGATTTAACCTACGCGATGGTGCCCACGCGCATCTCCCACCCAATAACCCCAAGTTTACGCCCCAGTCACATTGATGAGGGGAAGTGGGGAAAATACACATGAAGGGTGGCAAGACGATCGAAAACCATCCCCAGAGCAGTTGTAGCGCCGACTCGGCCCAAAGTTACGTAGTTTACAGCCACACTGTATAAAATAGTCGCACATTTATATTAATTACTTAGTCAAAATATAAATAAATAATATTTTATTCTGTTAGCAGCACCTTTATTGATATTAAAAAATAATACAATATAATATAATATAATATAATTAAAAATAATAAAAATGTCGTGTCAACAAGTCGAATGGAAAAAAATCGTATTCATATATATTTTACAATTATTTTCATGTAAGTTAAATTTATATATTTAATTATTCATCACTATCAATATACTCCAAGTATTAATATTTATTTTTACATTCAATATTTCAATATTTAATTTAATAATATTTTTATATATAAATTAAATAAATCATTTGTGCCACTACGTATCTGGGGATGAACAAAAAAAAATATACATATATATATATTTCATGTGTACGTTGTAATGTAAATTTATCATTAGTCTGTTGGCGCCTACTCGTCTCATTGTACTACGATCCCTTCGTATGAATGGGCCGATCCTTAAAAAAACACACACATACACACACAACACACACACACCCATCAGCGCAAAATCAACGTTGAAATGAATACGAATGATTATTTAATATTTCTATCAAACATGATATATAAATCAAAATATATTTATAACTTGAATAAATTTTATATTCAATTTATCGAAATTATTATCTATATAATTATAATTACAAATAAAAATCATTATAAAATAATTATAAGGTGTGCATAAATACAAGATTTATATGTCAGATTGATTGAAATGATTAATTACTTTTACTTTAAATGAAAAGAAGAAAAAAATAAAAAATAAAATAAAATATCTGAAATAAAATTGATAAAATTTATTTATCAATATCCATAACAGTATGAACGTTTATGAGCGAACGTGAACAACCAGTTAAAATGCTCTAGTTAATATTCGTTACGGTATATTATGTATATATACATAATATAAAATAGTTATATTTATTAAATAGATTATAAGAATATTTATATGTATAGTTTATAAGGTATAATATGTTCTGATCGATACAGTAACACCTCCCAGCAACAGGGTGGTGTTATATCGTAATTTGAAGTAGTCCCCTTTACATATTTGTTGTACATCATCTAAACCACCACAATTTATCCCTTTTATAATTGTCACTATTGTTTATCTGATATTGTCTGATTTTGTTTCATTACATTTCATATTTTGATCCTATAATAATTTATAAATAATAATCACAGTCATTGTTATTCAAAATTTCTACTGTTTATCCAATTAAACAATTAATTATTTAATGAATTATCTGAAAACAAAAAAAACAAAAAAAAATTATATACATAAGATAAATATCATATCAAAAGAATTATTTATATCGGATGTTAATTATCATTGTTTAACTATTTATAATTAATTTTTATTATAATTTTATATTGATTTATTATTGACAGATGCAACTCCTGAGGTACGGCTTGTTGCACCGAATTACGTTAAGTATAACGATACTGCGATATTGACATGCAATCATACTATTGCACCTGATGGTTTACACAAGATTGAATTTAAAAAAGACGGTCGAAAAATATTAGAATATATACGTGATCGTAAGGATCCATTTCGACGTTCACCACCACCTGGTGTAAATTTTGAGGTATAAATTACACGAATATTTTATAATCAATTAATAAATTATATTTATATTATTAATTGATTGTTTTTTGTTTTTTGTTTTTTTTTTATTTATTTTTTTTTAAATAGCACACGCTCGATGGCAAGACAATCAAATTAAATACTGTACATTTCGAAGCGACTGGTTTATACTCTTGTTTAGCCAGTTCGGATCATCCAATTTTTACTGAGAGCTCTGAGGAGGTAAAGCTGCAAGTAATTGGTGAGTGAAAAAAAAAAAAAAAAAAATAGTCTCGTTCATATTTTATTAAAAAAAAAAAAAATATTATAAGCTAATTAAAAATGATATGTAAATTATATTATTTATTTTTTTTTGTTCTATTTTATTTTAGTACCTCAGTCGGATAATCCACACATAACTTTTAAAAAAGATATTTACACAGTGGGTGAAGTACTTGAAGCAAATTGTACCTCTTCACCCGCGTATCCAGTTCCTTACTTGACCTGGCTCATTAATGGCAAAGAGGTTATGTAAATTTTCTCTATTAATATCATATAAATAATTATTTATACTTATATATACTCATAACATAGTATATATTATTTATTAATATACAAAAAATATTTACAATAATTTCAGGTAGATGAAACATTAATTACTACCTTTCCTTATCGCCATCATCAAAAACATTTGATGTTGGCTACTTCAAAATTGGCCATTCATGTATCGGATCTTCATGCCGGTGATAATGGACAATTAGAAATCAGTTGTCAAGCAACTATACCAAATTTTCTAATTCATCAAAAAAAATATGCTGACATCAGAATGAAGACTGTAACAGGTAATAAAATTTAAAAATTAATCCATATTATAATATCACAGATAATCTTTGAAATAATAATATTATTATTATATTCTTTTTTTTTTTTTGTTTTGTTTTTAATTTTAAAGTGGATATAATACTTGCACCGGCTCCAACTTCCTCGTCTACTGATCTTCCACATGAGCTTACAATGTTCACATTCGTGTGTGCAATGTGTGCAATGCACAAAATCTTTCATTAATAACAAGTCAATTGCTATATAGAATTTATTATATATATGCATATATATAAATGAATTAAATTGGTAATGTGTAATATATAAAATTACAAATGAAAAAAAAAAAAAAAAAAAAAGAAAAAAATATATATACATATGTATATATATATATATATAAAGAAGACTTAACAATATAACGCTGCTCAAATGCTTGATGTTATTTTATTTTTTTTTGTTTAAACAATCGAGATAAAATATAAATATTAATTGATAAACTTCAGACTAAAAAAAAATGGTGGCAAATGCTATTTTCAAAATGTCAATGTTTCAACTGTCAATAATACTTCAATTATTCTTTTATGTAATTGGTGCTAATCATACATTAATTATATCTACAACTGAATCCGATATTTATAAGAGTCCCAATGCAACTATTGGTGTCAATAGAATAGTTGGTGGTTCACCAGCATCAATTAAAAAATATCCATTTATGGCAAGTTCCTTTTTTTTTTTTTTTTTTTTCTTTTTTTTTACCATATTTTTTGTGTCTTTGTAATTAATTAATTAATTATCCATGATTAATTTTTTATCTCTAATCGTTATTTATTTATTTATTTTTCTGATTTTTATTAATACTATCTACAATTAGGTTTCCATTCAGTGGCGTTTAGATGGAAGCCATCGTTGTGGTGGTACTTATATACTACCACGATTTGTATTGACTGCTGCTCACTGTGTAACCGGGTGAATAATTTCATTACAATCCAAATATAATAATATAAAAATAATAATATCAATGATATTGATATTTATTTTACAGAAATATTGGATCCACTGTGTATTATGATAGTGTTTATTTCATGATTGTCGTTGCTGGAACTGCAACACTCCGTCATACATCTACATGGCAAATTAGCAATGTTAATCGAATAATAGTGCATAATAAATACAATCCTGTATCAATGGCTCATGATATTGCACTACTTCGGGTTAATTAAATACCTCAAGAAATAATAACTATTATTATGATAATGATAATAATAATAATAATATTAATAATAATAATAATAATAATTGATGACAATAAATTACTTAATGCAAATTTGCAGGTACAATTGCATTTTTTTACAATTAAATTGTATTCACAGATTACAAAGCCCTTTCGTATAACCCCATACGTCACTTATGTGAAATTGCCACAAAAATATGATACTGAGCTCATTGAAAAATATAGTAAGGTACCAAAATCAAAGAAAAACAAAAAAAAACCAAAATGTATTATACTTGGATGGGGGAAAACAAATCCTACAGCTCCTGTATGTTCAATAATTAATTATATTTTATTTTTATAAATTCAAGGTACGCGAATATTATTTTCAATGTTAACATTTTTTTCTTTTTTTTTTCTTTTCTGTATTGATAATTAGGCTACTAGACCGACGTCTCTACGATTGGGAAAAGTACCTTTAATAACAAACAAACAATGCATAGGATATGCAGGATATCAGCATGTTATGGATAATCAGATTTGCGCAGGGTTTGAAAAAGGTGGTATCGATGCGTGTCAAGTATGTGTATTTTTTCACGTTTTATTTTCAATAATTTGAATTGAAACAATGATAAAATTAATTAATTAAATTAAAATTTTTTTTCATTGGATTTTTAGGGTGATAGTGGTGGTCCACTTATATGTGGCGGTATTCAAGTTGGAGTAATTTCATGGGGTCTTGGTTGTGCTGTTCCATATGCACCCGGGGTTTATGCTCGTATTGATGTTCATTTGCCATGGATTAACGGAACTATTTTGAGATCTGGCACATCATCAATTGTTTATAATTATTTAATTATCATAACATCATTAATAGTAATATGGAAATTGAGTATATAGAATATTATAAATAAATTTAAATTATCAGAGCTGATATTGCAAAGTTAGATATTTATTGATAATTAATTTGAATTTCTGATGGTAAAACAGAATTGATATTGTAAATGCTGTGTAAATATAGCAGTAGACGGCGTTGCGTTATAATTTATAAATGAAATTTTATTTTCAACAATGTGCATTTTTTTTTTCTTCATATAATCAATGATTAATTTGATTCGCACATGGTGATGACACAAAAGTAAATAAAGTAATTTATATAAAAAAAAAAATAATATTTTTGTTAATATACATTTATGATATACACGATGCATTATAAAAATGATTTTGATTTATTTGTTGGTGGTAAATCCGGAATATTTAAAGGTTTGTAACTGAAATTTTTTTTTTTTTAATATTAATATTCTATATAAAAATTTTAATTTATTGAAAATAATAAAAATCTTTCAGGTGTAAAAATCGAAAAAAAAACATGCATAGCAAAAAATATACAAAACCTATTATCAATAACGAAAGATCATGAAGTAACTTCAATGTCATGGGGCGATGAGGAAGAAAGAGAAATTCTTCTAGGTTGTGGTTCTGATGAAAGAAGGTTAAAATCGCCAAGTATATCATATAAAATATAAAATATATATAATCTTCTTTATATTAATGGTATGCAAATAATTTTTTTTTTTCTCTTTCTTTCTCTTTTTTTAGTGTAAAAATATACGATACAAAACACGCTGCATTTAGTAGTTCATTCACTTACGATATTGGCACGGGAAAAATCAATGGAATATCTCGTTACGATGAGTAAGGTCAAGTTTGAATAGCATTCACAAATTCGTGATAATTTTAACTCAATCTTACTGATTTTTCAGTGGAATTTTAACAGCTGTAGAATCGGGACAAGTATGTTTATGGAGATTAAATAATAATAATGAAATATTAATTGAAGCTGGTGAAAATTTAAATCGAATGAGACATTCCAATAATAAAAAAAATATAATTGCCACCGGTGGAAAAGAGAATAAATTACAATTATTCGATCTAGAAACGAAAACAAGAATTTTTGAGGAAAAAAATGTTCGTCACGATTGGTTGGAGTTGAAAGTTCCACTTTGGATTTCAGACATTGGATTTATCCCAAATTCTTCACAAATCGCTACCTGCAGTAGATATGGGCATGTAAGCAGAACATTAATATTATAGATTAATGAAAAATTTATTTAAATAATATATTTTTACTTACTAAGGTACGTTTGTATGATCCTGGTGCACAAAGACGACCAGTTATTAATTTAGAAATGAAAGATTACGCTTTAACGACATTAGCTATTGCTCCCAAAGAAAAGTAAGTATTTCACATTTATTTATAATACAATAGAGAAATATTAATTAAACATTTTATTTCAGTCACATTGTCGTTGGCTCTACAAAAGGTATAATGAATCTTGTGGATTTACGTAAACCCGGAAAAATATTGAATACGTACAAAGATTTTGCTGGAAGTATCTCGGCTATATCATGTACAAGAAATAATCCATATATTGTTACAGTAGGATTGGATAGATATCTTCGAGTTCATCATCTAAATACCAAACAATTATTACAAAAAGTAAATAATTATACAATTTACATGTTTAAAATCAATATTATTTTGTTCATTTATTAATTTATAATATTTATTATAGATTTATCTTACCTCACGATTGAGCTGTCTCGTTGTGCGTTCGGAATTTTCATTAGAAAATAACGATAATATAAAAGTTGAAGAGTCAATCACGGAAAAAAATGTTGATGATAATGTTGAAATTATTGAAAACGATGATGATAAAGAGTACGACGCAATATTTGATAAAATGCAAGTAATAGCCAATGAAGAAGATGAAATTATTTCACACGATTTAAAAAAAAAGAAACGAAAAAATAATTCATCAAATGAAAAAGATAATATAACAATTAACAAAAAAAATAATAGATCCAATAAAAAATTGAAAAATGGGAAAGTGATAATGAAAGCCAATTAAAAATCCGAAAAAATTTTGGGTACAACTAATAAATTTGTAAATTGTATAATATGAATATAAGAATTAATTTTCACACAAAATTGGCAATATAATTTTTTCAAAGTAATTTTTTATTCGTTGATTGTTTGAATTTTGAATTTTAAGGACGTTCCCATCTCTCTTTTTTTTTTTCATTCATTTTTAAATATCGATCGAATTCTTTCATGATATATCAATCTACATTATAAGCTCTCTCCAAGTATTAATATTTATTGCAAATAATAAAAACACATCTTATGGTTATTTTTTTGTTTTGTTTTTTTTTTTTTTTTTTGTTTTACAACTTTCATAATAAAGCAAAATTATTCTTTATATTCAAGTAATTGGCTTTGAATATTGGAAAATGTGATTGAATATTTAACTACTAATGATTAATCTAAAAAGGCACGCCACGGAAAAAAAAATTTTTTTTTGCATATTTCTTTTTATGATTATTTTTTTAATCTTTTTTTTTTAGTAAAATATTATTCTACAAGGAATGGCGGTAGCGCATTCGATTTCCACAGGGAACAACCTCATAAATTATCCTTCTTTGTATTTGTATATTACGACGAGATGGCAAAATTGGCGTCACTTTTTTTTCTTTTTTCTCTCCATCTGTTTTTTCACGTGATGAATATGACACACTTGTGTTCTAAAAGGTCATCTCTACATACAGTTTCTCTTTAACACTCTACACATTCATTAGATTTGTTTTTTTTTTCTTTTTTGTTTCTGTCTTAATTAAAACACAATTTGAAATTAGCGAAAGAAAAAAAAAATAATTATAATTATAATAATAATAATAATAAGTAAATGGTAAAAACAAATACGAATATTGAGCATTTGAAGCTACAATTAATTAGATTCGCTAATAAATAGACTGTGAACGCAAGGATTATATTTGTTTTTGTTTGTTTGTTTCTTTCTTTCTATTTTTTTTTTGCCTCATTGTGATAGGCCTTCAATGAATTTTTTTTTTTTTTTTTCACACAATAATCTATTTTTTTTAACATTAAAATCTGAATGATCATTCATTTACCAATTTCTCGTCGTAAGCACTTTGAAATTTTAAACATAAAATTCATTTTTGTTAGCCAGATATCTAAAATGTCATGATTTTCTCCTCAAGTTTCTGTCTTTATTTTATTTCATTTTATTTTTTTTTAATTTTTTTATTATCATATTATCACTATTATTATTTTTATTCATTTTGAAACATTATAAACGTGCCATCGGAAAAAAATCGTCACATTATTTCAATCTTATCATTCCGTCCTATTAATTTTTAAATTTGAGGTTCATTGTTTATTTACAACTCGGAATTGTTTCCAATAGTTCGTGGGTCATTTTATGTGTTCTTGTTCAATTGTTTTCAAAAATTAAGAAAACTCAATCTCTTTTACAGTTCTATGATCTAATATACATATATTCATATCAATTCTAGTTATAGTTCACGTCGCAAAAAATGTTTATCGCCGTATCTTCAGGTTTTTTTTTGTTTTGTTTGTTTGTTTGTTTGTTTTTTTTTTTTTTAATATTATTTTTACATATTATTATGCAAAATATAAAGTAGCACCACTCATCCCTGTGTCAAATTGTTCTTTCGTCAAATTGAATCTGAACAATGAAAAATTATTATGATTATATCTACAAAAAGAGAAAATATGGCAGCTGTTAATACCATTAATGTTTAATTCATAAGATTATTGTATATACAAATGAACGACAATTGGAAGAATGATGCTCTTCGACAGAGAGAGAGAAGAGAGAAAATAAATGAAAAAAAAAAAAAAAAACAAAAACAAAAAAACTAAAGTGCAGACACTAAGAAAATGTTTTTTTCCTGTAAATATCGCGCGCCAATTTTTTTTTTCATTATTAATTGATTATAGTTGGACTTTGATGTATATCTGCACTTGTCTTTAAATGGTTAACTAACACTTTGTAATGATGATTGATATAATGAAATATATAATACAATATTGCAAAAATAATTGGTAAATATCAAGCAATATTTGGCAATTATGAGTAGGACAAGTGCACATGAT
Organism: Dinocampus coccinellae; assembly: GCA_963920625.1. NCBI lineage: Eukaryota > Metazoa > Arthropoda > Insecta > Hymenoptera > Braconidae > Dinocampus > Dinocampus coccinellae. The sequence goes on from OY987186.1 coordinate 9,637,635, forward strand.
GATGTCCATTACTCATGTATCTTTTTCTTATCTTTTTCATGCACATGAAATTCCTATTAAATCGAAATGAGCTAAAAATTTTGTTTTTATAATATTTGATGTGCATTTTTTTTCTCCACAGATGAATGAATAGAAAAAAAAAACTATTATTAGAGTTTTATTTTATTCGCCATTTGATATTGCAACCTCAAGCCAAGTTGAATCTTGTGACTTATTTACCAAAGTTGACTGAGTTTCTATAGTGTCAGAAGCAACGGGACTTAATGGTGGGCTTGGAGTCGCGGGAGCGTTCACAACTTGCGTTGTAACATTAGTTTCTTGTTCTATTTCTGGTTCATCATCAGCCAATGATGCTTCAGACTGAGTGGAGCTTGGTGCATGAGCAGAATTCATTGAATCTTGAGCACGTAATGACATTGAACTACCTTTATTGCCTGCACTATTTTCACCTGTATCGAGAAATAAAGAGAAAAAAAAAAAAAAACAGATAAAATTCCGTTCTCGCTAATTCATTATGTGCTACATGAAAACCAATATAAATGATAAAAATGACACATACCACAAGGCCTCAACACAAGATAAAATAATAAGTCGGACAGTGAAATTATTCCAATTACTTTTTCATCATCATCTACAACCACTAACCTATGAACCTAAAATAAATATAATAATGTTAATATTATAATACAATTTTAATATAAAATATAATTTTAACGTACTTCAGCTCTGACTATTTTTTCCATGACAGTAAATAATGTCTCATCTAATTTGCAATTTTGCACACCCTCGAACCATTCATTTCTGTGTTCATTCGCATCTTTCAATGATACATCAAGATTGTTGTAAGTTTTTTCCGCAGCTAAATTCTGCAATTAAAAAAAAAAAATTGATATCAATTAAATATTCAATTTTTATAATTAATATATAAAATATTTAATTAATTTACAACTTACAATAACGTCGAATTTGGAATAAATATTAACTAATTTCCCGTCTAAATCCACAATGGGCAATGCGGAAACTCGCCTTTCAACAAACTTCTTGAGTGCTAAGATTATGCTAGTATCTTCAGTTGCTGTTTCTATATTGTCAAATGTACCTATTCTCAATTCTCTCAAAGTTTTGTGTGTGAATGAAGGTCTAGGCAATTCTTGAATCTACAAATATTTCAAAACAAAAATTAAATTGAATCAATAATATATATGTATGTTATTATGTTATGTTTGAATTTATTCTTTTTTGTTTTGTTTTATTTTGTTTTTTTTCAAACTTACGTAGAGAAAGAGAAACCTGAGTATTCTCTTGTGAGTTAGAATATACAGAACGTTTCCGGTATCCGGGTCTATCACAGGCAATCGGTGAATTCTATTATTAATCAGAGTTTTTATGGCCTCATACAGTGAAGCATCTGGCCCAATACTGACCAATGGCTGAATCTCATTCTGTAAAACTTCTGTAAGAAAAACAAGAAAGAAAAAAAACAAACAAAAATGACAATAATCAAGTTTGAATAAATTATAAATTATTTGATATATAAAGAATGAGATTAACTAACTTCGCCATGTATCCAATTCATGCTCTTCTAATTCATCCATTTCAACTGTTGGACTGGTATAGTACATTTGAAGAATTTTTATGAAATCAGTTATGGTTAACATGCCAACAAATTGTTGTTTAGAACTGTCCCACAGTGGCGCTGCTCTAACTCCTATACAATATAATATAATGTAAAAGTATTAATTAATATATATTTATTATTTATATACCTATTTAATAAAATATAAAATATAAAAAATAATTTATTACTCACCATTGTAGACGAGAGCAAAGAATGCCTTTTTTACTAGTAGACGTGTGTCAAATACAACCAATTTAGCGCTTGTCGGTATTAAATCGTAACATTTGTGGAACTTGAAAAATTTCACGTAAATCTGCGACTCGTCTTCCTCTGTAAGTCCAAATAATTCACAGTAAATCAATGCCTTATGATTTCTTCTCAACATTTTATTGTTTTATTTATATTTTAAAATATATTACTAGATTCACTTTTATATATTTTATTAATTCTAATTTTTCATGTCACACAACAATTATTTTTTACGTTTAACAATTTTAATCGCAATTTTTATTTTTTATTATTGCAATTACATGACACATGATGAATATAAAATTATCAATGAAAAAACAAATAACTAATTACACTGATGTGAATCATTGAGTTTTTTTATTTTTTTATTTTTTTCCTTCTTCCCAATGATTCACGATAAAAAAATGTCTCTATAAATTCCACTGTCTTCAATCAAACGTAAATAGTCTTGTGATGAAAACGAATTATATGAAATGCAATAACACGAGTTTCGTGAAACTGCAAATTAATTAAATAAAAAAAAAAAAATGAAATAATAATAATAAAACATTTCACAAGAAATTCTCCATTATTGTTTTTTTTTACTGGGTCATGACTTTTTCTTTTATTTTTATTTTGTTATTTTCTTCCACTAAATTCAACATTTAAAATAATTGAATAGATTACATATATAGAAAATTATTATTATTTATTTGATCGCTTTTAAATTGATGAAATGGACGAATTGAATTGCTACGCAGATGAACTATCAGCAATTTGATACAATGCCAATAATATTTTGGATCACCTAAATTGTTCTTATATTAATTCACAATATTTTATCCGTTTTCAATTATGTACAATTGAATAATTATTTTACACAGACAATAATTAATATGGAATATTTCACTGGTATTAAACTGGTATGTAAGTTCACTTCATACTGATTCAGCACAATGACTGAAGTATGTATATTATAAAGTAAATGTCTGTGGGAAAAAGAGGGACACTGCGAGTGAAAGGAAGTGAGCTATAATATCGTACATTGATCGTATTCATTTTATACCAGTTGATTTTTTATTTTTTTTGTTTTTTTGTTTTTTTTTTTTAATAGTGATATAATATAAATAAAAAAATTGTAATCAGAAAATATTATGAAATATTATCGAGGGAGTGCGAAAAATTTTGGACAAAGATCAAGAGGTCAAGAGAAATAAAATTTTGTAAGAAACCAATAATTAAATATAAATTGAATAATATTAAATTTTCATTTGTTCAATATATTCATTATACACCACAAGTACAAGAATTTTGGGACATTAGGATGGTGTACCTTTGGATAGAATCCAAGCAAGTTCATCTTCAAGCGGTGGATTTTCCATTTCAAATTCTTTTATGAGATCACGTGAATAAACGGGATCATCGTCATCCTGATTCCACCATGCAGACGTGACATGTTGTATTGCAGCTTGGACCCCCTTCGCATTTGAAAAGTAGTGTAGTGTTAGCATTTCTTTTTTTTTTTTTTTTTTTTTCCCTCCAATGCATAACCGATAATGAATATTTTTATTTGATTTTATCGGAATAAATGTGAGTTTAAAAAATTGCCTTTAAAGTTAAAATTATTATTGAATTTATAAACATTTTTTTTTTTTTCTTTCTTTCTTTTTTTACTATTATTCAGTATCAAGTCAATTGTCATTTGATAAATATTAAATATTATCAATGACACGATTTATTTTTTTGTATACATAATATTGAGGACTTTTTGCAAAATACAAAATTTCCTTGAGCCCATTGTGTCTTCGTGCTCTGTTGATACTTTTAAGTTCATTGAATCGGTCTAATCTGGTAGATTTACAAGAAGCAAATATCTTTTTCATCAAGATTCTTCATTTTTTTTTATGGCACTAATTGATATTTAATGAACAATTTTTTATTTTTTTATTTTTTTTTATTGTCAAAAGACATTAATATTGTATATTAACAAGTATATCAATGAGATTTTCAATAAAATAATTTGTTTACTAAATTATAAATTTAATATCACATATAATTTTTTTTTTTTTTTTTTTTTTTTTTTCGATTTTTATCACATAACAATTTTAAAAACACATCAAGAAGATGACGGTGAAAACTGAATGAATTTATTCTACCCGTGCGAGTCGCATCCCGACAATATCGTGACTATCGTATTCACTTTTTCATATTTATTTTTCTCTGTTCAACTCTCGGGTTGTATTTGCTGCAATGAGTGGCGTCGTCATGGTCGTCATTTGCCCGACATCAGAGACTTGGCCAAGAATAACATCGGAGAAATCACAGAGAAGTTTGCCAAGAAAAAACGTACAGTGTGCTACACACTGTACAAATGGTCAACGAAAATTTATCTTTGAATTCTATTCAATTTTCATATTCATCAATTGTCATTCATTTATAAATGCCACTGAATTATATATTTTTATTTATATTCATATAAATTTCAATGAATATAAAACTTTAAAGAATTCATCTGTATTCATCAATACAATGACAATACATTGAGTGTGAATAATAATTTATTAATTTTTTTTATCAGTAGTTAGAACAAGTGGCCATTGACACTTGATGTTGTATCAAATTTTCTTTTATTTTTATTATTCCTGTGATAAATAAATGAATATATAATTTATTATTTATTCACTCACATCAAAGGTATAAAAAAAAAATTATTGTAAAATTTTATATCACTTGGATATTAATTCTTGGTGAGAATAATTGAGTGTGGTTAACAGGAAATTATGATAATATCGTTCCAATAGAAATTACGATTATATCATAACCATACAGGGCCGTATGCCAAACGATCGATGAATATTCTCTTCCGAGAGGGTTGTCTAATCCTTCCAATAACTTCAATATCTATTTTCAAAATTTATATACGTGTGTTTATGTAAAAAAAAATTTCATATAAAAATATATTTTATAAATATTATTTTTATATTTAATTTGTATATTTTTATGATTAAAAAAAAAAAAAAAATTTAATGTTTATTTTATTTATTAGTTGGCAATTAAAAAAAATTATCTTATCAAGTATTCAATTAATGAGTTTATACACTCGTAAAATTTTTATTAATGACCACGAGTTTTTTTTTGTACATTAGAAAAAATTTATAAACGCCCACGCTAAATGGGTCAGGGTTATGGGTATTCCTATCGATCGATTTTTCTTTTGTGACGCAGTTACTACAGCTGTACATTGTACAAATAATCATAAATTATTATCATCATGATATATTCAAGATATTCATGATATTTTGAATGATTAGAATCAAATTTAAATCGTAAAAATCAATGATTGTGTGACATCATAAATTTCATGATAAAATATAAATTTATTTTGTTTGTTTGTTTTCTAATATAAAAACTTACCAAGATCTGCAAGTGTGACTTTGTCCAGAAATGGATCGACAACTGGAAGCTGTAAAATAAAAAAATAAAAAATAATTTTTTTTTTTTAATTATTTTGATTGTTAATAAAATAATTTTTCACTTTTTCTTATAATCACAGTGAACTTGATTAATTAATAAATTATTTATTATTATTATTTTTTTTTTTAAACAAAACAAAAAAAAAGTACCAGAGCTTTTTTTAACAAAGTTTTGGGACTAAAATTTTGTCGTTTCTTCACATTTGTGATAATTTTGGTGTACCACTGGGTAAATAAACTAGAAGACGGTGGACCAGAAGTGAGTGATGACTCAATTGAAATATTGGACGTGAATTTGGGAATATTAACAGCCGTAGTGGAACCATCACCAGTTGGTTCACTGGTTTGACGTCGAAAGAGCATTGTTATTAGTCTTTAAACTCGTTAATATTTTACTTTCAATGTTGACCTATTGGTATTTAAATAAAAGTAGAATACAATGACAATGAAAATTGCACTCTAATCGATAATTATTTCGTCCAAATAAATTACTCGATGACAATAAATTTTATATTATTTCATTTTTTGTATCAATTAAATCCTAACAAAAAAAAAAAAATTATTTATTGTCAATTCCTCAATTTGTCAATTTTAATTTAAAATTTATTTAGATCAAGTAGTTAAATCATATTATTTTATTTATCAATTAAATAATTATATTGATTCACACTGTCACCAAGAAATAATTACACATTGAAATCAATAAACACTGTATGAAACACATGATAATGAACAGTTTGTGTTTCAACTATTCACACAATTAATTGTCATTTTACGTGAAACAAAATGAAAAAAAAAAAAAAAAAAAAATACAAATTTTAAATAAACATCACAACTAATAATTCACCAATATTTTTATTCACACAATTAATGTCAATTTAATTATTGAAGGATAAAAAAAAATAATAATAATAAATAGTAAAAGAGATGAAATTAAGAGAGAAAGATGAAGGATATTATGTGAATTGTTGATGTTGTGTAGTCATGGGTGATATAGTGATATATATATATATATTTTTTTTTCCAAAATGCATCATCATTTATCTTGTAATTATTAACAATTTTAAACTTAAATATATAAACATCCATGCAAAATAATGAAATACTAAAAGACAAATTAATACGTGATAAATAAAATTATTCTCAATTGATGAATGCAAAATCAAAAATAATTAATTATAATCAATTATAAAATGATTATCATTTTTTGTTTTATTAAATAAAATAAAATACTTGTGTAAATAAAGAATAATTAAATAAATAAATAAATAAATAAATAAATAAATAAATAAATAAATAACGAAAGAAAGAAAGAGAAAAATAAATATTATCCCGTACTGACATTGACATTCACAAATAAAATTTCAATCATCTAGAATAATAATTGTTATTTAAAATAATTGATTGGGCTTGGAGCCAGTTACAACCGTCGCTTGGCTTCACTTTGTAAACACTGCGTGTAGTTTAATAATACAACAATAGTTGAATGTTTGTGCAGTATACAACGCAGCAGATAAAAGAGGAGAAAGGAGGAGGAAGAGATGGAGGAGGTAGTAGTAGTAGAAGAAGAAGAAGAAGAAGAAGAAGAAGAAGAAGAAGAAGGTGAGAAGGGACTGTATATCAAGAAAAATCAAAAGCGTTGACACAATCAATATGTAAGTGTTGTTGCAAACGCATCAATTCATGTCTTGCCAATTTCAATTTTATATATCGTAATATATTTAAATATGTGAATATATTAAAACCCCTCTAAATATCAAACTACGTATATACGTGCATTTGTTTTCATTTTTATATGTTGATTACAATATTTATGTTTATATATATATATATGTACATTGTATGAATATATTTATGATGTGCATTGATGTGAATGTGTATGAGGTGAATTAATAATAAAGATGAGATGAATCGCACAATAATATCATTTTGTATTGATTTAATGAGGTAATAATATTAAAATTGTACAATTTATGAATTGAAATGTTATTTCAATAAAAGGAAATCAATTAAAATCCATAAATGTCATTACACATTTTATAAACCACAAAAAAAAAAAAAAAAACAAAAAAAAAAAACAAAAAAAATCAATAATAAATATATTAAAAAGACAAAAGAGAAAATTATTATACGCTTGGATAAATTCAAATTCTATAGAGAAAATAGAGACAAATTGTATGTATTAGCAAATAATATTTACAATACACATATTATATTAATATAATTATGTGAAAACAAAGTTTGATTTTTTTTTTCTCCTCCCATTATCATTGATAGTGTGAAGAAAGAGAGAAAAAAAAAAAAAAAAAAAAAAACTGGCACATCACAATCTTCATTCACTCAAACATAAATGTAATCAATGAGTTGTTGTAGATAATACGTGTGATAATTTATAACGCGAGAATACATAAATGGCACACCCTTTATTGTAAATATAAATTCTACAATCATGAAGAGAAAAAAAAAAGAAAAAAAAACAAAAAAAAAAAAAAAATTGATAAATAAAACTTGACAATTATGAATATTATTTATCATCTTTGTCTTCTTCTATTTCTTCATTAAATAGTTTTTGATATTTTTTTACAATGAAACGTAAATAAAATTGATGACTCAAAATTCAATTTGATTAAATATAAAATAATCTTTGTTTCAATAATTGAATGCACGATGAAAATTAATTAATAATAATATAAATAAAGTTAAATTTTTTATGCCTCGGTGAGTCAGTTGTTATCACGTATGCATAAACGTTGAATCATTAATAAATAATATTTGAATAATATCTGAATATTAATTAATAAATTTTGAAAAAAATAAAAAATAAAAAATAATGAAACATTTCGTGTATTCAAAAAAAAAAAATATATATATATATATTCATTATCGGTTATGTATTGGAGGGGAAAAAAACAAAAAAAAAAAAAAAAATCAGTATCCCCAATATTCCATCGTAATATACACGATATATTGCAATAAAATTATTAATTACACATGTCAATTGAATTTTAATAATAAATTTCTATCAGAGTGTGAGATAAATGAGAAATAAAAAAATGAGTGAAAGAAAAAAATAAAATAAAAAATACATGAAGATGTAGAACCTGTTGACTGTGAATAAAAATATTACCACTGTATCACTTGAAAAATATTATTAATATAATTATGAATAATAATAATAATAATAATAATAATAATAATAAATTGGATAAACAGTTGATATATTTAATATGGAATAGTGATAATTTAAATTGTTATGATATAACGTGATTTTGAATGCACGGAACACGGTTCGCGAAATACTGGATAGAATAGATGAATATACGACTGTGTCACTGGAACTCAAGCCACACAGCTCCAAAGTAGCCGGCGCAAAGAGTGAAGCGCAGCAGTTACTCATTGTGCATATAATAGTAAAAAATTGGAAAATAAAAGACAATAAAATACGAGGCATAAAATTAAATGAATATATCAATTGATCAGATGAAATGATAAATAAATATAAATAAAAAGAAAAACAATTGATTATATTGAAGTATAATAAGAAAATATTAAGTAAATAATAAAAATGAATTATCGTGACAATTTATATTTATTTATTTATTTATTTATTTATTTATTTCATTCTATTTTATTTTATTTATCTATTTTTTCACTTTCTTTTTCATCAATTAATTCCAATAATTATATTAAACTTTTATTTTTTTCTACTGTTCTAAATCATTGTAATTATTATTTGAAAATGATGACATGAATATATATTGTACAATTAATAAAATTGAAAATAATAATTGGGAAAATAATACGTATTACTTGTGTCAATTAATATATATATACTCAATTTACTACAAGAATTATATTATTATTTTATATTTTTTGTTTTTTAAATGCGCAGCACTGATAGAATAATGATCAAATAAAATTCTGGACAAAAAATAGTTATCATATAAAATTTAAAAAATAAAATTAAAAGACAAAATTTCGATTGTATTTCACGTGAATTAATTCCATAATTTTAACGTTAATGTTAAAATTTGGCCTTGATATTGTCAAAGATCTGCGCATGACCCCGATCGATTTTATATCTTGGGAATGTAGTGAGTAGAAGAATTTTCCCGGCTTCGAGTGTGGATATTCCATTCATATCTCCACTGAATATGTATGAATATATTTACAATGAAATATTAAAATTATCAATCAATATAAAGAGAAAAAAAAAAAAAAAAAAAAAAAAAAATGAAATTTTTGAGAGAGGGAGAGAGAGAAAAAAAAAAGAACGGAAAAAAATATTTGCAATACTCTCTGCTGCATTTGTGCAGTTCGATATTACCAACAATTATCATCATTTGATAAAGACGAGGTCTTTATGAATAAAAACGATATCTGTTTTACCAAACATTGACATAAAAAAAATTAATTGAATTCTTTGGATAATTGTATTAATTTTTGTTTGCTCATAAAATTCATTAGTTATCTGAATAATTAAATCACTAGAACTCATTAAACATATTGACAAAACATCAAAAATATTATCAATATTTATGTATATTATTTATATTTATTTATTTATTTATTTATTTATTTATTTATTTATTTATTTATTTATTTATTTATTTATATTTTATATTTATAATCAACTACTGTCGTTGATAGTGCATAATATTTTTAAATTAATAATAAATAAAATTTGTTAGTACTAGTATGAGTGATATAAATTGCAGTTTTGATGTTTGTAATAAGATTAACTAAGTAAAATAAGATAATTTACGAGAATTTCTGTTTCTAATCACAAGATGATTACCAGACACTCGAGAAAATCGATGAGTCAACTGTTTACTTTTAGCTCTAATATTTCATCACGTATACATATTTCAGACGGGATTTCGCTGATTTTTATACAGTTTTGAAGGTCATCACGATAAAAAATATCCAATACATCATGAAAAAAAAAAAAAAAAAAAAAAAAAAAAAAAAAAAAAAAAAAGTTTATAAATAAAAAAATATTCTTACCCCTCGTGAGTTCCTAAAAAGCATAGCAGCATGTACAGGATCTAAATAATAAGCATCAGATGCTCTGTGGGGGACTGCAGGTGTTCCAAGTGATAATCTTCTTGGTCCAGGATCCAAAGAACTTCTGCGTATAGCACCTGAAATATTTAAATTAACATTAATATCAATAATATGAATTTATTAGTCCTTATTATTATTAATTTTTTTTTTTTTGTTTTTTTTTTTCTTCATCACTTTCTCATTGAGATTGCAAGACGCATTTTGAAATAAACGAAAATTTTTATTGTAAATCGTGCTGAGCATAGAAAAATAATATGTTTAAAAAAATAATTAATTTAAATTTTATTCTATATCTGTATAAAATTTATTCACTCAATATTATATACTTATCTATTTATAAGACGGAAATATTTGTATGTCCCTTTTTGCGAGTGACTGAATATGAATGAGAATTCATTCTATTATACATCACATGTATCATTGAATTTATTTATTCAATCAACATAAATAATCGTAAAAAATGGTGAAAAAAAACGAAAAGGCAATAATTTTTGGAATTTGATGTAAGAAAAATATTTGAAACATGAAAATCGTTCAACTCTATATACATTGAATATAAAATAACAAAAACTGGCAAGATATAATATAGAGTAAAGAAAAACCTCACACTCAATTTACAAATAACTCGACATAACTAAGAATTTCATCTTATCATGTCTATTTACTTAAATATATAAATATACAAATATATATTTATTTTTATCATATTTTCATCAGTTAATTGCTACAACAATAATCATAAACATGATAAAACTTTATGTGAAACAATTGAATTTTCAACGTTCATATCTAAATTGTAGATAGATATAAATGTCCAGCGGCGAATACTATTTTTAATCGTATGACTAATATCATTCAAACAGCATATGACACTTTACAAAAAAAAATGAAAATGCAAAAAAAAAAAAAAAAACACGAAAAATATATACATATATTTATAATTCTATTGAAAGATTATGCAATCATTTGTGATATCGCAAACGTCAACAGGCCCTACTTGTGCCAACTATGCACGTGCTGGCAATAAATGTTGAGCACACAGTATCCACTATAAATGTCTCTAGATGAAACTTTGTTTTTGTTAATATTAATGATAATGATGATGATGATGACAGTAATACAATCTTCAACTTATAACTCTAATTATTATTTTTTTGTTCACTTATTACAATTCAAAAATAATATGATCCAAATTTAATTCTGTATAATAAAAACCAAAGTAAAAATTAATATTTAATCATGTAAAGATTTTATATTGTATTTTCATACTTTTCTATTATTTCAGGATAAATATGTTTACCTTGCCTAACAATGCTGTCATAGATTCTATAAGTTGTTTCACAGTCAGCTTCAAATGGAGGCGTTTGAACTCTGGCTGAACCGTCTAGACTTTGACTGCGATTTCTAAATTCTTCTTCTTTATTTTTTGATGATTCTTGACATTCACTTTGACGTCTAATGTGACTTAATCGACGGCCAAAATGTTTTATCATCCCCTGTATACTGTGATGATGATGATGATGATGATGATGATGAGAATGAGGATGATTATATTTGTCAGGATCATTAGATGGACTTGATGATGGTACTGATGATGATGATGATGATGCAACAGCACTGCCAGTTGATTGACGACGATTTGTTTGTCGCTGTTGATAATTTCGTTGTGTTGTCAATGCATGAAGAATATGAAGGGGATGATGACTTTGATTGTAAGCTCCATGAATTGTATGATAAACAGGAGAATTATCTGAACCACAATTGGAAGAGGATGAACCATGACTAGAGCCATGTGAAATTGAAGAACCGTATGAGTAGGCCGAGCTCACTGATCCACGCAGTGGCTGCCGATCATTTAGATAAAGTTTTCCATTCATATTTGGTGATTTTCGTTGATTTAATATTTCATAAAATGTTTTTGTTGTATCGCGATAATTTTTTTTTACCGCACCACTTGGTGAAACTTTTTCTTCACTGATTTTTGATTCACCACTTGACGTTGAACTTGTAATGTTGCATGACAATAAATGAGAAATCCCATGCATCCTTATTCAATTATTCACTGATCAATTCTGGAATTTATCGATTATTTATAAATTCAATTTTTTTTTATTAATTATAAATTATTCTCAAATTTATTTTACAAATATCATAGCGTTGCTAGACTCTGAATGTATATTTTTCTTCCTTGATAAATACATTGACCATTATAATACGAAAAATAAAAAAAAAGAAGGAAAAATTTCAAGTGATTTGAAAATCTATTTTTCAAACGCAGAAGAAGAAAAAAAATATTAATTATAATGAATTTTGATATTTTATTAGAAAAATTTCTGCATTGTCGAAAGAAAATTTATTTAAACCCTACAAGTTCAAATTAAAATGCAAACTTTGTAGTGGTACTTGAAACAATTTAAATAAAAATGCCGGATAAAGGCAATTTCATGCTCTGTTCATAAAGAATTTTAAATAGAAAATTCTTGATATATTATTCAGTTTTATATGTTGTATTTTTATCTATCATTGACGAAGGAAAATATATATATATATAGATATATGTGTGTGAAAATTAACATATTAACGTTATTTCAATTAATCGAAATATTTGTTCAATCAAAAAAAAAAATATATATATATATAATTTAATAATTCAAATAGTAATTTGCATAATACCCCAATAAAAAATAATCAAATGAAATAATTAAATATAAAAATAAATAAATATATATTTTATTTGCATATAAAATAACATTAACCTAATTCTAGATAATATCTGGGTTAACATCAAGACGTATTAGAGCAAAATGCATTAACATAATTTCAAATGTCATTGTATGGATGTGCATACTGAAATAATATAATGTGAAGGTCAATTTTATTGTCACAATCAGAATTATAAAAATCTATATACTATAATGTCCACAGAAAATTATGATATTCTTATTTTTCTATTTCTGTCTATTGTTCAATTTTATTCTTTCATTGAAATATTAAAAATCACTGACCTATATCTACAAATAATCCTATTAATATAAAAAATTAATTTTTACCATTAGATATAATGACAATTAAAAATATAACAGTTCAATCAACAAAATGAATTTTATATATTCTCGATTAATCATTTTTGCTCCTATTTTATCCTTTTCTCACTCGTTTTTTTTTTTTTTTTTTTTTCACATTTATATATATTTTTCCTATTTCCACGATTATCGACACGAAACTTTAAATAATAAATAATAAAAATAAATATGAGTATGAATATAAATATAAATAATATCACCAACTAACAAACAAATGAATGAATAATAAATTATACCTATTCTCTCAACTTTACAATTTGTTTGAATCTAACTTTTAATGCGTATGACATTAATAACGCATAACATAATATGTATTATTGGAAAAAAAAAAAAACAATTATTACAGAATTTATTTAAAATTTTCATCTGTCTCTTTAAAGTAAATTAAGATAACTCAGTTTATCACAGCATTTATAGTTTTTCTCTATATTTATTTTCAATACCTTAAAGAAAAAAAGAAAAAAAAAAAAAAAATTATAAATCAATGTCAATGTATATAATGTTGAATAGATTACAATAGCTCTTGACCGTATTATGTCAAACAAATAATTTACTATATATATACAAACTATTATATACCGATAGATTTCAAGTGAGACATTTCTCTTGTCTCATTGAAAGAAGAATACAATATCTGACACTGTATCGTCTCAAACAGCAAAGAAATCATTTCATCCCGTTGTTGTGACATTTTTTTTTTTTTTTTTTTTTTTTTTTCCACTATGATAAAAATCTACAAAATAGAATATGAATATTGAGGGCGTAAAGATCGGGTATAGGGATAAGAAAAACGATTAAAAAAAATATATAAATCGTAAATAATAATAATAATAATAATAATAATAATATTAATAATAATAATAATAATAATAAAATAATAAAATAATAATAATAATGTCTGTAAATAAATTGTCGTTTGCACTATTTATTTATGATTGTACTCGTTTTTTGGTTTTGATTTTAAAAAATTCAACAGCGACGGTACTTATTTATAGAAAACGAAAAAAAAAAAAAAAAATATGAATTAAAGGGCAGCTATGAAAAAAATTATATATTAATATTATGTTTAGAAATTAATGTTCAAGTCATATGTAATGAGACGACCGTGAGAGTAAATATTGATTCACCCAGTCAATGATAGTTGCATATATAGATTTTGTGTTGTAGCGAATCTTGACCTATTTACCACTGAACCATTTTACATTTTTCATCATTAATAAACAAAAAAATAATTTTTACAAGACAAAAAAAAAAGAAAAAAAGAAAAAAAAGGAATGAAATAGAAATGAAAAAAATTTCATGATAAAAAATAAAATAAACTCGTGAAATTGACGAGGAAGAAAATGATAGATTGAAAAAAAAAAGAAAAGAAAAATTTATTTTTTCAATTTTGTTTGTCATCATTGCATGAACATCCATAAAATATATTTAGGTAAAAATAATAAATTAGTCAAGAGATCCCGGTGAATGAAATAATAATCATATAACTCATTGTATTTTTCTTCATGAAAAATCATTTGGTAAAAAAAAAAAAAAAAAAAAAAAATCAAAACAAAAAAAAAATTCTCATTCCATTTTGTGATAAATTATTTAAAAAATTCATATACAATTCACGTGAAAATATTATCTGCACTGTCAATGAATTTCAATGATCTACAATAGATTTTTATTTTTGAAATAATAAAATATATGATTAAATAACTATATATATAAAGTCAATATAATAATCAAATATTTCAAAATATATTAAATAGGTCAAAAGATTGTAAAAATAAGATGACGCGAATGTTAAAAAAAAAAAAAAAAAAGTGAATATAAATAATATAATTATTATTTGCTACCTCTATGAATAATATGAATATATACACAAGTATATTTATATACACATACTAAAATTTGTTACCTACGTCACAATACAAATATTAAAATACACACAGACGTAAGAAGCTGTTACTAATCTCTCTTATCACAATAATTTTCATATGCCACTGTACATTATATTGGTCAATAAAAAATTCGACCACAAAAAACAAAACGAAAAACAAAAAAATTGCGATCGAAAAAAATTTGGGTAAAGAAGAAAAATAAAAATAATATATCAAACTATTCTAGCAGAAGTTGACGAACTAAAAACTATTGCGTTCGTGTCTATTGATTTTTTGTCAGTGAAAACAAAGCCAAATCGTATATTTAGAACAAAAATTGAAAAAAAAAAAGAAAAAAAAACGAACGAACGAAAAAGAGAGTTAAACGGTGAAAATAGTGACTGTATGTACAAGTAAAAAAAGACTAAAAAAGAAGAATAATAATAAATAATAAATAATTATATTATTTTCTATTTACAAAATATGAAAAATCTTTTTCTAAACAAAAAATTTACAACTTTATCTATTGCAAATATGACACAATTATGTTATACCACTGATATAGAGAATTCAAATAAGAGGGATATGATTGTGGAACTATAGAAAAACAAGGTCAAATAGTCTCAAGTTAGAAATTTAAAAAAAAATGCGTCGGAGGGATTGATGTATTATCAGAATTTTATAACTTTTTTATATTTTTTTT
The DNA here is from genome assembly GCA_963920625.1 of Dinocampus coccinellae. NCBI lineage: Eukaryota > Metazoa > Arthropoda > Insecta > Hymenoptera > Braconidae > Dinocampus > Dinocampus coccinellae. The sequence goes on from OY987186.1 coordinate 9,653,672, forward strand.
TTTTTTTTTTCATCATTGAAAACGAAAAAAATAAAATAAAATAAGAAAATAAATGATATGAATCTATGTCAAGTGACACCTTGACATGTTTAGTTTTTCAATTGTCAGAGACAAGAAAAAAAAAAAAAACAAACAAAAAACAAAAAATAAAAAACAAAAATACAAGAAAATAATAATAATAAAATATATTTTCTATGAATAGTTTTAATTGTGATCAGAAAAAAATAAAAATATAAATTCCAATTAAATAAGATCTACAAGTATAATCCAATGTTATTGGATGCTTAACACACCGCGATTGTAATTAAATTATATATTCATGTATGATATCATACATTGCATTATTGTTTTACCTACGAAAAGATCATATATATATATAAATTTACATTAATATTAATAGATAAATTGTCATAAAAAAAAAAAAAAAAAAAAAAAAAATATTATTCATACTGATGATAATTATAATCATAATTATATAATAAATATTAAATATCATAATTTTGAAAATTATTTTTCACAAATGTCGTATATATTTATACGTAATATTCACGATTTATCATTATTTATTCATTTATTTATTTATTTATTTATTCATTTTGTTTTACTTTATTCCTCGTGTAATTATAGAATTGAGTGATAATTTAATAATATGATATTTCACCTAAAAAATATTAATCTAAAAAATTGATCAAAAGTTTGATGCCCTTGACCCATCAGAAAGACTATGTAATAAACAAATAATATCATGTGAAGGTGGTAAAACTGGTTTTTAAACCAGAGAATGCAGAAATTCTTCACTCATTGAGGGAGGAAAAACAGGCGACTAAATTCCAAAACGTGTTTTTCATACGATCGAAGATTAAAACTTTACCATCATCAACTATATACATCAAATGTCACAATTCGATACTGTCTTTTTAAAAATCACGATAGATATAAAAAAAAAAAAAAAAAAAAAAATAAGGATATTGCATTTATTGATATCAGAGTCCAGCAATAAGATATTTGAAAAATAATCAGAGAATAAAGAAAAATATATATATTTTTTTGGTTATCTAAATTTTAAAAAAGTAGATATATAAATAACGAAAATAAATAAATAGAAAAAAAGAAAAAAAAAAATGGCTGACCTTCCTCAGATGGTGGAAGGTCATTGATAACACATTACAACTGCTCATTTTCGCATAACACATTAATAAATATCCATAAATATAATAATTTTAATGAGTGACATAACAAATGTAATAGTATGATTTTATATATATATATTTAAATGAGTTATCTATAAAATTTATTCCACTTGATTGATAGAATTATATTCGCCATAATCAACAATCAACAGTGTACACCTTTCTATCATCATTACTCATTATGTCATCATTGTTGTTGTATGTATTAACATGTTGAGAAAATAATACACTTGTATTTATGAATTACAATAAAATTAATCCCAACTTATACATATATTCATGTATATATCTTTTCCTTTTTTTTTTTTTTTTTTTTTTTTTTTAAATGTACTTATTTTCATTATAAATATCAATTAAATATATATCGTGATAATAATCAATTTCTTCACTTTATATACCTGATAATTTCGATAATGAAAAATTATCAGTGGACAATTAATATTTTAATCACACGATTTATTTACTTGCTTGTTATTATTATTATTATTTTTTTTCAATAACATCAATCAAGTTCAATAGTACGCGATGTACACAAATGTTTTATACAGAATAATTGAAAATTATTTTATAATTAAAAAAAAAAAAAAAACATCAATATATTATATATTCAGCTCAACATCTACTAATTCAATCTTAATTGAATTAATTTTTATTATTTCATTTATTAATTTATCACTTTTAAAATTAGATATGAATAGGATAGATGTTAAGTACGCGAAGAAATAGAAAAAATAAAAAATTGGTGAATCCATTTTTTTTTCCCCCCCTTTGACATACTACACGACAAAGAAAACGAATTCACTGTGACGCAATATTCAAGTGACGCTTAGACATGATTGGACCGTACAATATAGAATTTGTATCCAAATCTAGTCTTTGCACAAAAATAAAAAATAAATTATTATAATAATAATATTATTATTAATAATTCTTTACATTAATATTTTTCATTCAATGCACTGATATAATCATTGATTGATATTCACTTCAACAAAATATATAAATTAAATTGTAAAAACAAAATTTCACGATTTTCAATTATTATTATAAAATAATTTTTCACACATTGTCACACATTGTTACACATTTTTATTATTTATTTATTGATTATTATTATTATTATTATTATTATTATTATTATTCAATTTTTTTCATATATTCGTATCCAAATGAAAAAAATGAAAAATAACAAAAGGAAAAAACATTTTAATTACATGATTTATACTTCAATGGAATGTAAAATGATACAATTTTATCGCAATTATAATTTTTTTTTCATTTATTTATTTATTTTTTTTATCTTCAATTGAAATAAACACAGTAAACAATGATAAAATAATGATGGGTCTGCAGATTATTCGCAATGCAGTGAAAAATACGTATATTAAGCACACGATCCAAAAGTTAAACTGGTTAAACTGCAAAATCTGAGGCGTGCTACACCGGTGTCGCAGCGTCTAACTTATGTACATATACACATACATACATACACACATACACACACATTTTCTCTCACCACGAGGTCCCATCTTGTGCGCAGGTGCGTCAAACATATATTGAAACCGCGCGCAATTTTCAATAGTGCGCTATGATACGGTAACTATTAGAACTATAATTTTATTTTCGTTTACTTAACCGATAAAAAAGACATACAGGTAATTGCCAATATGATTTATCAATTATTAATTGAAATTATATTATATATTATATATAATATATTAACTACGTGATGCAATTGTTTTTTTTTTTCTTTTATAAAAAAATATATATACTCAGCACGATTTAATTTAATTCAAATTGAAAATTATTATTTTCATTATTTTTTTAAATTTTTCATTGTGGTTTCACTTGTTTTATTTATTTATTATTATTATTTTTTGTTTCATTATACCAGTGAAAATTACTATGAGATTAATTTAAATAATTATAATAATTTGAAATATGTACTTACCCTGTGATGCTTGTTGAGATTGTTGTTGTACTGCTGCTCTCTGCAAAAGAAAAAAAAAAAAAATGGGTATTAAAATGAACTGTTTATAATTCATTGAATCATAAAATTTATAAACAGTGTGGAAGTATTTTATGATGATATATGAAAGATAATTTACATTTTGTAAAATCAGTCGTATACCAGATGCTTCTAAACTTTTTGAATCTAGTGATCGACTACGAGGCTTTGTACCACAATATTCATCTTTCTTTCCACCTTTTATCCAACGAAAATACGAAGACATTGTTCAAATTGATTAATTCACTTTCAATTATAAAATTGCAGTCACTTCAAATAAAAATATTTAATTAATAATAATAAATAAATAATAAATAAATGAATAAATCAACATTCACAAAATTATTATTGTTTTTTTCGTTTCAATATTTTCATTATTTTTTCCCCATTGAATACGAAAAAATTAATGAAAATATCGATGATGAATACTTTAATTTATTTAACCACGTGTTTGATGTAGTTGATAGAAAAAAAAAATTACATTCTAATGAATTAATTTATTCAAAAATTTGTGAAAGACCGAGTATTAATAATTTTTTCTTTTTTTTTTTTTTTATCAGTAAATATTATTATGTGGAAGAAACTCGTTCGTTTTATTTCATTTATTTATTTATTTATTCATTTGTTTATTTATTATTTATTTATTTATTTATTTTTTAAAATTTCCTCTTTTGCCAAAGTCTATGATCAACTGTGAACAAATTTACATTATAAATTCACAACATATTGGTAACCTCAAGTGACATCTGATCTCCAGCGAGGTTACGAATAACAAAGAAAAAAAAAGAAAAGAAAAAAAAATGTGGTCTGAATAATAGTAAACATAGTGAGCTCTATTTTCATAAGAAAAATTATTTATAATATTTCCATGTAATATTTTCAAAGTATAATAAGTCGATTTTATTACTCATTATTCATATAAAAATATAAAAATATAATTAATAATTGAATATTAAATTAAAAAAAAATTAATACTGTTAATTATTGAAATATCTGAAAAATATTATAATATAAATATTTTCAACTTGCAATGAGAGAGTATAAAATATAATTCGTCTTTAAAATATCAAATATTGTAATAATATTTGACAATTGAAAAAAGAAAAAATTAGATCAAAACCGTAAAATAATTCGAGACTATTATAATAAACTAATTTTTTTCGTTTATAAATATAAAAAAATTTTAGTCTATTTAAATTTTTCAATAAATTAAAGATTATGAAATGATATAACATCACAAATACAATAGTTATGTATGCACTTTTTCGAATAATAATTATATGATTGCAAGGCCATACAACAATATCGTGTGATAAGTTGAATTATTATTATTATATTTTTTCTTTTTCTCGTATTACAATTGACACAGCACAATACCAAAATTATATTATTTTTTCGATGCACATTGTATATAAATACATTCGATTTAGTTATCACAAATCATTAATCGCAATCAAAACAGTAAAAACATTAATCGTAAACATAACAATGTCAAATATATTTATATATATATATATATAATATTTTGTGGTGGGAGAAACGCAAAAAATATATATATATATATATATTGCATGAGTTTTAGGACTAAAAAATATCGAGATCGCGCCACGTCGAGACACTGAGTAAAAAACATGTGAGACCATTGTAAGTGAAGAAAGAAGACACTGTGTGTGTCTTCTCTCCCACTCATGCATGTATATCATTCGATACATTATATACGTCACTCAATAACACCGACAATTCATTAATCTTTGACACTTTTTTTTATATACCTGCTATGTATAGTAAAACTCAAAATACATCGACATTTAATAATTAACAAATATATAATTGAAAGAAATATATTATCTTTAATTGTATTTATTTTTCATTATATTTATGGAGAAAAAAAAACTAAAAATTATTATAATTTCTTATTTTTCTTTTTTTTTCGGGCTTGTATTTTGATTTTTAATAAAGATCATATTTGATTGAGAATAATTTTACGGTTAAATTGTATATACACTAATTTTTCATGACCTCTCAAAAATAAATTGACAATTGTTGATGACCTAATTTTATATATCAAAAGTGCGATATTATTTTGGTACATTAATGTGAAGAAAAAAAAAAAAAAAAATATTCAACGGACATAATAGAGTTATAAAGTATTTTGAATCTGTATAAAATGTATTCATACACTAGACTTTCAAACATCAATGTATTAATGAGTTGATATAAAATATTTTTTTTTTTATCATCAAACATTTTATAATAAACTTGATAATCAAAAAGTCATATTGTATTAAATATAACCTTTCCATTTAACAGATAATTCATAGGAATAATTTACTATGTATATTATTATCACACAATACCCAGACAATCAATCTAAAATTGGTATTCTAACTGCACTAACATTAAAAAAATATTAAACAATTCCTATTGCTATATAAATTAGATAGTGATCTCAATGAATATGTATATTTATTTGTCGTTAATTGATCAATACCCAAAGAACTTTGGATTCTTAGTATATAATATAAAATTTACTGAGAAACTACTCACACGATAACACTAATAATCTCAAAATGTGAACTAAATTACCAACTTTACCGGCTCATGATAATAATAAAAAAAAATGAATAAATAAATAAGACAACATTTGAATGTGAACAAATTGAAAAACAGTACAGATATTTTTTGATTAATAATAATAATAATAATAATAATAATAATAATAATAACTTACCGTTTTTCGTTTGTCCTCTGTACCAATTGCACTAGTGCTGCGATGCCTAATGAGATCCATAACTTGCCTAACAGGATTTCGGCTAGTTTCTGCACCACTTCGCCCTCGTCCATGATCTTTGACATCTTTTCGACTTTTGTGTGAATCTTTTTCAACATTGACATCAGATGATGAAGTCGCGTGACAGCCATATCCTCTATACAAGGAATTCTAAAATGTAATGAAAAAAAAAAAACAAATTCAAATATTATCCATTATTATTTCTAAATTAATGATCATTATAAATTGATTAAATATATATATTGATATTATTTCTTACCTGCACTGCATTCTTCATATTGGTAATAATACTGGGCTTTCTTGTTTTACTAGCATCAGACTTGCTTCTCGGACGAAACGCATCGAATAGAGCATTTTTTCTTGTTGGACTTGCTGTATCATCACTACGTCGACGTTCAACACTACTACTACGACTATTACTTCGACTGTTTGAGCTTGAACGTGTACCCGTGACTTTTTTACTAGTTGTTTTCGTTGAATGAGAACTTGACGAAGCTGCGCCCGCCACATCCATTTGTTGTGGCAATGGCGTTGATTTACCCGAACTCGGTGCACTGCCTGTTGCTGATTTTCTGATTGGTTTTGAATGAGATCCCCAGGTACCTAAAATCATTATGAAATAAAGAGTAGCAGTAATAATCAGAATATTGAATTTAGATAGATAGATAGACAGACAGATAGATAATTGATTTACCTGCACGTGGTCTTGTGCCCAGATCATCAGTTTTTTGACTCGAACTTTCGGCATCTTCAGTTACAATTGTTGGCAGTGGCTGTGATCCAAGCTCCTGTAAATAGAAAAAAAATATATATACATTTCAATTATTCACACTCTGAATTGTTTGAAATTCAATAATTTTAATGTTTGAAATTTTCTTGTAAGTATTTAGAAAAAATCCAAAGATATGAATAATAAAGAAAATCTCTATTTCATTATCTACTTATATATTATGTATATTATTGAAGACGAAAAAAAAAGAAAAAAAAAAAAAAAAAGATAAATAATAAAACTGTATAGATAACATAACAAGTTCATATGTTATTGCATCATAATAATTATTATTATTTTTGTATATACATTATACGTATTGTATATTTCTATAATTTGATAAATCACTCTTATATGTCACATCAAATAACGTGTCCCTTATTTTTTATCTAACGAAAAAGTTCCAAGTCCGATACACAAAAAAAAAAAAATAAAAAAAAATAAATGTATACAATAACTAATTTGTTGATTGATTGACAATTAATTATTTTGTTATTCTATAAATTCACAAAAAATCGAAATATATTTATAAATATTTATCAGTTATTAATATTAATATGAACAAAAGAAAAAATTTACTTATCGACAAATAATTTTTTTTTTTTTCCGTTTATAGAGAATATCGAAGACTCATGATGGCAAATAATTGAGTGATGGCCGAAAATATGTATGTATTTACGTTGAGTTATAAGTAAACTTGGATCGATGCCCTAATCAAACTAAAACTCAAACGGTAAATTCATAGAAAGTCAATAGTTACGAGTCATTAAATTTCTATCGCACTTGTCTTGATAGTAACAATCACAACGAGAATGAAATTATGATTCAAAATAGAATTTTAAATTAAAATTCAATGAATAAACAAGAAAATTCATAAATTGAAATTATCAAATATATATATATCAAAATATTTATATAATAATTGAGAACGAAATTCTCAATGTGATTTTGAGCAATTGTAAACACAAATATGAGGTTGAGAACCCAAGATACCTGGTTTGGCGCCTGAAAATAAGAAAGGAGAAAAACAAGATCTGTATTATGAAGAGCATTCATGATCACAATGACAACGTGAGGATAACGTATTTTGAAAAATTTTGAATAATATTGACCCAGAAATTCCATTCCATAACATTACAATAATTAATATTTCAAATGAATTAATATTTATATTTTACATTTCCAATACGTGATACTGCATTCTCACATTGAATTTTTTTTTTTTTTTTTTTTTTCCAAACTTATCCTACATATCTTATTCAAGAAAAAGAAGAAGAATTAAAGAAAATGTTATCAAATAAATATTATAAATGAAATAATTTTACACAATAGGTATTTATTATCTACCTACAAAGCAAAATTGATTTTCACAGTGAAATATTTGAAAAAAAAATTGAACAACTTGAATAAAATATCATCATCATCATCGTGATCATCAATGAATAACTATAAAAACAAACGAAAAAAAAAAAATTGTAAATATTAATTAAAATATAAATAAATGATTAACGGATAATTTAAAATAGAACAATTAATTATTTTACATCAAATGGAAATTTCCTGTAGATTCCATAAACTTGACAATGCCCAATAAATATCATCATCTTACTATCCAGCATTGGATTAGGCCGGTCATCGAGTGCATCGTATTCGTCAATCGGCGTCAATTTAACACTTTGACGTTTCGTTAAACGTTTGGGATTAAACATTTTTGTATCGATTAAAAATTGATAAAATTGTCAATATAAAATGCGCTAACATATACATAGACACAACATCAATTATAAGCTATACATATGTACACAAATACACTCATTCACACACACAAATACACACATTTACAAATAACTGAAGTGCCTGTTTTAGTCGGCGTTACAACGTGAACTGACAATACGAGAACACATTACCTTAATCAACAACCGTATCTTCCTGAATCATTTCACCAGATTAAATTTATTGATATCGATGCATATTTACACGATTCAAAAGAATTATAATCGTCGAATAGGGCCCACTTTGTCTAATATACATTTGACATTGAATAAATCAATTGCAATTATTTAATAACAACATCTATCATAACAATAACAAACGAAAAAAAAAAGAAAAATTAATAAATAAATAGATGAAAAAAAAAAAAACGAAAAAAAAAAACAGGAAGTAATAATATTATAAATTCCAAGATAAATGATGTAAAAATAATTATGAATTATTTGAATTGTCGACAATGATAAGAATTCAATGCTCAATATGATAACTTCACTCTATTATAGTAACAAATTTTCGTTACTGTGAGTCATAATGACACTTATATTACGAAAAATACTGATAAAATTTCATGAAAGTTCTAACATGATTTGAATCATCAGGGGAAAAAAATTAGTTTGAACAATTTCCACAAGGCAGCACTACATTATACTCTCATAACACGTTTATATATCTAATATAATATATATTCTATAAATAATTTAATCTCAATTATTAACAACAATCGGAATATAACGACTTTTGTCGATGATTCTATGCAGTTGAAAATTAATTTATTTATTCGATGAAGATTATCAATTAGTAATTATCAATATCAGTGATATCTCATAGCAGATAACTACTTTATCGAACTTAAATTTTTTTTGTTCTCTCAAATATGATATTTATGTAAGAATCATATCATATGGCAATTGTTTTTTTTTTTTTTTTTTTAATAAAGCTCTATATATATATATATATATATTAAGTGACGATTTGCACAATGATCGTTTCAATTAATTTCAATTAGTCATGAGTCTCGTATGAAACATAATAGCTACTGATCATTATTACGTACAAACATTTTATGTATATGCATTTGCACATATATAAATTTTTGTTTTGATCTTGTTGTAAAAATTGCATCTTCATTGAATTGTTTATGCACAAGTTAACTCAATAAAATGTGGTCTCATATTGTCAATCACACTCACAACAACACCATGAAATAATTTAATTGTTAAATTTGTGATGGCCATTTTTTTATTTTTCTTTTCATTATATAAATAAATATTATAATATAGAATAAGATAATTAATGATGAAATGGTCAAACACACACTATTCCAACATTAAATTAACAGCACTCATTCGGTCAATCATGAAATCGAATACCAATTATACCAATAATTATACAATCCTAAGTCGGTGCCGCACCTTTTTTTTATACGTATATTTTCTATTGTATTTATTTATACATATATGAGTATATGTATGCAAATAAATTTTATTACTCATTAAAATCATTGATGAGATAAACTAATTAATATTTTCTATAAAAATCAATTACCTAATTTGTGTTCATCATCATATATATATATAAAAAAAAAAAAAATTATCTCAATTATTCTCTTTCCTAATAATTAATTAAACATGTAAAAAAAAATTTTTTCCAACAATAAACTATATCGTTTTATCACAATAAATTAAAAATAAAATATAACAAGTGAAATTCAAGTATTTAGAAAATTTCATACGTTATACTGCGTAATACGTTGAAAAGACTGAGATTTAGAAAAAATTCCAAAATGTTATTTTTATCAATGACTTCGTATGTTTATCGCTCGATAATTCCAATTGGTGTCGTATTTTTTTTTTTTTTAGACCAACCGAACTTGGCAAATAATTAATTGATATAATTGAATATAATTCCAAGTAAGTTAGTGCGTTATTGCTATCATGTATTTTTTTTTTTAATTTTTTTATTTATTTATTTTTTTTTTCATCCATATACTGTATGTGTACGACAGTAGTTCACTGTTCATTATTGTAAATCAATAGTTGATTTATTTTTATTCTCTTTGATTTTACTGTTCAATAATTAAAATCATTTCTAATATGTAAATATTATAAATTTCAATTAATCATAATTGAAATTATGATAAAATAGTGTGAGAGTTTTTCTGTGACTAATGTCAACCATCAAATAATATTTTAAATTGTTTAAATATAATAAAAATATTTTGAAACAAAAAAAAAAAAAGAATATTCTTACCCGACGTTTTCTCTCTTGAATGAAATCAATTCGTCGTACCCAAATTTCTTCAGCGGAATCATAATCCAATGTGCTTGAACTACTTGCTTGACTTCTCATTTCAATAAGACTCGAGTCAAAAAAACGTTTATCCAAATGTGGACTGGGCAATGGGCTCGTGCGTGAAAATACCATACTATTTGAATAATTTGGTGGATCTGTGGCTGGAAAAGTCATGCCTGATCCTGCTGTATGCCTTCGTCTCAATGGTGGTTTACTAGCTGTTGGTGATGTCACAGCTGTTGTGGTAAAACGTGAACCTGTTGAAGCCGTTGGTGGTGGTCTTGATTCGGAAACACTCGATGTTGCATTAGATTTTTGGTCAATTTTTTCAGAACTTGATTTCTCTGATAAAGATGGACTAGATGCTTTTGATGGCAAACTCTCCGATTTATCTTGAGATTCTTGTGGGGTTACAGTTTTTCCATTACTGATACTCGACTTTTCAACAGACGTTTCATTAGTTTTTCCTGTGAAAAATATATATAAAATCATTAAAACGATAAATTCTTAATCAAAAGAAATAAAAAAAAAAAATGAATGATAATATAATCGTATAAAAGTTTCTTTACTGAAAAATAAGAAAAAATGAATATATTTATATATAATCTTCTAAGAAACTAATCAAGAATCATATAATAGAATGTGAGAGTAATAATAATAATCATGATATAAAATAAGTTTTGATCAGAGATCAAATTTTCCAATTCACATGAATCGTAAAAGTTTATTCTTGATAACGCTACATAAATTTTGTTAAAACTACTAATGAAATATAAAATTTATATTGACACATGTCACTGGGTCAAAGTGAATTATAATAATTGAGTTTGAAGATTTAGGAAATAACTGAATTAAGAACAAATATTATATTGAAAATTTATATGTGATGGAATAACTTTTTTCTTTTTTTTGTATTTGTTTTTTTTCATTTATCATTGATATATTATAATTTTAAATTGATAATTATCCATTTGACAGTTAAATTGAGTGAATTTCACGATGAACATGATTAAACTGCACGTTGCAAGTAAAACTAGATAATTATAGTATCCATTTAAATTTACACTTTCTCATAATAGACTAACCATTAGCACGTGCATATACTTGATATAAATCTCGTATGTCAACGTGTGATGAAAATGGAAGATTTCGCGAAAATATCACGTAAAATCAGAACAAAATATATAATTTTACCGTGTTAAATCAAAATGACTCTGATAAGATAAAAAAAAAAAAAATACGTGATTTAATATCTATATTACTTATTATGATAAAATAAATTTTAATATAAATTTAAAAACAAAAAAAAACTCACCATCTTCAGTCTCATATTCATCCTCTTCCCGACATTCCGAGAGTCTTCTACCCCACGGATAGGGACTGTGAGTCTGATTTCTCGATGGTAAACGATTAACGTGAGATAAAAAATAATGATGAAAAAAACTATCAACACCATCAGACTCTTCACCAGTACATTGGAGCATATCTTTCAATGCAGCTAATGAAGTAATAGTATTGTAATTAATAGTTGATACAAGATCATCATCAATATCACTGTCATCAGTGGTATCATCATTTTTAATTGGTTCATCTTTTTTTCCTTGTAACTTTTCGACTAATGATAATGATGATGACGACGATAAGGGTGGCGGTAATGGCGGTGGTTCATCCGGTTTTGTCGATGGCTCAGTCTTCTCTTCAGATGTTGTTTCAGACTCATCCTCAGAGGTGGAAGTAGAACTCGTTGATAATGAATAATCACGTTTATCCTTTTCTTTACTTCCTTGCTCCCCATCCAATCCTTTGTGCTCATCTTTACCCTCCTCTTCCGACGACATTGCCCTCAAACGTTTTGACGTTTTATCAATTATGTTATTTATATCATTCGAATTTTCATTATTTTCAATATCACAGTTGGTGTCCTGCTCCAACTTTTTCATTTTTTTATTCACACAATCATCGGTATTATTTGATTTCTCATTTTTCACACTTTCCATTTATAAATCTGCAAATAATTGAATAAAATAAATTAATACATTACATATATATATATATAATTTTTGTTTTTTATTCATCATTAAATAAAATTTTTTTCTATATAATATCAAGTGCCATTAAATTATACGTGAACACGAAAACAAAATAATAATGAATACTTGTATGTATGAAAAAAAAAAAAATGAGAAATACACGCGGTGCGAATCGAACAATTATTATTATGGCGCATTGCGGTAAGGACATTCTTTATATTGAAAGTGTGAAGAGTTTTCGTCTGAGCACACACTTTTAATAAAACCACAGCTCCTGTGTATTATTTAAATTGAAACAAATAATAATAATAATAATAATAATAATAATAATGATAGTAATAATAATAATAGAGAAAACAAAAAAAAATTCCTTCGTATAGCAAAATGAATATATTTTTATTGTTTATTTTCATTGCTTTTCTTGTTTTTTCGTTTATTTATTTATTTATTCATTATTATTTTTGTTCTTCCTGTACAAAATGTTTGTATCAGTTGAAAATATAATATTTATTTTCAACTGTCACTATTTCATATTTATTGTTATATTCAACAAATAATAATCAATGAGAAATATATATAAGAATGAAGAAAATAAAATGGTTTTGGACACACGCACGCACACACACACACATGTATATATACGCACATTGATAAAATCAATAATCAAATATGACAAGCATCAAATAAAAGTGAATATCACTTTGTTCATCCGCCTTTTTGTAACCAATTTTACATGTTGATAAAAAATATATATATATATATATATATATATATATATATATAAATACCAAAAAAAATGTAAAATAAAAAAATATTACTGATAAAATATTTATCATTATATATATATACGGGTTCCACACACACAAAAAAAAAAGAAAAAAAAAAAAAAAACGATGAAAAATGTAATTGAGATTGTGATAAACAAAGAAGTAAACTAAAACTGTGATTTGGCGTCGAGCCAATATCACTAGTAAAAAGTTGTTTACCGCGTGCTCACGTGACGTATGGTGAAGAACTTGGGAATATGATGTGTTATTTGTATCGCGAGAAACAAAAAAATAAATAAATAAATAATAATAATAACAATAATGATAAAACAATAGAATCACTCAGTCAGTGAGATAAAACGGAAATTTCGATGATGACACAGTTGATGAAATATATTTTTTTTTTTTTTTTTAATGTACAGCGATATAATATGTAATTAGTAATTTTAAAATAAATCATATATTACCTATATAAATATATATTTATTTATAGATATGAGGAATTTGATTAATTAAAATTTTTTATGTTATCTCAATTGTGTTATTGGAAAAAGAATTTGCACGAGAATAATTTAAAGTTTAATCAACTTTTATTTTATTACAGCTAAAATTTATGAATTTCTCAATATCATTCATATATACCGCAATATTTACACTATATATATGTATATATAATCTACGCTACAATAAATAAACACCAAAAAAAAATAAATAAATAAATAAATAAAAAATAAAAAAAAGTTACAAAAATAAAAAAATAAAAAAAATTAAATTGGTAATCATTTTAATCTTTTTTTTTTTTTTTTTTTTTTTCTGTATAATTTCTTTCCGTTTCTTTACTTTCACTTTCACATTTTACGTTTATTATAACCGATGCAGCAGTTTAGTCAACACTTCCGCAGTGTGCGCACGCATTTAATCGCGTGCTCGGAGAATGGTATAATTTACGATGACGGCATTGGACACGCGATACAAACTCATTTATATGCACACGTCTGTATAACGTTGAAGAGACAACGTATAAGCAATTCATACTGTCTTCAACTCTCATTCTCTCTCTCCCTCAATTCCGACAAAATATTCTTATACGAATATTTTTTTTCTTTTTTTTTATTTCATACTTGAAATTATTGGTAAAATTTTTATTTTTCATACAAACATTTTTTTTTTTGTTGTTTTTATTCAGTATATAAAATGAATAAAAAAAAATAAAAAAAGATGATTAATATAATTATAATGTAATTAAAAAAAAAAAAAAAAGCGGGAACAAAATCCAACGTAATTCCACGAGGAATTTCATTCAAAAAATGAAAAAAAATGAAATAAAATAAAATGTGGAAGAAAAAAAAAAAAAAAAAAATTTGATAAAAAAAAATTCTATAGAAAATAATATTTAAATCGTATAGGAAAAAATTTATGACGTATTTAAAAGAGAAGAAAAAAAAAAATAATGATTTGAATGTATATATTTATATAATTTCAAAGTTAAATAAAATCGTTCAAAATTCAAAGGTAAGAGAGATAGAAACAGAGAGTGAAAGAGAGAAAGATAAAAAAGTGACTTCGCGCCGACTATCACGCGACATTTGTCAGAGCACGTGCTCAGTGTTATAATGTGACACTGTCGGCAATGCACATTCACAGAATTTCACCTGCCAATCGTTGTCACTTTGAGAATAATAATTTAATACAATAATAGTAGTGAGATATTTGTATATAAAATTGTACAGGCATCAATCTCCCTATCCCTCCCCTGTTCCTACTCTTTCCCACCCTCCTTCTAAAATTTTACTGTTTACATTTAAAATCTGATTATTCTGTACGAA
This sequence comes from Dinocampus coccinellae, assembly GCA_963920625.1. Taxonomy (NCBI): domain Eukaryota; kingdom Metazoa; phylum Arthropoda; class Insecta; order Hymenoptera; family Braconidae; genus Dinocampus; species Dinocampus coccinellae. The sequence goes on from OY987186.1 coordinate 9,669,115, forward strand.
TTTCTGTTACTATCTCACATTCAGTCACTACTGATATCATTAATAATATCATTTATATTTATTTTATAATTAATATTATTAGAATAATAATAAAATTTTATCTCATTCACATGTACTAAGTGTACCATATTTTATTATTATTATTTTTTTTTTATTGTTAAAAAATAATGATTCATATTTTATATTTTTTCTGTACACTCTGAATTTTGGCAAGTGTCCAAGAGTTGATGAATAAATGAAAAAAAAAAAAAAAATTAAAATTCTAATAAATTGAATTTTTTTGTAAATTTCGATAATTTTTGATGAAAATTATTTTGTTATTGAAATAAATTTGGATTAAATAACATTTTTATATTAAAAAATATACATAAATAGATGATTTAATATAGAAGATAATTTAAATAAAATATTAAATTCATAAATTGACAGAGAAAAAGAGAGAAAGAGAGAGTGAGTAAAACATCGTGTAATGATAAATGTATATAATAAATCCATGAATTACAAAAATAAATGTGTGATGAGGAGTTTAAAATAAGGGGAAGTACAAACGACTAAAGAGTCGACTAAAGATTCATAATTATATGAATTGAGCTTGATGTAAAATTGTAATTTCATCATTTCCCTTAGTCATTGCAATAAGAAACTTTGTTTAACGACCGATAAATCAACATTTCATTCACAACATTATGGTAATATGCCAAATTTTGCACAAATTTAATAATTTCCTTGATTTTTTTGTTTTGTTTTGTCAATTCAAATTTACAATATAAAAACGAATGAATCGATGTATACAAATTATAAAATTATAAAACAAAAATTTCTAATTGTCAAAATAAAAATTATTTTTAAATATACAAAAAATTAATTATCAAATTATACCACGGATTAATTCAAATTTTATCATAATTATTACATTAATTATTGAAATAAAATAATAAATAAAATTTATTATTTATGTAGAAAGGGGTAAATATATTTAATTTGAATATTTACAACTGAATCAATGATAATCGTCCTTGATGAAGTTTGCCAAGAATTTTTTTTCTCCTTCAATTTCCTCTTTGCAATCACCACCACAACCTTCATTATTATTATCACTACGTACACCCATCAAAGTCATATACATACGTGACGAAAATAAAAAACAAAAAAAAAAAAGACAAAACAATGTCATGTAGTGCATAATTTTGTTACACGATAACAAAAAAACTTGGTGACTCTGTCGGTAATCCCTGTCGCCGTGGAGTCTACCAAATTTCTTTTGTGGCGAGATGGGAGCGTCAATGTGTCTATCTCTAACTCTTTCCCTTTCTTACTCTTCAATATTACATATATCGTGTTTGCAACGACGTCCTCATTCAGCACGACTATTATTCATTTTGATGCTAAACGTGTTGCAGCCAAATACTCAGGGCACCATCGCACACACACATATTTATATTATCTGTATAATACATAACATTCACGTGTCCTCGACCTCCTTTGAATATTGCCACGCCTATTAAAAATACATTTCTGTAAATAATTCTATATAAACCCCTTCAATTACAAAAACAAAAAAGAAAAACGAAAAATAAATTAATAAATATATATTTTGTACATTATCTTCTTCCTATTCAAGTGTGAGTTATTTTTATTTTATTGATCTATTTTGAAGAAAAATTTTTTTTTTTTTTTTTTTTTCATGATTATTCATGTCAAAAATAAAATAGCAAACATAATATAATACGTGTATATAACTATTTAACTTCTTGTACACACATGGAAATTTTAACACATTGTCGCTTGTGAATCCCAGTAACTTTGGTACAAATATACATGGAATATTCACAATATTAATAATCACGCCTGTGTTAAATTGTAATTATTAAGTATTTCAAAAAAAAAAAAAAAAAAAAAAAAAAAAATTCAATACATATATAAATACTTATAATTATCTAATCAAATAAATATCTAATAATGATAATAATAATAATAATATATTCATTGTATTCAATTTTTTTCCCTTTTTTTATTTTCTTATTTCTAAATTATTGTCAATCTATAAATTTGTGGATATATTTATTTTTAATCAATACATTATCGTCTACATTGTCTGAAAGATTATTTATAATAGTGTATAATATTTGAATTGGTTATCTATGATTTGAAGTGTTTCCCAATATAAATTATATACAATAACATTACAATGTGATGTATCATTCAACAGCAGATATAAATCTATATACACTCACAATAAAATCACAAAGGCCCTACATACACAGTGTATATTTGTTAATCGTTCAATTATAAATAAAATAAAATAAAATAATAAATAAAAAAAATAATAAAAAAATTTTTTTTTTAATTTTTAATTTTTTTTTACTGTGAGAGATGAAAAAAAAAATTCTTTGTTGCTTATTATTATTATTATTATTATTATCAATTGATCATTGTAGTGTCGATATTTTACTATGCAAATAATATTGTATTGTATTGTATTAAACGTTGCAATATCTTTCATCTATTTTCGGTGATGCATCAATTACACACTCTGATATATCACTATTTAATATATGTATAGATATAAAAAAAAAAAAAAAAGAAAAGAAAATAATGTTGTGACAATAGAACATCATGAATAAAATACCGAATAGCAAATAAATTTAAATCTTACTGATTGAATATAGAAAAAATTTTATATAGTTATTATTTTTTATTTTTTATCATTATTATTTATTATTCTACGGAAACCTCCAATTTTTTTTCAAATTGATCTACGTGTGTACAGAGTGACGTAATAAATTTTTATAACATCTGCAGTGTGTATTAATAAGTCGAGAAATAAAATAAACCAATATGTCACTTTGAATATAAATAAAAAATATTATCAGACAGAGTATTTTGTATGTATAATATACAAACTGACATAGTATATTTTTGTATGTAACATTTCATGAGAAACATAAGGCATTTGTTTGGCCTTAATATGTCACGAATATAGATAAATATATTCAAAAATGATTGATTGATATTGGAATATTTTTTTTTTTTTTTTTTTTTTTTCATTTTTATTTATTATTATTATTTATTTTTTTCATTTCCATGTAAAAAATTTTAATTCGAAAATTATATCATATATATACATAATTTCTATAATTTTCGAATTGTATTTTTTATTTTTTTTCTTTCAATTTATTCAAAGAAGTTACAATAAAAAAATGTATATATATATGTGTGTGTGTGTGTATTTATTCATTCATGGAAATATTTATTGAGTCGCATGACAATTATACGCTTCAGATGATGTTAAAGTGATTTGTTGTTGTTGTTGTTTCTTTTTTTTTCTTTTTTTTTTTTTATACGTCTCATGAATGACGATAAATTTATTCACATGTCGTCTTTAAAAAATTCATACTGGAATTTTTCCGGGGATTTCACAAGTTTGCGTTCGTATAAATATCAAAAATATTTCAAATAATTTATTTATTTATTTATTAAGTTTTTTTTTTTTTTCTTCTTTCATATTTCACACTTTTTATTAATTAAAAAAACAAAAGAAACAAATAGACTAATAATAATAATAATAATAATAATAATAAATATGAATATTAGAGTGAAAAATATATAATAAATAATAATTTGTATAAAAATTAATTTACCTTGGTTTTATTCGACTGTGTCGTTTCAATGATAATTCCTATATATATTGAAACAATAATTCCACTTTTATATGAATAAATTCACGTCCACTGTGTTTCTTTCACTTTCTTGTATTATTTGTTTCATACACACGTCAATCGTATCAATTAATTCACACGACGTATAATCAATTGAAAAATGTCGATTATGAAACAATAAAATTTCAACACGATAATACACTGTATCTAACATATAAAGCAATAAATAATTGGACAAGCACATCTGTTATCGTTTATATATAATTTTTCATTTTTGCTTTGTTGTCACTACGATAACGTTATATGTATATTAGTATTAGCATATAATACAGTCACGTATATACCAAAACATTATTTTTAATATCACTGATTTATTTATAACCTCAAAAATGTATATGTGAATTTTTCTATTTTATCTATATATATATATATTTTTTTTTTTCTCCTTTTTCTTCTTTTATTTTTATTTATATTTTTCTTCCGTTTATCACTGTAAAAAAAAATTAAAAATTAAAAATTGAAAATTAAAAAAAAAAAAGTCACTGATGAATATTAATGCATTCAACATTCATAAATATTATTCATCTTATTATTTTATTTTTATCCACTTTTTCATTTAAATTAATTACATCCTGACAATAATAACTCACTTCAATTGTGTATAATGTAAAAAAAAAAATAATAATAATAATAAATATAATCGGTACTTTCAATTGGACACAAGACACGTTCCACGTCTGTACGGCACGCGCGAATCGATATAAATAAACCCAATTTATAAATGATGTCGAGAAATTGAGAGAACACAAAACTGCACACTAACTATTTGAGCTTTGTTATTGTAAAGCTTCAATTTGCGTTTACACACAATAACATAACAATATGAGATAAAGAATGAAAAAACTCTATGAAAAAGGTAAATATATAAATGATCAAGTATTGGAAAAATTCACAATACAACTTTTATCTCTGTCTAGATTATGTTTTTCATTAATAAACATTCACAAATGCACTCATGCACTCATGCATTCACACACACACACACACACACTACGCATATAAAAAATATTTCAATACACAATATTGCGTCACTTTCAATTAATAAATAATAATAATAAAAATAGAAATTAAATAAATAAAAATTAAATTGATATTATTTTTTCTTCTTATACACACCAAATTTTTTATCATTAAAAAAAAAAACCAAACAAACAAAAAAAAAACTTTTTCTACACAAATTTGATTAACTTGAAAGTATAACTTGAATAAAATTCAATGTGTGTATCCCTCTCAACACTGACGTGTATGACAGAAGCTGCAAAATGAAGGAAAAAAAAAAAATAAATAAATAAATAAATAAAATTTAATCCACTGAAATTGTGGAAAATTTTACTGTAAAAATTTACAATTTCACATCAAACTCTTCATACACACACACACACGCACTCTCTCACCCTCTTTCTCTTACACAATCCATCTCAAATATTAAATTTAATATTTTGTATTATTACATTAAAATCACTTAATTTTTTTTTTTTTACGTTAATATATTTATCAAATTTGTTAGTGCCATTACGATCATTGATAGTTTTTTTTTTTTTTTTTGGCTAGAAAAAACTTTTTCTAATTTTCTTTTTACTCTCTCACCCCCCCCCCCCCCCTTTGTTCACTCGTTTTACGTGTGATTCGCGGCGGGACGCACGACTTCCGCCTTCCTCAACAATACAAGCAATGCCGGCCCTGTTGCCGCACCGGCGCGCAAGACATAACACACAGAAATATTTTCACCCCACCATTAAGCGCGCGCACAATTTTCATATATATATCAAGTGGGTACGCAAAATAATAATGACGTAGATATTACTGTAGGCTCGCGACGCCGGTTTTTAAATTTCACCCGCGCTACGGTGCTGGCAACCCCTGCATTAGAAAAACTCTTTTACAAATACGAAAAAAAATCATTAGCCCCATCGTATCGTTATGAGGAAAAAAAAAAAAAAAAAAAAAAAAAAAAAAAAATTATTTCTTCAATATATCATTATAATTATCAATAAATATAATATTAATTTATTTAATATTAATAATTATAGAATTAAAAGAGAAAAAAGAAAAAAAAAATTTTTTTTTTTTTTTTAATATTAGTAATAAATTATATTATTGGTATGAATAATATTTTTTTTTTTTTTTTTTTTTTTTTTTCATTTGTCACACAAGCGTCATAGAATTGTATATACTTTGTATCACCTCTGTTTTATTGTTGGCTTATACTTATGTATATTAAAATCGAGCCAATCGATCACATTCAAAATGCCACATTAAACAACACCCGGCAAACAGACATACACAATAAATAGACACATGCTAACGTGTGCTCCGATAAGAGCCAACTACTTTGCTCCGATTGCCTCACACTCAACGAGAAATTATTACGAAAGGCGCACCCACAATACACCAAGAGCTATATCCATAACTATATATATATATATATATGTATATATAGATAAACTTTTTTATTTTAATCATTCGGTCGCCACTCAGTATGTACAGATATCGTGGCAGATACAGTAGACGGAAACAGCTGACTGTGACGAGAGCGCGTCACTCACATACACAATAATCACTTGAGCTTTTTTCCTCACAGAAAGACATACACTATTTTATGAAATAATACACACGATTGAAACAGAAAATAATCTCACCTATATTATGAGTATCAGTGGGCACAATAATTATTATATCAATATAATAATAAAAATACACAGTTGAAATATTACACTTCACTTTCGTATTATTATTATTTATATATATATATATATTATTTTATTTATTATTATTTTTTTTTTTTATCAAGTAAAATAAATAAAGAATTGTAGAAAAGAAATAGAGACACAGTGAACGCACCCCAAACCGCGTATCAACCACAATTTTTTCAAGTTCGAAAAATGATCACATTGTGTCGCTACTGTCTGAACCTTGTTTTATCGCTATATTATATTTTACAATTATTTTATTGTACTATTAATATTATAATAAATATTTTATGAGAAAAAACAGTATGAAATTGGAATAATTATTTGAAGAAATATATAATATAATTAACGGTTAATTGGTATAATTTTTATTTTATTGTGGGAAAATTGTATGACGCCAATGTTGAAATGTATGACGTTATTGGTTAGAATTATTGGCCAATCATGAGTTTAATAGGTTTTCAATTTAGTTGAAATAGAATACTCTGCGATTATCTATTGTTTGCGACCATTTATTCTTTTATAAATTTACTGGTGGATTTGACTCAGGTGCATTTTGTAATATATTCTCATTTATTGCATGTATATATATATATATATTTATACACTGTTTTACATCACAGTGTAATATCAAAATATTTCCATTGTTATATATATATATATCAAGATAATAGTAATATTATCACTGTTTAGTACAAAACATATTGTGAGATATTTACAGAATTATTTTTCAAATATTAACGTGACGTACATGAAATAATTAAATAGTTTCAATATCTCAAATTTGGATAAAAGATTTATATTATCATGTATATAGAGATGAATCGGTTTATACTTATTAGATTTGTTTTGAAATGAAATGGTGTTATTACATCAGCTAAAAGTACGAGAAGCTATTGTATATCTAACGTTTAGTTTAGTATTTCCCCATAACTATCAGAGAGACCACTACAAATAAAAGAACATTTTTTCTATAACTAAAGTGAGATAATTGTCTTTATTCACAACAGAATTCAACTCCAGGATGTGTGGAATTTGGGCTGTATTTGGTGTTGAAGGAGAATCGTTGAGTTGTATTTGCGATTGTTTCAATAAAATTAGCCATCGTGGTCCAGATGCAATGAGAATAGAATTCGATCAACGCATTAAGGTATTATCTAAAAAAATATTTACAAGTCTTCTGTATTATTTTGCATTCAATTATATGTTACAAGTAATATCTTTTTCTTTTTTTTTTCTTTTTCAGAATGGGTTTTTAGGATTTCATAGATTAGCAATTGTTGATGGTTTATGTGGAATGCAACCGATGAGACTCCATTCTTATCCAAAAATATTCTTGCTGTGCAATGGTGAACTTTATAATTATAAACAGGTAAAAAAAAAAAAAAAATAATTGATATAATAAAATAGTTTAAATATTATTATTCATGTTGAGTAAACATTTAATGTAATATAAATATTTATATAACAGTTGAAAACGGAATTCAACTTCAATTATGAGACAAAGTGTGATGTTGAGGTAATCACTCATTTGTATATGAATGGCGGCATCAAGAATGTTGTTAATTTATTGGATGGCGTATTTGCATTTTGTTTGGTTGATATAGAAAATAATAAAATTGTTATTGCAAGAGATCCGTATGGAGTGAGGCCACTATTCCGATTACGTAGTACAGATGGACATTTAGCTATTTGTTCAGAGAGTAAGGTATGCTTATTCATAGATGATTAATTATATGTTTAAAAAATAAAATATAGGTTAATATTAAAAATTTATGTTAGGGACTTATGGGTATTTCAAAAAAAGTATCAGGCAAATGGAGCTTGGAACCATTTCCTCCAGGATATTATGAAGAATACAGTATATTACCAAATGGTAAAACGAAATTATTAGAAGCTGTAAATTATCATAAACCTGGTGATAAACCATTGTTTAATACATTTGTTCCTTGGAAAGGTATTTATAAATCATTTTTAAGATATTTATAGAGTGGAATGAAAATATATTAATTCTATTTCAATTTTCCAGAATTATCTACCACAGATATTCATGCTAATATTAGAAAATTATTAACTGGTGCAGTGGACAAACGTTTAATGGCTGATCGACGAATAGGTTGCTTATTATCTGGAGGTTTGGACTCTAGTTTGATAGCAGCATTGCTCGTAAAGCTCAGTAAAGAACATAATCTGCCCTATAAAATTCAAAGTTTTGCTATTGGAATGGGTGACAGTCCTGATATACGTGCAGCACGACAAGTCGCTGATTATATTGGTAGTGAACATCATGAAATCATTTTCACACCTAAAGACATTTCTGATGTGTTAGATGATGTTATTTATCAATTAGAAACATTTGATATAACAACAATTCGTGCGTCTATTGGGTAAGGACTCATAACCATAAACCAAAAAAATCTTATATTTTTCTTTACAATATTAGAGTGAGTATTTTAATTTCATTATTTGTAGAATGTATATTCTGGCTCGTTACATTCAACGTAATACTCCAACAACGGTGATATTGAGCGGTGAAGGTGCTGATGAAGTAGCGCAAGGTTACATTTATTTTAGAGACGCTCCAAATGCTCTTGATGCCCATCAAGAATCTTTACGATTATTAAAGGATATATATCTTTATGATGGTTTGAGAGCTGATAGGACTACAAGTGCTTTTAGTTTAGAATTGAGAGTGCCATTTTTAGATATTCAATTTACTAATTATTATCTGTCATTGGACGCTGGTTCTCGTCAACCACAAGGTGAATATTTATTATCACATTCAGATGATTTATCAAATACCAATTTTTTTTTTTTTTTTTTTTTTTCAATGAAAATAATTTTATAATTTATTTCATTAGATGGTGTTGAAAAACATTTATTGAGATCTGCATTTGATAATGAAAATTTACTTCCTAAAAATATTCTTTGGAGGCATAAAGAAGCATTTAGTGATGGTGTTGCGTCGATTAAAAAATCATTATTTGAAATTATTCATGATATTGTTAATGAACGCGTATCAAATGACGAACTTGAAACAGCTGAAAAACAATTCCCACATTGTACACCAAAAACAAAAGAAGCATTTTATTATAGGTATGTAATATTTTTATTTTAATTTTTTTTTATTTAAGATGAAATTAATAGATAAATTCTAAAATTTATTTCAATTATTACAGGAAAGTATTTGAATCTCATTATCCGGGCCGAGGCGAATCGTTTACACCCTATTTTTGGATGCCACGATGGGTGAAAAATATTTCTGATCCATCAGCTCGATTTATTAAACATTACGCTGCCACAAATGATGAATGTTAATTAAAATAATTAAACTTTTTTGTTTGAAAATAAAGACACTTCCAAATTTAGATTAATTTCAATGAAAAATTTTCTTAGTTCAATATTAAATAGGTGCAATATTTAATTTCGATACTGAATTAATGAAAATATTTGATAGAAATTTTTTTGTCGGAAAAATAAATAAATTCCCAGCTTGAATAAAAATTTTTTAAATTATATATTAATTTATATATCAAAAAATATAGCTACCCCTGGTGGGACTCGAACCCACAATCCCCGGTTTAGGAGACCGATGCCTTATCCATTAGGCCACAGGGGCTATCTAAGATAAAATAAATATTTTTCAAATTACTTATCATGAATAGTTTAAATTTGAATAATAATAATAAATTAATTAAAAATATATGAATTTTTTTTCAAATAATATCTGTTGCTCTGCAAGATTTTTTTATCATTACTTTTTCAACGGCGCAATACAACAGCTGTTAGATTATAAACGGAATGTAAGATGAATCAAAAATATCCATTCGTCCAATAAAATACTCAGTGTAACTGTACATAATGAATATTACTCATTTTTATTATCTTAAATCATAATTTAATTAAATTATACTACTCAAGGTATGTATGAATTTTTTATTGTAAAACCCATGATTATTACATTTAGATCCTGAATTTTGCATTCCAACATAACCTTAAAAAATCCACACAACTAATACAGTATATGGGAATATTTCATTTCAGATGATTTCAACAAGATACGCATCATTTATATCAGGAATTATAATTGCCTCAATTACATGGGCATTTAGTTTATACTTCTACTCAAAACTTTCACAAAATGCCAATACCGCAAATCCAACGATGTTGGTAGCAGAGTATACAGTGCCACTTGAAGAATCGGTTTTTCATCAAAAGATAGCGCATAATAATCGTATTTCAACTAATGAAGAAAAAATGTGGATGAAAAAAAATAGTGATAAATTAATTCAACAATTGCAACCAGTACCAATAAAGCCAATAACACTACTTGGAAATGGTTTGTCGCATTTAATTTTAATTTGATACTTTTTGTGCTATTAATATAAAGTATTCATTAAATTTTTTTTATTATTTTATTTTTTTTTCTGTAGGTCTAGACGAATTAGGATTGGTACGAAATATAGAAGATCAACAATTACGAGATGAGGGATACAAAAAATTTGCTTTTAATATTTTAGTTTCAAAAAATTTAAATCTTCACCGTGAAATACCCGATACCCGAAATAAGCTTTGTTCAACAAAAAAATATTCATCCCAGTTACCAAACGCCAGTGTTATTATATGTTTCTACAATGAGCACTACATAACATTATTAAGATCATTGCATTCGATTGTCGACAGGACACCAGATTATATATTGCATGAAATTATATTAATAAATGATTACAGTGACAGTGATGAATTGCATGAGGATGTGAAGAAGTACGTTGAAGAAAATTTCAATGGCAAAGTAAAATTTTTCAAAACTGAACGACGAGAAGGTCTTATACGTGCTCGAATGTTTGGAGCACGTAAAGCTACAGGAAGTGCATTAGTATTTTTAGATAGCCATATCGAAGTTAATCAAATGTGGATTGAGCCATTGCTCGAAAGAATTGTTGAATCACGCACGATTGTTCCAATGCCAGTCATTGATATGATAAATCCTGACACATTTCAATATACTGCAAGTCCTTTGGTGCGTGGTGGTTTCAATTGGGGACTTCATTTTAAATGGGAAAATTTACCAGTGAATACACTTGTAAATGACGATGATTTTATTAAACCAATCAAATCACCAACCATGGCTGGTGGATTATTTGTCATTGATCGAAAATATTTTTTTGAAATGGGTGAATATGATGCGGGTATGGATGTTTGGGGTGGTGAAAATTTAGAAATATCATTTAGATTGTGGATGTGCGGTGGAAGCATTGAACTCATACCATGTTCAAGAGTCGGTCATGTTTTTCGACATCGTCGACCGTACGGCAACGATCGACAACAAGACACCATGTTAAAAAATTCCTTACGTGTTGCCCATGTATGGATGGATAAATATAAAGAATATTTTCTTAAAAATGTCAATAATATTGATTATGGTGATATTTCACAACGAGTTGAACTTCGTCAACGTTTGAAGTGTAAAAATTTTTCATGGTATTTACACACAATTTATCCCGAATTGGGATTACCAGATGATAGTCAAGCGAATTTGAAACAAAAATGGCTTAAAGTTGATCAAAAAATTATGCAACCGTGGCATTTGAGAAAGCGAAATTATACAGATGAATATCAAATAAAATTGACTAATTCGGCATTGTGTGTTCAAAGTGAAAAAGATATTAAAACTAAAGGAGCTAAATTAATTTTAGCTCCATGTTTACGAATTAAATCACAGGTTTATATAGTTATTAATATAATATTGTTAATTATTTTAAAATTATTTTTTTGATTATTCAAAATTTAATTTGATTTTTTTGTATAGATGTGGTATGAAACAGATAAGCATGAATTGGTTCTCGGACAAATTTTATGTTTAGAAGGTAATGCAAAAGTACCTAAACTTGGAAAATGTCATGAGATGGGTGGTAACCAAGAGTGGCGTCACAAAGGCACCGTATGTATATATAATTGTCCATGTAGATAAATAATTACTATCAAAAAACTTCAATGTAAAACCAACTTTGTATAAATAATTAAATTCACAGAATGGTACACCAATATACAACATAGCAGCTGGTACCTGTCTTGGAATCGAACGTGAAAATAAACGTTCCCGTACAATTGTTATGGATTTATGTACAATAACTGATACATCAACAATTAGTTGGGATCTTGTTCGTTCAAAGATTCCATCATGGAAAAATATGAGATGACCTCAAATGAATCGTCAGTGAAATTATTGTAAAATAGATAAGTTTCGAACAGAATTATAATTGAAAAAATAGCATCAATCAAAATTAAATTTTAAATGTATTCGCTGCTTTTTTTTTATATCTGTGTCTAATTAAAATATATATATTGATTTTCAAGGAACAATCGAGGTTATTTATTGTTTTTGTGGAAAATGCACTATTATTCTATCATAATTAATATAACAATACATTATACGGACAACATTAAAAATAAACAAAATAAAATGTGTTAAATTATTTATACATATTATAATACAAAAAGATTTTATTGAAGATATTGGTGAGTATTAGGAATGAAAATAATCACCTTCTTTATGAGTTAATTCTGTTTCTAAATTCACGGCTGTTGAGTAGCCTATTGAATGCCCAAGTCGATTCAGGAGATCTATGACTTTTTTATTATTGGTCAGTGTATTTACAGTGAGACCCAGTTCGATGTGTTTGCCAGGTCTTATTTGGCCTTTATGAATACTATATATAATATCCTCACATATAGATCTAATTCTGAGGTCGTCATCATCATTTTTTGGTCTTTTATTGTCTCGTCCCTTTATTAAACATGATACAAAAGCTTTCAACTGTTGCGGAATCTCACATTCGCCCTCAATGATGGCTTCTAGTGTAAGATTCTCTGGTAATTTCTTCTTATCTAATGACATAATTAGTTCATGCATATCATATGCCAATGCAGGTACCCTTCCTTTGTCTGTAATACAATACAGTACAGAATTATCCACCAATTTAGCTACATCAATATCTTTTTTGTATAACATTTTTTTGTTCATTGATTTTGAATATTTGATAACAATTAATTCGCTGAATTCTTTCAACAATTTATCTTCTAGGACTTGACAATATCTTTCTGATAAACTTTCATTATTTATTTTAAAAAGAGTGGTTTTGTATTGTTCAAAGATATCATCGAGTACAAAAATTTGCTCTTTCTTAATAACTTCTTCTTTAATAAAATCGGATAAAATTGCAAAAGTTTTTTCATGTGATGCTTTTGACTTATGCCACGGAGAATCATCCTTTTTTATACTCGATCTCGGATATTTTGCACAAAATAGATCTAAACAATTTTGATGAAAATATATCGATGTACTATTATTTAATCTTTGAACAAGGCCCGTCTCATGTGACTGTTGAGATATATAGTGTCTCATTTTTCTTTTTACATTTCTCATTATTTTGCAAAATTGTGGATTGCCATGATTATGCGTTGAATTTTGCTGACAAAATACACATATTTTCATAGGTTCGTTTTCTTTTGTTATGTGTGTACTATCGTCGTCAGATGATAGATCAATAATATCACCCACATTCAATTCTTTTTCAACTACAGTATCTACCCTATCCTGAAAATTCAAATTAATAAATCTAATAAATATTACTCATAAAAATTGTATATATTTCAAAATATTTTTATATTAATTATGAATTTTGATATACATTAATAATAAAATTAACTCACATTTTTTGATTTATTGATATTAATTATTTTATTGGTTTCTTTTGCTACTTCGGAATCCCGACCGGGACCATAGTTCTCTTCAATAAATTTTTCGCATTTTGAAGAATCCTCAATATCCTAAAATTAATATTAATTTAATATTATTTATAAAAATTATGATAATTTTATTTATAATTTTTGTATGATATTAAATTAACTGACTGAATCTGTATCTGTAATATCTATCACTGTATAATTTTTTTTAAACGTAGTAAGTTTTTTGTAACAGTCCAAATGATATGCGTATCTTGTTCTACTCGCTTTTGTTAATATTAAATCACCGTATTTGTGACCATGAGATTTCCTATATTTTATTGATTCACGACATTTTTGAAAAGTATTCTTATTAAAATAATGTAGGTCGTCAGCACAATTAGGAAGTGTCGAATTTTTTTTTTTATCACGGTCGCGATTTCTTGATGAACGTCGCGCAGTATTTGTTTGTACTTGGCAAATAAAACACTTTTTCATTTTTCTATAAGAAAAATAATCGTGCTTTCTGTACAATAGTTCACTCAAGACTAAATTGAAAATATCACACAATAATGAATTTTGGTGCACCTTTTTCTGTCCTCGTCAAATAAATGGAGCACTAAATTTTCGTTCTGGGACTTGTGGGCCCCAACATTCAGACAAACAACTCACTAATCTAATGTGAGAATCAGCTGTTATATGTCATCATTTTGCAATCAAAATACTCTACAGATTTTTGCACTCTCGTATAAAACTTTATAGTTAAATTGCAACAATACAAACAAAATTTCGAATTAAAAAAGGTTAATTACAATAAAATAGAACAAGCGACTTTATAGTCGACCATCATAAGCGATTGGACTATGATATTCATCAAAATCGATGCATAAAAAAATATAATAATATTTTTAATTATATTTAACGTTTAATCTTTGGCTTAAATGATGATAAAAAACCTGTAACTCTTCAATCACATCAAAATATGCCTTAAATATCCATACTTTCATCGTCCACAGATTATAAATGTTTCCCATAAATCCATGGAGATTAGAGTCTTTATGTAAAAAGCTTTTTTATTACCTATAAGTTAATGGGCGGCAAATATTGAAGCCACACGCACTCTACTTAGATCAAGCGTTTACGCGGTTATTTCTTAAATAGCAGATGGCGCCAGTTATAACACAAACGCCATTATTATAAAATATAGAGGCCATGCATTATCAAGGGTTCTCATTGATCATTTAGTCTATATTTATATTTTATTTTCTGTATATATTTGCTACATGACACAAATTTATCAATCCAAATAATATAATTGTTATTCAAATTTTAAGTCTAGTTGATATCAAATAATTATCATGTCGAGTACAAAGGATTTAAATATTGCTCGAAAAGCTCTCACCACTTCTCTTGGTGAAAATGCAAAAATGCAAGTATTAAATAAATTATATATTATTATTTATTTATATTTAAACAAAAAAAAAATTATTTTTCGTAATTAAAAAATATATTGTATGATATCACATATTTACAAATTATTTTTGTTTATAGATACTTTGAAAAAATGAAATTGTGGTTTCAAATGAAGGTATTTATTAGAATTATTGAATATGTATATACTATTAAATATTATTACATATTGATAATTAAATTTAATATAATTGTAGACTACTAAGGAAGGATTTGATTGTGAAGTTAGAAACATTATGACAGCCGAACAAATTCATTTACATAATGAATTTCTTCTATGCCTGCTCAATAAAGTTCGTGGACTGGCTACATCAACACCAGCTAGATCAATCAAAATTAACAATGCTAATGCCCATATTGACAAAGACAAACAATTAAAAGAGAAACGTTTAAAATTAAAAAGAAAATATAAAACCGATAAATCGAATTTCGAAGTGAGTATATAATATCATTTACATAATTACTATTATTTATTCTAATAAATTTTTTATCTCAGCCCGCAGATGTTTACGTCGAAGTTTTGACCCAAATGTCATCACCTGTTGGAGATGAACCAATTGGTGCTAATAGATCGAGTGCACAGGAATTAGTACTACCTGATCGTACATTTGTATTGGCAAGATTAATGTTAGCTGCGTGGGAAAATAATATGGATGGTGCGGAAGAAAATACAGCTCATATTATCATTGCTGCAACTCAAATATTTTTGAAAAATTTAATAACAGCAATATTAACGAGAAGAAAAGGTTTTGCTGTCGAAAATAAAAGTTTTATTTATAATATCGGTGAACCAGTACCCAGTTCATGGAAGAGGAACACGATGTTTATACCTTATGGTATCCATAGCGGGTAAATAAATTGATTTACCTTAAAAAGTATCATATTAATGATATATTATTTGTTGTAATTAATTTTTTAGAGCACCAACAGATATAACTGAATCTGATGGACAAACACCTGCCATAAAACCAAATGTCGAAGAAATGGAGCAAGCAACAGCATTTGCTATGGCTTGCTCGTCACAATCATTATTACCAACATTACCGCCTGTAAATATTAACGACCTATTGCACACATTAAAGGTATGACTATAAAACAATTTTTTTTTTTTATCATTTATTAATCCATATTTATTTTGTAATCAATCTATTATTTATAGATGCACAAAAATTTAGTCAATAATCATACATTATATGCAACAAATATGGAGCGTTTATTTACTTATTCAACACATACAACGTGGGAAGATATAGAGTCTAAACAATTAATGTGTTAATTCAATTTATGAATCCTGCATTGATTCACTCGGTGTGTGTATGTGTGTATGTATGTGTGTATTTATAAAATGCAGAACAAAAATTTATTGGCTGAAGTAAAATATTAAATAAGAAAAATCAATATTATAATTTTCAAATAATATATTTGTACAAATTGTATTTGTTGAATTGTAAATATATTATTTTTTTTACACTCATATTTATAATTAAAAGTGTATGAATATTTTTTACGGAATTTTATTTATTATAATTTGAAAAAAATTTTTTTTTTCTTTTCCCAATCAATTGAAGAATTGACCCTGTTGTAGTAGGTTGTGATATATAAATTTGTTATACAATAATTTTACAATCTACATTTATATTTACATTCTTATTTGAAATCTGCCTGCCTTTGTGATATATTTAACACCTTTGAATGGCTTATATTTTTCACCATACATGTCCAAACCGCTCACTTTCAATCCTGATACTGCCAATTGATTGATAGTAAAGTGTACCTACAATTATAAATCAATGAATAGATTTACGTGTAAAAATAAATTCCGATTCAATTATTAAACAATATAGACGGTAAATTATTTACATTAATTGCCGGATTTAATTCTGAATTTGTTGGTGAATTTTGTATTGCTATTGATCCACGAAGATTTGGCAGTTTTGATACATCAATTCGACCAATATCCCAGAATAAAACTTTACTTACGGGATCAAATGAATACTTTCCTTGATTTGGTACTAAAGTACAATTTAAAACCATTTTTGGCATTGGAATTTCTAGCGTTACATTTTCTACCTATAAACAAAAAATAAAACAAAAAAATCCTGCAATTATTTTAACAAATAATAAATATACTATGAATATATAGTCTATTACTAACCGTTCTACCAATTGTTTGTTTAGGACCGACTGTTATATCCAATCTCCCACCACCTGGTTCTTTCAAACTAATATTATGTCGTACGTATAATGGAATTGCCACAATACTTTGTGATCCAATATGATATGACAGTAAACGAAAATTACCATCCGGTGGGATGAACGACAAAATCCGTTCAGACTATCAAAAAAAAATAAATAAATAAATAAATAAATAAAGAAGAAAAAATTAAAGTACTGAACAACAACGTAAATCTACTTGCTCTCAATTTAGTTTTACCTCCCATCTTTTAAACCGCACACAAGGATGAAAACTAACATCATCAAATAATCGTGGATTCATAAATGAAAGTGTCAAATCAGGCATTCCACTCAATTTAATACAGCAATCAACCTAATGAAGAAAGAAAAAAAAAACACAAATTTCATTCGTTAAATAACAATAGAAATATGTATTTCATATAATTAATTTATTACTTACGTATCCTTGAATTTCTGCAAATACCGTAGCACCAGTTTTGTCAATTATTGCATCGACTTCTTCAACAACATCAAAGTAAGCTTCATCATTTGTATATTTTACACCAGTTCGTCTCCAAGGTACATTTGATAATTGCCCACTTGGTAATATTGCACTTACACTGTAAAAATTTAATATACCACATATTTAATTTGAACATGTGTAATTAATAAATATTATATGACTCACTTTGATTTTCCAGTCACTGTATTTGCTATGGTCCTCAAAATATTTGGTGGTTTAATAAGTTCTTTAAGAATATTGGATTCAGTAGCCAATGGAAATCCATTATCCAACATTTCATCTAATAATTCATAAACAACAACATAATTTTCTTTAATAATTGTTTCGGTACATTCATTGAAGTAATCTTCAAATGTATCAACCACTCTGTGTAGAAATTCAATTACAAATAGTGGTGGCACTGAAAAACAAAAAAAAATAATAGTTTTTTTTTTTTTTTCTTTCAAATAATTCATATTACACAATTTGAATATCTTGATGATAATTATACCTTCTGTTGTGCACACAGCTACAAAAAACATATTACATCTGTAAATACTAATTAAATAATGATGAGGTGTTGCTATAACGGGTGGAGTATCTTCAGGCGATAAAACTCGTCGTTGTTGATCAAAAAAATAATCACACAGTGATCGTGCCACTGCACTTTTCCAATGTTTTTCCATAAAAACATCTCTGAAAAATATTCATGTATAAATAAATTAAGATTACAACTACTCAGCAATCACATAAAAATATTACAACTCACCCAGATGAATTAATAATAAACAGGCTATTAATCATTTTAATCAATTTTAATTTTTTATTATTATAATTTTTTTTGTTTTCCCTTAACTCAATTTGTAATAAATTATAATGATGATTTGAAAGTAAATGACAACAAAATGTAATTTAATGTCAATTAGACTTTTGACATATAACAGTAAAAAAATGATAAAGCAATTACATTTACATGAACTTTTACAAGACGGGATACTATTTAGAAGGATTTCGGTGAAATAAATCCATCAGATGGCTCTGAAAATTGTTGTATTGTGGCGGACCGAGTAATAACATTGTTCATGATTCAAAAATCGATCATCTTCACCAACAACAGAACAACAGAACAACAACAACAACAGCAACAATGCATTTACTGACAAAAACATTAAATTATTTCAAATTGTCCTGCAAATTTAATTCTCATTATCACTTCTCACACTGTTAAAAGTCACGTGTAATAGGAGTATATATAAGAAAATTGTTTGATATAAAAAAAAACAAAAAAAAGAAAAAAAAAAGTCATAATAATAATAAGTGACACGTATTCTTCATTGAAATAAAAACATTATGAGTTATCCCTCCCACGCCTTATATACATGTCATATAGTATTTTGTACACTATAATATGCCATCTGTTGACTCTAAAAAGTACCGATTGATTTTATATTTCTTCAATGACCTATTCAGAAAACTAGTCGTTTGAAGTTATATTAAATAATTTCTCATATACATGCAGTATATAATAATATTAAAAATAAAGTGGAGTGTATTTCTTATATATTGTTGAATATAAATGTGTTTTTAGTTAATAATGGTTAAATTATATGCCTTAACAATTCTTTACAAGGGGCCAACCTCAGCTATAACCTTAAAAAGCTCCTATGATGTTGGATCATTTTCGTATTTTCAAAGAGCCAGTGTAAAAGAATTTATGGCATTTGTGAGTAAAACTATTGCAGAGAGAACACAAACTGCAGCACGTCAAAGTGTCAAAGAAGGAGGTATCAAATGTGAAAGTTTATAATATTTGTTATTATTTATTGTACAAGTAATTATCAATAATCAGTTATTTATACAATACAATGAGTCGATATGATAAGACATTTAATGAATTATTCATTGGTGAATATTTTTTTGAGTATCAAAAAGTTTTTATGGCAGAAGCCAAAGCCAATTACACAATCACAAAAAATTTTATATTCTACATTTATTCTAATAAATTATAGATATTATCTTACCTTATTAATTATTTGTTAATAAATTAACAATTAAATAAATCATTTATGTATTTCCACAGAATATATGTGTCATGTGTATGTCAGAGGTGACAATTTAACAGGTGTGCTCATATCAGATCATGAATATCCAAATCGAGTTTCACATACGCTTATTACCAAAGTTTTGGATGATTTTTCATCGAAGCATCCACCAAATTCATGGCCATCATTAAAAGAGTCAGCGTGTGAATTTCCTCAAAGTGATCTGTATCTCGCAAAATATCAGAATCCAAGTGAAGCCGATGCATTAACTAAAATGCAAAATGATTTGGATGAAACAAATATTATATTGGTGTGTATATTTATTTTTTATATCAATATAATTTTATTATTTTTTCAAAATGATATTAATAATAAATAATTATTTTCATATTGTACAGCACAATACTCTGGAAGCATTATTACAACGAGGAGAAAAATTAGATGATTTAGTTTCAAAATCAGAAGGATTAAGTATACAGTCAAAAGCATTTTACAAGACAGCGAGAAAAACTAATTCATGTTGTAGCCTGACAGCATAAATATTCTCTATCATTGGTATTATACAGTAATCGTATACACATAACTACGTGAATGAGTTTCGAGACAATATATATATATATTTTTTTTTCATAACTTTCCATTCCTATAAAACCCTGCCTGGCTATTGTATTATTATGTAACGGCGATATCATGAAATGAATGCAACAAGGCTCGATTTATTGTTAACAATTATTGAATTCAAATGTCAATGATTCATAAGTCGTTACATTCGTTACAGTTATCTCGATAATGTTTATAGATTTTATTACGTATTACGGTATTCAATTTTGTAATTAGCTCCTTAATTACTGCTTTTAATTTACATAAATCATATATGTTACTCAGCAATGCATATTCAATTATCACAAATAAAAAAAAAAAAAAAAAAAAAAATGAATAAATTATATTTTATTATATAATCTTAATAATTTTCACATTGTTTTAGTTGAAGGATATGGTATCATCAATTAAACTCATTCACTGATTTTTTTTTCCAGCCCGTTGATAATAATAATAATGATGTGTAATATTATATTTGTATCAATTGGTGATTATTGTAAACTTGGTTATCACCATGACATCTGTATAATGACATGGATCAAAAAAAAATATATATAATAATAATAATGAAAAATATTGTATATTGCAAAAAAAAAAAAATCCTCTGGGAAAATGTTAATCCCACAGGTGTATACATCATGTTAGAGTGATTTTTTGTTGAAAAAGCTTGGAAAAATGTCAGTGATCCTGCGGATATATCTGTATTGTGTTAATAAAATAAATTATAATGTGATTTGAGTATATGTTTCACTATAATATTCAAATAAATATTAAATCATATTAAAAATTAAAGAATTGTATAATTTTTTGAAATACACATAGGTACAAGTGATAAATCACATGAATAATTAAAAACGAATTATTATTTCAATAAATTTAATCAACTTATACAAGATACATTCTACCTTATATTAATATGATAGGACAGTAATTTCGCTGAGAATGATTTCTACTTTACTGAAGATTTTTTTTTTACTTAAACATTAAAGAATTTACATCACGTGGTTTGCCACCAGTTTTCAACAAAACTTGCTTATCCAGGAATGGATCGAATCCATCGCGGAACTTGAATCCCGGATACTATTGATGAAAAATTAAAAATATTTATAAAATCGATCACTGTAATATCATTCAAGAGTTTTAAAATATATTTTACCTCCTCTGCTAATTCGGTAAATAACTTGTCCCGTTTACGAACGTCTTCAGCTGATATTAACATTTCTGGAATATCGACTCGTGCTATATATGCTTTACTCATCAGTAGGAATTTGTCATTTGCAAAAAGAGATCTTGCAGCACGTCTCAAGTCGTAAGTATTAAAATACCAATCGCGCATTTTCGGATTTTCTCTATCATCATTTTCGAAATCCAATTCTTCAATATCATCAATAATTGCCGACATATCACCACCATCCTTCCAGTTATAAATTAATACATTAGCGTGTACAGAAATTTCAGGTAAATACAAGTTTTTATAATTATTTTCAATGTCACTCAAATATTTGGGGGTAAGTGCTTTAGCATTTATTTCATGGGGTAATGCTCGTTGCTGAATCCGTTCCTAAAAATAAATTAGAAATGATTTGTAGTCTGGCAATCAAAAACTCCATCTCAATATCAACATGTTGATTTATTTGATTTCTTACCTTTACTGTTGTTGATGGAATATCTAGATATATTACCAAATGTGGTCTCAATAAATAATGCAAAGTTGCACCCCGGGCACTTTTATAATAATCGAATCCGCCATTGGAAACGTATCCAGAATTATGCATTGCCCTCATGAAAACCATGTCCGACCAAGGAGAACGCTGTAACACTACGCCTTGCCCTGTTGCAAATATATGAGTAATTGCATCGATATACTGTTCAAGTCGCAAAACATAATACGTATGTTGCATAAAAGTAGTATTTCTATTATGTGGATCAGCAAGAAACATTTTATCGTCAAAATATTGTGCATCGACTGGCAACCGATCATTAAGAGTTCTGTAGTCAAAACCGTACGAATTAATAAAGAGGCCATCAAATTCAGGTGTTGGGACGTAAAGCATCTCTAATTCATCTGCCAATTCTCTTGCAAATTTATCTTTTCCAACAGCTGGTGGTCCTTCAATAACTACAATTTTTGAATTATCATCGAGTCGTTTTTCCGTAGAATCAGTGAAAACAGCCCAAAAATTATAACGTTTATTTTTATAATCATATGGAGGTGGACGTGGTGGTCTATCTACCCGCATAGCTTTTCCCGTTATTGATGCTATCTGATTGATTGCATAACAATTTTTAGGTTGAACCTGAAAATTCAGATGATTTTATTATGAATTATAAATCAATGTAGTATATATACTATTGATATTTATATGCTTATCACATGATATATTCATATTTTTTTCTTTTCTCATCTGTAAATGTGTGAACAAACTAACCTTACATAATCCACAGTTTCGTCCAAAACTTGATAAATGGGAATAGCTGTTTCGTACTGCAAAAATTATATTTTGTAGATTCATCATTCATTCAATTTAATTTTTCCAGCTATTGAATCACTGTAATTACAATAAATACTTCAGTATTTTCTTTCAATATTAATCCTAAAGAAAATTAAAAAAATATATCATTAGCTGATTTTAAACTGAGTGCACTTGCTATGATTTAATCATAATAATAAATATAATCACATATTGATAGAAATTTAAAAATATCATAACATTTATAATAAATCACAAATGTAATAGTGGTTAGTAATAGATGTAATTTCGCTAACGATTTGTGAGTGAAATCTGACCGATTTATTGTCGGTAAAATGACGTCAATTATTCATGAATCCGTCGTGAGAGATTTGTGTTTTCATGAGGTTTTTCTCATGCTGTATTTCTATCATCGATTGAATGGAATGGTGTGCACAGTAAAATTGACACTGGCGCTACCTGGAGTACGCAACATCAATATGGATGAGCTTTAAATTTATCGCAGTACAGAGGTCTTTAGTTTTTTGATACATATATGACTATAATCATGTACAATTTGATATAGCTTCAGATCATTTCGGGATTCGTGTGTATATATATGCAATTCTTAATATCATATAGATCATAAAGATATCGTAGTGTTTCAATAAATTACAGAATATGTAACAGACGTTTAAGTGTTATTAACTTCATTTCTCCATTCAACTGATTGTATTGAGTGATTCATATATGTATTTCTTCAGTATTTGCTCTGAATAAATTATATTGCTCGATCCATTATAACCTTCTTCATTATTATCAGGTATATAAATGTATTTATTGTGGTAATAGATAAATATAAATTTTTGCACTTTTAAACTGTTAATTTTAACTATTTCGTCAAATAATAGATTACAAAAATTGTGGTGAATTTTTAATCGTCAAATAAATATATATATTTTTTCGATGGCGTACAAATAACGTATTTGAGGTTAAAAAATTTTTTGGTAGCGTGGGATGATGCGTGTCTTTTTATTACTGTAATCATTTAGAAAACGTTTATTTGATCATTAATTGAATGATAAAATCATCTTTGTGAATGCGAAAAAAAAAAGATTGAAAGTATTCTTATTTACAAGATAATACTGGTAATATCAATTCAATAAAATGAGTCGTCCATTTTACCCGCCTAATAATCAGTATTACAAGTTACAATTTCTGCGTTGTTTTTAATTTTCTTTAATTTATTGGTATTCAATTATTATATATTTAGCGAATAATTCAATTTATCTGCATTAATTCTCATTAAATTTAGTGAAAAAAAAAAAAAAAAAGTTGAGCTAAATAATTTTTCCCACAACAAAGATTGATCATTCAAATTAAAATAAAATTCATTCTCTTAATTAATGGAATTTATTATGAAAAAAAAAAAAATTTATTTATAATTTTTTTTATTGATATTTTTGTAGAATCGTGGAATGAAATGGCTGATTCAAGCAACTTAGATCGACAAATTGAACAACTGAAGAAATGCGAAATTATAAAAGAAGCCGAAGTAAAAGCACTGTGTGCAAAAGCTCGTGAAATTCTCATTGAAGAAAGTAACGTACAACGGATTGATTCGCCCGTTACTGTGAGTACAATTAAAAATTATAATATTTAATATTTATCCAATAATATTATTTCAATCGATTAACAATCTGAGATAGAAATTTTATTTGAATTTTTTATAAATATAAATTTTAATAATGGATCAAGATATTTCCAATGTGGATATATTAAAATTTTTCCAGGTGTGTGGAGACATTCATGGACAGTTTTATGATTTGAAAGAGCTTTTTAAAGTTGGAGGATATGTTCCCGAAACAAATTATCTATTTATGGGTGACTTTGTTGATAGAGGATTTTACAGTGTTGAAACATTTTTGCTTCTTCTGGCTTTAAAAGTAAGCAAAAATATCAAATTTCTTGTATATATTTTTTAGTACTTGATACACATACTTTAACATCATATTCATCTATTAGGTACGATATCCAGATCGAATTACGTTGATACGAGGCAATCATGAATCACGACAAATTACCCAAGTATATGGATTTTATGATGAATGCCTTCGTAAATATGGAAGTGTTACTGTTTGGAGATATTGTACTGAAATCTTTGATTATTTGTCTTTATCTGCAATTATTGATGGCAAAATATTCTGTGTCCATGGTGGTTTGTCACCCAGCATCCAGACATTGGATCAAATACGAACTATTGATCGAAAACAAGAGGCAAGTTATCTCTTTACAGCTAATGTCATTCAGATTCAAATAATATTTTGTGTGATTCCTCACTTAGGTACCCCATGATGGTCCAATGTGTGATCTCTTATGGTCAGATCCTGAAGATACTCAAGGCTGGGGTGTTTCGCCACGAGGCGCTGGATATCTATTTGGTAGCGATGTTGTAGCACAATTCAACTCGGCAAATGATATTGATATGATTTGTCGAGCTCATCAATTGGTCATGGAAGGATATAAATGGCATTTTAATGAAACAGTACTCACAGTTTGGTCAGCTCCCAATTATTGCTATAGGTAAGTTTTGTTTCATATTTTTAAACATCCGATAACAAACAATTTTTGAATAAATATATACATATTTTTTTCTATATACATTTTTTCCAATTCTTATTTTATTAAATTATTTCAGATGCGGAAATGTTGCTGCTATATTAGAATTAAATGAACACCTTCAACGAGATTTCACAATATTTGAGGCTGCACCACAAGAAAGTCGTGGTATACCAAGTAAAAAGCCTCAAGCGGATTACTTTTTATGAAATTTCATGCCAAATTCTTGAGGTGTATCTTTAATTTTTAATATTTTTCCATTAACTACAAAACAGTAGATAGTAAACATAATTTCATCTTCATTGTCTGCCAGTGTGTTCTTAAATCAGAAATAAAAAAAAAAAACACGAACTAATTTGATTTACAGCACTAGATGTTCAAAATATATCACCGCAATAGTCTTACAGCCAATTAACATAGCGGTTATGAGCATCAATCTTACTGATATTAAAGACTGTAGAGGAAAAATCAAGTGAAAAATATTTCTCATTTACTCAATAATTATAAATTCATGAACATAATTTTCATAACAAAAATTTTTTGAATAGTTAATCATCTCTTGTCTAAAGTCACATTCATTACCCATGAATTTAGTCGGGTGTAAATAATTAATTCAAAAACAAATTCATAGTTATTGACAAAAAAATGTTTCTTAATCTTTTTTATAATTATTGATATTCAAAGAAATATATCTTCCGATATTTCTGGTCTTTTTTTTTTTTTTTTTTTTTTTTTTTTTTTTTTTTTTTTTTTCTCTCTTTTTCTTCTCCTAAAGTATATGAAATTTTTTTACTCTTCATGTTATAACAATGTGTAAATGAAAAACAATTAATTTTAGAATAGGCATTATTGTGTTATTTAATTGTACCATCCGACACTGTCGTACAGATATGACTAACTATTCATAAGCAAGAAAAAAAAAAAAAAACTTTCAATCACATAAACAATCGGATGAAATATATTTAACGTACATATTCATGAAGAATTTTTGTAAAGTCACAATAATTTGTGTACTTTGAACGCAACTCGCCTAAATTAAAAAATGAAACTTTTTTTCATTCGTTAAGTAGTCATCATGGCATTTATAGTAAAATAACGTACATAATTGTATTTTTGTTAAGCAAATGATACTTCATTTATATCTCTTGACGATTTATTGAAAGTTGTTAAATATCAATTAACTACAAAATTATTTTTCAAATTGCTATATACATATATATATTCCAATTAATGAGCAGTATTAATTAATAAAAATAAATGTGAATTTGGTCATGTCAACGATATTTACTGCAATCCAAGAAAAATAATATGCATTTATTCATGTAAATAAAATACAACTGCGCTGTAAGAAATGATGCCCAGTAATTGCTCATATAAATTTTATCAGTTTTCTTTCCGTAGCTAATAATAATACAAAAAAAAAAAAAAAATATATAAAAATTTCAGTGTAAATTCTGGCAGAAATTACGCTTGCGTACAATTACATCTGTATGTCAATGACTTGAAATCAACTATAAACACGTGTACACTTTCAGAGAGTGAGTAAAATGAATTTATTACACTTGTGTGTTACAATTTGTTTGTGATGAGACAACAAGAACATATTTGACACTCGCAATTAGACCATTTAGATCCTAAAAATATGCACAGTTGTCAACATTACATACGTTTACATACATAAATATATGTATACATACATACATACATACATACATACATTTATATTGTATATACTTTGGGTGATAAACAATATCTTCATGAATTTATATTGAATTATTATTATTTTTTTTTTTTTCTCAATTTTTGTTTAAATCAATTAATAGACGAATGTACACGGAATAAAATTCGTATTGTTTATATGAGTACTTTATTCATTTAATAATATTCTTTGTATGAATGTTTAGTTGATTAAAACTTGATCAATTTAAATTCTTCCGCCATTTTAAGTGTAGTAACTGTATGCAACTAACTTCAGGCAATCTCGGTCGCCGCTTATAACTACTTATACTCCATACAAAGTTAACTCCAGTGTTATACGGCGTCTGTACTTTAATCTAATGGTTTAAAGAAAGTGTAGGTTCAATCAAAATATTATACATTGACAATTATAATAACAATAATAATTCTTATTATTATTATTAATATGTATATATATATATATTTTTTTATAATATCTAGTTGAGTAGGCATGGGAATAAATATATAATATTTGTGAAAAATGTATCTGCCATTGTTCAGGTTTCATCCCCATAGATAAGCGACCGATGAGTATAATCCTGTGATACTATTCTTGTTGAGTGTAATCACAAGTAGATTATTCATCGTATATATAAATAAATACATGACATCGAAAAAAGAATTTGCGAAAATTAAATTTTCTCAAGCAATATGGGTAAGTGCAAATGTCTTTCCTGCTTTGCAATACAAAAAATTATAGTCACGCATGTTTCAATGTCACGATATCTACACATGCATCTACGAATCTTTATATATATGTGTGTGTGTGTGTGTGTGTACGATATTATCGCACAATTTAAATTAGAAATACAAATTTGATAGTGATTCAATTTATTTTTTGAGAGTTAATTTCTTCTACATTCTACTTTTTTATTTTTACTATTGATAATTTTATGATTATCAGGCATAAACGTTTGAATTATATTTAACACACTAATCAACTAAATAGGAAACTTTCTATTAATAGTATTCATTCTAAACAGACCTAGTTGACCAAGTTTTTTTTTTTTTTCTTTTTCATTAATACATTGTTTATTTATAGTTTTTATAATGTGGTTTTCGTCTTAACTTTCTAATATTACCTCGGGTACATTGACTTTTGATATAATAGAGCACTTAGATAACACTGATGATTAATATTTGCAAAGTTCGTCCATAAATAGAATAATAATTTGGCAATGATATTTTTTTATTATAAATTATTCAATTAATTAACAAAATTCTGTATGAATAATTTTAAAATATGATATAAAATAGTTATTTCATTGTTATAGATGTACAAAGTGGTGCGACTCGAAATTCCGGTCCTGGTTTATATGAATTTTTAATGGAAGCCGAGTTACAACATTATTATGCGGGTATCAAAGGTAATTTTATAAATGCATTTATTTCGAAACATTGATTGAAAATACAAATGAATTATTATAAAAACACATTGCAAAAAAAAAAAAAAAATAATAATAATAAAATCATTACGAGAGGAATTTGATGTAGTGCATTTAAAATATACAGGTGACCTCAAAGTACAGACGCCTGCTCAATTTAAATATGTCGCTGAAGAGGATTTAAATGCCATTGGGATGAGTAAACCCGAAATGCGCCGTTTGAAAAAATACTTCCACAAACACTTTCCCCAGAATTATCTTTCGAAATTTAAAAAAATGTTATTACCAAAGCGAGATGAACAATCGCCGGGAGTGTTGGAAATTTTTTCTGAAGAAAAACAAGATAAACCACCAATTAAAGTTCCAAATAAACATATGATACCAACAGACGCAATTATTGTGAATAAAGAATTGGGCGTTGGAGAATTTGGAATTGTACAGCAGGGTGTATGGACAAATGACGGTGAACGAATTCAAGTTGCTATAAAATGTTTGTCACGCGAGAGAATGCAAAATAATCCAATTGAATTTCTCAAGGAAGCAGCTATAATGCATTCAATAGATCATGAAAATATTGTTAGACTGTATGGAGTTGTATTAGATACTAATTCATTAATGCTTGTCACGGAATTGGCACCACTGCGATCGTTACTTGAATGCTTAAAAGAGCCAAGTTTACGTGCAAGTTTTCCAGTTTTATCATTATGTGATTTTACTATTCAGATTGCTAACGGAATGCAATATTTGGAAGCAAAACGCCTGATACATCGTGATCTTGCTGCACGAAATATCCTTGTGTTTTCCAAGAATAAAGTGAAGATCTCGGATTTCGGACTTTCTAGAGCTTTGGGAGTTGGAAAAGATTATTATCAAACAAATTTTAATGTAAATTTAAAACTTCCTATTGCTTGGTGTGCACCAGAATGTATATCATATTTAAAATTTACATCTTCAAGTGATGTTTGGGCATTTGGTGTGACACTTTGGGAGATGTTTAGTTATGGATTTCAACCTTGGGCAGCTCTTACAGGACATCAGATCTTGGAAGCAATTGACGAGCCAAATTTTCAACGTTTGGAGCAACCGGACTGCTGTCCAAAAGATTATTTTTCTCTTATGCAACACTGTTGGCAACATGAACCTGCAAAACGGCCAAAATTTTCTGAACTAGTTCAGTTACTGCCTGATTTAAAACCCGAACAAGTACAAGCAGTGCAAGATAATGTAGAAATAGGACAATTAACATATCGTCAGGGTGATGTTATTACTGTTCTTGATAAAGGAATGAATAATGTCTATTGGAAAGGAGTTTTGGCTAATGGAAAAACAGGAGTTTTTAATCCCGCACATACAATTACTTATTTAGGCTCTAATTTACCAAGTAACAATAAACCCGGTGAGTTCATAAGGGGTGACGGGAAAAATTCATTCTCATCACAACGTAGAAAAATACGAATGGGTATGATTTCATCGCCACAAGGAGATTTTAAGCATACAGGTCATGTTGGATTGGATGGTGCTTATTTTGGTGATATAAGTTTTCTCGGTGGTAAATATCCTCACGTTCCGCGACAAATTGTAACACCATATAAACCACATGAAGACGTTGCAGATCAGATTACACAATATTTCAAGCCGGAAATTTCTAATCCTGAAACATTTCGTGACTCTACAAGCGTCAATAGTAATATACAACCACCAGAAAATACCAACACTAAACATGGTAATATTATTGACGAATCTTATTATGGTATAATACAAAATTTTACTATTGGACATTTCTCTTTTAGAAAGTTTATGGACGGATCCACCTTCTGCGGCTTCATCACTTGAAACACGTAATGATAGTAATAAACAAACTGCTTCTGATATAATAGAAAATGCGGACAAAACTAGTGCTGATCATGAGTATCATGAAATAAGTGATGAAGAAAATCAAAATAATGGAAGATTTGATAAACCACTTGATTTTGATTTTGGCCCAAGTTTATTGGATGAGATGGATCAAATGTTTCGAACGTTAGGCAAGTAATTATTATTTTATTTTTTATTATAATTCTATTATTATTATTATTGTCATTTAATTATTAAATTACAGCAGTTGATAAAATCATTGTTGATTTATATAAATAAATAAATAAATAAATAAATAAATAAATTAGTTACCCTTTTTTTTGGTTTTTTTTTTTGTTTACAGGAACATCCTCGTCATCATCACCACCAGGACGTCCGTCTACCGACCATGAATCGAGTAATGTGAGAAATGAAATTCGGGAAATACAGGCGAAACAAGGGAATAAGAAGAAACAAGCCACTGTGAGTTATATAAATACACAATGAATTTATTGAGTTCATAATGTACAACAGTCATACCTTTTTTTTTTCTTTTTTTTTTTCTTTCTCCACCGAATTTTGTAAATGATAATAAACGACATTATAGATAAATATAAATTTCTTGAGTTTAAATAATGTTCCATCTTTAGGTAAAACCTATATCAGCAGCCGATCAAAAAACATTATATTCAGCAATCGCCATGGCACAAGAATTGACTGCACGTTCCATGACAGACCTAGAGTATCCCACAGAATCACCTCAAACACCTGCAAGTCCTTCGAGACGCAGAAAATTTTCATTCAAATTACCACATCAACATAGCCCTAAACCCGACAGACGCCATTTTTCAGAAGAAGCTGCCAGCATACCAGATATTCAGGTAAATTCTTATTTATTTTGATAATTGTTTTTTTTTATATCTTTACTTCATTTCAATACCCTCATTCTATCTCAATACTAATATATCAAATTTACCATATAATTTTTCAAATGTATATTTCAATCACTAATACATTAAATCACGACACATTCATCTGATACAGTATTTTTAGTCAAATTTGCAAATCATAATAATTATTTTGTGTTATTACGCTCAATATTCATAAAAATCAAAATTAATAATTTCATTTATTATTACCTCATACTTCCCATATTCCCGGCTATTTTTATAATTTATATTTTCTTTTTAATCACCTATTTTCTAATTAATACATCATACATCATTATTGCTTAAATTTTTTCCATGCACTTATATATATATATATATATATATTTTTGTTTTTTACCATCCTAATAAATGAGGAAAAATAAATTATTCATGATGAAAAAAGTGGCTGCACTCAAGCTTACAATCACTAACATCAACGGTGTCTAGTATGGAATCTCTCGGTGCTCCATCGACATTAAAATTACCGTTATGGGATAAAGCATCCGCGGAATTTTGTTTCGCAAAATCACGAGAATTATTAACAAAACCAAGTGCCTGGACTAGTTATTTGGATATCGAATTTAATAGTCATATTTTTAACAACGAATCTGTTAAACAACGTTTAATTCAATCACCAGAATTATTAAAAAAACATGATTATAAAAGTATAAATTGTGGTGGAGACAATTCATCAGGTCATCAACGGGATAATTTGCCAAAAAGAAAAGTGTTTCATCCAAGTCTCAATTTGGACATTCCAATAGACACGCAAAAGATTTCTACAAGTTATGTTGATCGTTACTTTAATCAATCTACATATTTTGATGATGATGATGATGATGATGATGATGATGATGATGATGAAAACGATGATAACGATAACGATGATGATGATGACGACGATGACAATAATATGATGAAATATATTGACAGTACAATTCATTGTTGTGAAGACAAAAAATATGGAAAATTACTTCAAGTTCATTCTAATCATCTGAAATATTCGAACAGTAAATCTTTGATGGATATTTATGAGCCAATTTATAGAGGAAATAAAAAATCTACAAAACATAATCACGAAATTAAAGATGTAAAAGGTGTAGAAGTTTCAAATTGTGGGGATCACGATTTAACGGGCGGAAAAGTGTATTTAAACGGTAAAGTTCGACGTAAACAAACTAAAAATTGTGAATTTCACAGCGATATTTTATACAAGTCCGATCTAGATATTACACAAAAAATTCCGTCAACCAATACCTCTACAAAGTTTACTGTTTCAAGAGAGAATTCTAGTCAAGGAATGAATATCGATAAATTAAAATGTGGAAATGTACCTCACACATCTTCGAAGATGCCTTACAATTCCCATGAATTATATTCAGTCACAATACCAAATAAATCGCTTTTAATATCCGAATCCGATAATAATAGTTCCTCAATATCTAGTAGCTCCGAGAGTTTGCGAGTAAATTTCCAACGACTGCGGCGTAAATCCGATATTGAAACAAAAAATGATATAAAATTAAATAATCATATTTCAACAGAAAAATACCGTCATGATATATGTGATTTTCCAAAATTAAGAAGTTACTTTGATGTAAAAAAGGGAACACGATTTAATTTGGGTTTCACAAAATTAACGCAAAATATGTTGCAAATTGGAAAAAATATTGGACACAATTCGCGAAATTTAGAGTCCACTATAAATAATGAATCTTATGATTCAAATGTGAAGAATATAAAAATGAATAGTGGTGGAGAATCTGGAGTCAAGTATCTAAATGTAATGACAGAAAAATCCGATTATTTAGACATTCCCATAGCAGAAAAATCATCCGACGACACAATAATTTTTAATTTGGAACAATCAAATATTATTATTAGTCCTAATGTGCCTCGGCATACGTTTATGAATTCAGAGCTACATGAAAATTCAATAAAATCCGGAATAAATATAGATACAAATAAATCAAATACCTCTTTTTATCGTCCACGAACATCATCACTTTCAGATACAAAAAAATCCGAAATGAATATTGGCAATCGAATGTTATACAATCATCGTAGTAAAAAAATGTCTCTTGATCTATATTCAAAATACAACAGTAAAGAATCATCATTATATACTGGCCTAAAAAAAAATATTTCAATGATTGAACAAACTAGAAAATCACCACCACCATCAACGAGTTTTTTAAATTCTTTATCATCGCATTTTTCTTCACGCGATTTAATATCTCAACCTGATAGTGTACCAAGCTCAAGTATAACTTTTACAAGTAATTCAGAATTGGATTCAGATACAAGCTCTGAGTGTCCAGATTTTACACACGATCGATTATTAATATTTCCACCATCACCCGCGCCATAATTTCAAAAAATTATTTCAGATTAGCATTGAAAAATATTTCGATTAATTTATTGAGTTATCCATACTTTAATCCTATTTTATTTTATTATATTGATTTTTTTCGTTTTATCATTATTATTTTTTCCAATGTCTATCCTATTCCCACAATTTGTTTAGGCAACATTATCAGATGAAGCTAAAGAGGTTTACAACAGCCTAGTGGAGACACAAATTATGGATAATACACGTGAAACAAATCCACTGAGAATGTTAAGATCGGGTGTACCAGTACTTAAACCTAAAGTTCGAGGAAAAAAACAGCCTAATTTTGGAAATTTAACATCTCAAATCGATGATATTTCTGGATTATCCGACAGTACATTATCATTCGATCAACATCAGATTCAATTTCTTTCAACAATGCAAGGATTGCCCACATTCAATCAATCAATGTGTCTCTCTACTGCTCACTCTTTAGACAGACATAATTCACTATTAGGCATAGAAAATGATCCAAATCATAATAATGTGGATGAAAATCCAATACCTTTGCCACCGAGAGATCGATCAAAAACACTTCAACCAAAATCAAATTTGCCACGACATCAACGAAAACATCCTTTAATTATTCCTGGTAATGGAGTTTCGCGGACTTTAGCAAAAATGGCTGTTGGTGATCAAGTCGATGGAAGTTTTTCTTCATTTCATGAATCTGATTCAAAGGCGGTAACTGTAAAAAATACTTTGGCTGCATACACATCGGATTCATCACCCAATAGGTAATCTAATTCATTTATATAAAATAATGCATCGATATATAAATTTATTTTGTTCAAATTAATTGTAATAATATGATACTGTTTTCTTTTG
The DNA here is from genome assembly GCA_963920625.1 of Dinocampus coccinellae. Taxonomy (NCBI): domain Eukaryota; kingdom Metazoa; phylum Arthropoda; class Insecta; order Hymenoptera; family Braconidae; genus Dinocampus; species Dinocampus coccinellae. The sequence continues at coordinate 9,704,211 of OY987186.1, forward strand.
TTTTTGTTTTTGTTTTTGTTTTTGTTTTTATTTTTAGTCCAGAAGAATTTGAGAAACGTATAGATATGGAACTTGCAGCATTAGATTCATTACCTATAGATAATAATCGACACACATCAGATTTACTTGACTTCTCCGATAGCCCAGCAGAATCAGATATAAAAGAAAATGAATTTATGCTTTTCAATTGTGATATTGAAGATCCTAAAAATTCAAAAAATTCAAAGACACTTCAGGAAAATGATTTAAAATTAAATTGTTCGACAGTGGGTATTAGATCTGAATACTCAATGCACAATCCCACTGTACTTGAAACTACGAAAAAATCATCGAATATGAATTTACATAAATTGGATCAATCCAATATTCAAATATGTGATTTAGAAACATTGTCACAAACACTTGGAGCAATGCATTCAAATAATAAAAATTTTCCATCGGACAAATGTTCACAAGTAGCTAAACAATTGAGTGCTTGTAATAATTCCGGTGGTATAGCAGATGAGTCAATGATCAATAGAGATATCATACCTGATATCGCTGCACACCATAAATATGTATCAGATGGAAATAAATCAATTTCCACTCAGGTGTCGAATTATCATTCAACTAATAATAGACACATACAGCCGAGTGATCTATCAAGACACTCGGATCACGTGTCCTGTGAAGATTTACTCGAGTTTGCATGCGACGGGCCAAACATTCACAGAACACGCGGTCCTCATAATGGAGAACAATCCGATGAGGTTCGAATAATGTTAAAAGTCTTACATGGACATTCGACACCGGAATCCTGTGTTGCAGCACTTAACATCACTAATTGGGATGTTTTGGCTGCAATTAAATTGGAACGTCTACAGGATTTACTCAGGAAAGAGAACAATTTTGTTAGCTTAGAAGATTGTAAAGCTATGTTGAGCCAATGTAGTGGTGATGTTGTTAAAGCAGCTACATTACTCAAAAGCGTGGATGACAGTGCATCAGTTTAAGAATCATGAACAATTATATTATTCAATTCGTAAATATTTTTATACCGATATTTTTAAGAATATAATTCATTTTTATATTTGTAAACCAAATAGCGCATGCATCAGAAACATAACCCAGTATTTTATTGACAATTGGATTTTTTTGACAAAAAAAAAAAAAAAAAATTTATTATATGACGACGACGACGATGATGATGATGATGATCAGATGATAACAACGCCGATATTAATTTATTTATTTATTATTATTTTATTTATTATTATTATTTTTTTTTTTTTGTTTGTTTTGAATGATAGATTCTATGAATAAAATTTTTAAATGACAATATCGATATGTGGAGGATTCATTTTATTTATGATTTATCTGTACATGGATAAATCTCTTAGATAATTTGTTTTTTCATCAGTCAAATTTTTCTCGTTTACAAACATTTATTATTATTAAATATAAAGATTCTGTAAGAAATCATGTTAATTAACATAAAAATCCAATAATAACGAACAAAGACTGATTGCATCGCGTCTTCGTGGAACAATTTATAACATATTTGTATTGATATAAATAGTAATATGAAGAAATGCTTGATAAACAATATAATAATAATAATAATAATAATAAATAAATAAAAGCAATTGTGTTTTATATTTTTATGTTATCAGTTTGATTATACAAGAGAGCTTGTAGTTGAATAGTAAAGTGCAGTATGTAAGATGAATTAATTAATTTGTTTACTTATGAATTTCATAAATTGTGATAATATACAAAAATTATGAATAGTCTCATTTCCTTACCCTCCTTTTTTTTTTTGTTTTTTTTTAAATTGTACGTTATTAAAAGAAAAATTAATGCCAAAAATTAATTGTAATGTGATAATTTCCATAGGTATAATGAACAAAATCATGATTATTGAAATAATTTTTTTTATTTTTCAATTCAAAAATATTTCCACATATGTATAATAGTATACATATATGAAAACATGTGCAAAAATCCAGGTGCATAGTGAAAGCATCAAGTATATATATATATTGCTTAAAAATGATGAGCCAATAGTGGAACATGAAATCAGAATCGTTTGAACAATATTTATTATTATTATTAATTTTTTATTTTTTTATTTTCATCCTTAGTTTTTACTTGGTATTTATTCCCAATCTTCATATCGACACAAACGAAACTTTCCATTTTTCACTTTCCAATTTAAATGAGATCACCGACCATACCAATACACCAATTTTTATTATTTTCATCAGATTAATAAAATTATAATACATGACAATACACTAATATGTATATGAAATGTTTCAAATGATTTTTTGATAGAATCTCAATATCGATCTGATATTTTCCACGAGTATTTAATAACCAACACTATTATATCAATTGATACAAACAATTTTTTTTTTTTTCTTTTGTAATTCACATTTTCACGTATTTTATAAATGAATTTAAATAATGTCCAAACGTTATATTTTATATAATTACTCACCTGACTAATCACTCCTCCCCCCCCCCCCCCCTTTTTTTTTTAAAAATTATAAATATACACAAAAATATTGCACACAAATGAAAGTTACATTTTTTGATGTCATGTTATAAAACAAAAAAAAAATAAATAATTATAAAAATGAACAGATGCAACTATAATTTGCTATACGTTATACAGATGAATTGTGACACGTGATTAATAAACAGTAACGAAAAATTCAACAAGTAATAAATTGAAATGCTACTCTGATTTCACACCATGACCGTGATTCGGTACAGATGCATTGCACACGGCACATCGTAAACACAAGCTGCAAGATACCGGAAGTAACCCATCATACAAATACAAACTCACCACTTTCTTGCATAATGCAAAATCGATGACATACTCTCAACACCGGCTGTCTTGATTACAACACAAAATGTTAATCAACACAGTCGCGATAAAAAGAAATCTGTACATTTTTCAACTTTAATTATATATATATATATATTATTTCAATTAAAATAAAAATAAACAAAAAAAAAATGTGCAATATATTCACTTGAATATATAATTAATCAGTAGTTCAATCATCAATAGTTTGATTTTGTAATATTCAATAAATATCTCGACTTATTTACAATTAATTTTCATAATAAAAAATTATTTTTTCAATTAATAAATTCATTTAATTATATAAGTCTTGTATACTTGAGTTTTTTTGTTTTGTTATCCTTATTGTTGTTGATGTTGTGGTTGTGGTTTTTTTTTATTTATACGTATAACCATTTTGTAAATATTACAATATAAAATTTTTTTAATAGAGTATATATATATATATATATATATATTTATTTATTGTATAATAAAGTACTGAATTACTGAGGCACGAAAATTGAAAGAAGTTATAAAAATAAGACAAAGCCGGAAAGGGGCGTTGAATATGCGTATATGCGACGATCGACACGCAACGCGGTTTGCTCTAATTTTAGATCTTGTCACTCCTAACGCCAGCTGGCACTACTCCTCCCGGGCTATTATGCACGTTTACACACTTATTTACACACATACACACGATAAGAACTACCTTCCTGGTGGCTTATAAACAGTGATGGTGAATGGTGGTGGCGACGACAACATTAAATTGTACAGCAGACGTGAATGAAAATTAAATTTTAACGGTGTACCGTTCCATAAAGACGGATAAAGACTGTCACATACATATGTATATAACAGATCTTATAATACTTTAGAGTTGATGAATTTAATATACAATTATAAATATGTATTTAAAACAATTACTACACATATTTTTCCTATGTATTTTTATTAATTGATATTTATAAAAAAAAAAAATAATAATAAATGAAAAAATAAATAAATTTTTATCTATTATTATTTTTTATTTTTTATTCATTATTATATGAAAATATATGAAGTAATTGGCTTTTTACTGTGGTGTATTATTGTAGAGCAGTTAATATAAATAAAATTTGCAAGTGACATCCTGTTGAATTAACAGAAGAGACACACGCATGCCTGCGGTCCGTCATCTCCTAAACGTGAAAACCGCAGCCAGATGTTTGTTTCTCGCGGCCCTGCATTTAACTTCTCATTTTTTTTTCTTTTTTTTTTCTCTTCTCTGTGGCCAGCTGCTCTGACCTCGCTATTCACTATATATTTCTTTCCCATAACATATATCAATGTTTTGTGTATGTATATGCAGGATATGCCATAGGTGTGCACGCCGGCCCACCTCCAAGTTAAATTTATCAACGGATCTTCGTATAATAAGCTAATCGGATGTATTATAAGGGGCGTCGTTCCTCGAAGTCTTAAGTATACATCAGCTTAGAGCCGCGGGAAGAGTGAAGAAGAATCGTATAGAGCCGAGTCGAAGAAAACAATGAGAGGAAGTTAAGGTCCAATGGCTACGTTGGATTTTCCTTTGTCGACATTGCAGTTAACATTATATGAATCTATGGAAATATATCCCGTATATATAATATATATGTGAATGACTCATGTTCATTTATTATCCGCACATGCACAGATTGCTCGATTTTTATAGCCAACATGCCAAGATCCAATTTTTTATTTTTTATTATTGCTTTTCCTTATTCCATTAACACTACCACACTCTTTGTGTAAGTGTTTCTTTTTTTTCAGTAGATGATTAGTTTGCCACTTGCATTACGATATATCTAGAAAATAATGACATCCCAGAATGATATTTAGATATACAATGGTATTTATATACAATACCAATTTTCACGTTACTCCGTATGGGAATGACTTTGTAATTTAGTACACAATTTCACATACTTTCACTTGTCTCTCTGTACTCGAATTATATCCATCAATATTATTTTTCATACTGACAATTTCACAAATTAGATAATATTTAATATCAATTTAAATATAATTTGTGGATTTTTATAATCTGAAATTATAAAAAAATTAGCAGTTACTTTTTTTGTTGAGATTCTTTTTTTTTTTTTTTTTTGTCAATATATACGATCTTGAGCATAGATTGATGTGGAGCAATGATAACGATCAGTATAATCAGTCCCAGTTTCTGTCTAAACTTACAGTCTATTATTTCTCGTCTTCTTCTTCTTCTTCTTTTCATTTTTTTTTTTTTTTTTTTTTTTTTTTCATAGGCATTGCTTATAGGTCCCGGTTCCGGTGACGTTGTAGTAGTGAACTCTAAGAATGAGCCAAGCCTTTGAAACAAGTGAAACACCTGTGCCAACTGGGGCGCATCGAAGGAACACAGACGGATGAACGAGCGAGAACGGGTGGTTAAAACAGGTGGGCTCGTGCGCCGGGATTGCCTGACCGGCTGGTCTCCTCACTCGACAGGCCATGCAGTTTGACTTAATTCATGAGGATTATCCAACCCAGAAGCGCCGCACCGCTTGCACCAACCCTGAATAAAAGATGGAAATCAGCATGCGTTGATTACGATCGTTTATCGTTCCTTCAGGCGCTTACACATTAAATTCTGGTTAGCTGTTCGTATTGTTGCAAGAATTTATTGCAACTACAAATGTCAATATTATTTGATTTATTCATTAGATATTAATTAGTTTGATAATATAATGTAATAATTTATAAATTTGAAAATCATTGGAGAATTAGAGTCACACCAATTAATTCATGATAGTCAAGATATTAATAGTATCCAAAAAAGTATAACCTAATTTGCACTATTTATTATACTTACTTTATTTATTATATTTCATTTTTTTTTTTTTTTTTTTCTCTAGTTGATGAAAGAAAATTTTGATTTTATTATTTAATTTTTTATTTCTAGTTTATAAAAGTTGATGGAAAAAGCAAACATTGTCTTTATTAAATATGATATATATATATATATATATATATGTATACATATCAGCCCTCTACATTCAAATAAAATAAATAAAAATGCTTATAGTTAATTCATTGACGCCAGCGCCATTTTGAAATACGATAAATCATATTTTATAAAATATGAGTAAAAAAAGTGAAAGTCAAAGAATAAAATGCAGCAATATTGGGCAAAAAGAGCCCGGTGAAACATTATTATTCGTATACAAAGGATTACATCGCTCATACCACGTGTGTCGATGGTTCTGACGTGATAGATTTAGCGATATGTGGGAAGGTTGGTCCACACTAAATTCATATGCATGAATTTATATTATATGGTACTTATTATGCGTACAGGTGGTTATGTTTGCATATATATACATACTGTTAAGCTACTGCTTAGATAACAATGATGGACAACAGCTTACCAGTTTGATATTCATTAACCTGATTAAATTTGGATGTCTCATTATGTATAATGATATACAATGATGAAAAAGAAGAAAAAAAAAAAATATTATTATGAAATTTTGTGGAATTATGAGGTGCAAATTGATAGATAAATCTTTATCAATTCAAAACATTTGAATGAAGCAACAATAAAGATATGTATATATAAAACATTGGCTATAACCTAAAATTCACAATAATAATGAAAAAAAATATTATTAATTATTATGATTGTATTTTTTTAATTATTACAGAATATTATAAATTTATAGTAATATGTGATTTATGATGATGATATGTAGGGTTGGTCTATTATACGTAAAGTATACACACATAATTGAACTGCATCATCAACATATACATTGTATTTATTATCAAGATGTATCTCTACATAAATTTCAAGAACCGTAAGGGAGAATATTTTGAATAGAATGAAAAGATTGATGTGCTTGAGAAGCTTCACAATTGACTGTATATTGTAAATGTAAATTTAATTAATAATTCTTTTTTATATTGGCACAAGAAAATTGAGTTGAATTTATAATGCAAATGATAAAATATAAATTTTTTACAAAGGTTTTATCATGATTTATATAAATATGGTAAGAAATAAATTTTTGAATAGAATAATACATTTGTCCGATGTTTTAGAAAAATTAATATTTTTTAAATTTATTTATTTCAAGTTCACTTGATTTATATTGGAAAACGGAAAAATAAATCAAATGAGATTTTGATAAAATCATGAATTGTAGTTTGACTTTACTGCGATTAATTCAATATTATTATTATTATTATTATTTTTTATACAAATCAATTAGAGTTGAAGTTTTGAATGAAAAAAAAAAACTTTTACGTTAATTTGCAAAACCGAAAAACTCTCCTATTACAAAAAATTGCATTCAATTGATACGAATATGGAGAGTCTAATACAAAAAATTATAACTATACATAGATATAATTAAATGATGAATATTTAGAAAATGACTGAAATAATAATCGAATTGTAGAGTTCTCTGCTTACAAACGTATATTAAAAAAATTATCGTGAATGATATGAGTCATATATAAATGAACTATATCCATATGGTGGATAGAACCAATAACGTATTCCAACATTTATTTGATGGATTTTTTAGCTTGCACATGCTGTTGAGAAATCGCTCATACTTCATATGCAGAATAAACAATATAAGGGTGGGATTGAATGCTCCACCTCTCATAACGTCTAGCCAATCACATCACTCGTAGAACTAATAGAGTCCATTTTACGCCCACGTGATCTACCACGCCTATGCAATTGAGAGAGTAGTGGTTGCGGAACTGGTAGTTTGTATTTAGTAGTGGATTTGTAACATCGTGTCTTTACTTGCCCACATAGATTATTACTACGTGCCGGTTAAATCAATAAAGTAATGAACACCAGTACGCGTGCGTACTCCAACTCAAAAGATATATATATTCATATTCTCATCTACCATTATTCTTCTCGTTCTTGATGACTTTCATAAATTCCGTGTTGATCACAGTTCACAATCAATTATTTTCAAATTATATTTGTTAACTACAATACATTTTATGATTATATTATTTCATAAAATTAAAATTTAACCACAATTTTTCACTGAATGTTCCTCTATTATGAATAATATTTTTATTTTACTTATTTATTAATTTTTTTATATAATTATATTTTACAATAATTCAGTTTTCTGAAAAATCTCTGTTTAACCTCCAAATTTGAACTGTTCAATATTTAATAGTATGAAATATTCACTTGGACAATTATTTTCTTTTACACGTACACAAAATATCTCATGAAAAATCTCTTATTTTATTTGAATAATAAATATTCACTAGCTATAAAATTTTATATGCGTTCAATGAATTTTTTTCTTTTTTTTTTTTTGTCGAAACTTCTCTAACTTTATAAAATATCCGTACTGATATATACATATATATGGATATAATTAATTATCTCACCGTCTTATGATTGATATATACTGGAAGAGGTCAATGCCGAACTTACTTGTTGCCTTTAAAGCTACTATTCAAAAACGCGTAACCATGGTGCACGTGACAAAGTACTTCCGCTGGTTCACCGCATATCGTGACGAGAAATACAGTGCGTCGCGTGTCCTAAATCGACGCGACACTCGATCGCTTAATGAATACCCATGAAGATAATCACTTGATAATATGTCACGCCTCGCTTCCATTTTAGATTGAAAATACGCGCGACTACAACTGTAAAAACGGTACAATCAGCGTCAACTCATATCAACGGATTGAAATAAATTGAATATAAAAGAAATATATATATATATATATATATGTTTTCTATTATTATTTTTGAAAATTTAATTTTTATTTTCAATTAATTAACAAAATATAAAACCTAAAGTTTTTATGTTATTCATAATTTTTTTTTTTTGTTTTTCTTTTTGTTTAACAACAATAATAAATAATTTAATAAAATTTGATAATTATTTTATTTAAATTATATTTTATCTAGTTTTGAAAATCAAATTTTATTTATACATATATTTTTTTTTTTGTTCAATTAATTATGATGACGTTTTAAAAATTTTTTTTTTTTTCTTTTGATATTGATATTATGCAATATCATATTTAAAATAATTATAATATATATTTTTTATTCATTTATGAATAATTATTCAAGTTTGAACCGTAACGACATTCATTTTATTAAATTATTCCATCAAATTTTATTACACTGTATAATTGTAATAATACACGAAATTATCTTTATCAGTATAATAATTAATAATTTGATTTATATTTATTTTTAATACTAAAATTTATTTTATTATTATTATTTTTTCTTTTTTTATCAATACCAACGAGTTATATCAATAGTGATGATTTATGTGTATGGAAAATGCAACGATATTGATATAAAATAAAATAAAATTTATATTTTGTAGAATTATTAAGTCAATTAAGACAATGAAAAATTTTAATTTAATACAAAATTGTTTGGATTAATTTATTAATAGATAATATTTTTAATACGATTAGTTACTCACACTTGTCTTTGATCACAAGATGTTGAAGGTGATGAGTTGTAAAAGGAAATGGCGATTGATACTTTAATTATAGCAACGTATCAAGATGTATACAGCTCCTCATTCTATAATCTAATAATCTGCTTTTATAATTGCACATACTCAACTGACCGAGTGGAAATATTATCATGCAAGACTCTTCAATTTATTTTATATATCAAATATATTTTTTATATTGTACTGGTTTAACTGTACAAGGCGGAGTCAAATAAAACTCTAGGAATTTTGAAATAAATAAATAAATATATAATAAAAAATATGGCATTACCAACATTTATTATTGATACTATTTGATTTTATTCATTTATTTATTTATTTATTACTATTATTATCTTTCAAATATTTTTATTCGAAAAAAAAAAAAAATGAAGGTCCAATGCAATTAATTTTTTTTTATTTGAGAAAATAAATTTGTTATTTACATTTTTTTCTATTTTTTTTTTTTTTTTTTTTTTTTTTTTTTTCTTTATTTTTATATAAATATGCGTATATGAAGTGCCGACGGTGCGGAATGGATATTATTTGTAATACAGTGAGGATAATGAAGGGAAAAAAAAAAAAAAAAAAAAAAAAAAGTAACAAAAGAAGAAAGAATTGGACCGTTTGTTTCATGAGTGGAGTTTAATGGCAATATATAAAAGAGATAAGAAAATATAAAGAATAAATACTTTTTTTTTTTTTTTTTTTATTCATGGTGTACTACATTACTTTGTATAAAGAAAGCGGTGTGTGAACGTCGATTAGCACACAAGGCGACTATATCCTTCGGTAGGCGTCCATGGGGTCATTCAATTGGTCGATCATCTGGTAATGGTTGGTGGGCGGGATGGATGCGCGGTGAAGGTGCGCAACTTGGTCTTCATCATAACTTTGGTTTGCGCCACTTATGCGGTCCCCACTGCCTCTTCTCCCCTCTTACATATATTTTTTTTTCTTTTCTTTCGTTTTTTTTTTCTTGTTTTTTTTTTTTTTTTTTTTTTTTGTTCTTTCCTATTCCGTGTAGCATCCATTCTTTCCGCGCTTTGTAGCATCGAACAGGGCAAGGTCCGAAGGGTAATGCCGTGCGCGAGCTCAAGGTGTCTTAAATCTTGATCTCACCTTTTCAAATGGTGGGGGGAAGGTAGTCTGGGCAAGCTTCAAGCCGCCGAACGGAAGCCAATCTGCTTGAATCCAGCGGAGCGCGAGCAGTCACGGTATATCGCCAAACATATAGACAAGTTTAACGTGCGGGGTGTTTCTCAGTGACTCGATACATCACTCACAAATATTTTATATTAATTCAATCTATATAAATATTTGACATAATATAATTATATCGATTTTAAAAATTAAAAAAAAAAAAAACATTCAGTACAACAGTGAATTTATTTATACACACACACACACGCCCGCACAAAATTATCGTAATTTCATCAATTTATTATAAACAAAAAAAAAATAATATACATACATATATATGTATATATATGTATTTTTTTTTTTCTTTATTTCTTTCATTATTTTCCATGTAAATCGTGATTTTTTTTTTTTTTTTCTCTCATACATATATTTATAAACCAAAAAAAATAAATAGATAAATAAATAAATAAATCAATAAATATCCATGTATCATCGTGAAATTAAATCATGCACATTATACACATAAAAAATAATAAGTGTATAAAAGTGTAAATTTAAACAAAAAAGAAAAAAAAATAAAAAAAAATTTCCATATATTAATAAATAAATATAATAAGTGTTACTTTGTTATAATGATCGGTGGGACGGTAGCAACTCCTCCAGGTACTGTCAAACCCGTAGCAGTAATCAATGAGATTGTAGTTGTGGATAGTATCAGTAATACGGGTGTTCACAGTGGTAGTGGTAGTGGTAGCGGTAGCGGGAGTGGTAGTGGTAGTGGTAGTGGCAGTTGCAGTGGAAGCCCAGCTACGGGGGTTACACGAACGACCTTTAACAAAAACAATAATATAATTAATAATAATAATAATAATAATAATAATATTAGTGGAAGTATTGTTGCTACAGGGAATAGTGTGAATAATGGTAATGGTAATTCTACTAGCAAATACTATTGTCAAAAAGATGAAAATGCGACGGGAAATGTGGGGATGACTGTTTCCCGACCTTGGGAACCGCCATCGCCAACTCGAATTCAATCTAGGACACGATTATTCCAGATTCATCCAACGCACAATCATCACCCGAGTCATAATTCAACGCCAATTTCAGCGGTATCAACAGCACCCACAGTTGAAGGTTATTATTATATTGTGTGTTTTTAATATGATTTTTTATTTATGAAAAAATAGGATATTTTGTTTGGTTTTAATGAGTGAGTAAGGAAAGGATGAAGAGGGAAAATTGTAACGATGGAGGTTTGTTGGTGTATTTTTGTAGTTATTATAATTTTAAAATTTCAATTGGATATTGTAATTGTTGGAATAAATTGGTGGAGAATTATGGGATTTTACTGATGATATTAGCGGAAGTGATGAATTGTTTGGTTTACTTATATTTGCTGTTATTTTTACACGATACGTCTTTTAGATAGTGTAAAAATTACTCGTTTTCTCATTAAAAAATATTTTTTATGAATATAATTTCAGCACTGATAAGATGAATAATTCAATGTGAATACATTTCAATTGATATTAAATTAATAAATTTTAATTTATATATTTTTTCGATATTAATTTGATGACAATTTTTTGTTTGTTTGTTTGTATAAATTATATTTATAAAATAATATACATGAAAAAATTTGGAAAATTTGTATCAATAAATTTTTATAATATAATCAACTCAAATTTATACGAACACGAGATTCACGTACTTGACATTGACAAATTTTCATCGACACGGTTGTGAAAGTATTGGATATGTTAAAAGTGTAGCAGCTCTTGCAAAACCGGTTTTTTTTACATGTTAAATAAGTCTCGTAAATTCTTCAGTTCGTTTGATCAACTCTTTTTCTCATAAGATACCGACACAGTTACTTTCCGTTTCATTATTACTCATCATGTATAATTCTATTTTTTTTTTTTAATTTTTATTGCCGCGAATGATAAAAAAAAGAAATTTTTCTTTTTCGCATTAATTAATTCATTAATTAATCATAAATACACGTTCATTGATTTCGCAAAAAAAGAAAGGAAAAAAAAAACAACAACAACAACAACAAAAACGTGTAGCAGGTGAAAAAAATCTTGTGATCCACACAACTCAAGATATTTGATAATCAACTGCATCAACAAAATCTTTGCGCCCTCACGTTCCGTAAACAGGTGATGAGTATCCGAATGCTACCGTATAAATTATAACCTTTCTAAAATACCCAACCATCCATTTTATTATTATATATATGTATAACTTGATAATTATAGACATTTATGTGGGAAAAAAAAAAAATCACTACTTCACTGTGCACTGAAATAAAAATAATCAAATCAGATACACAAAAAAAAAAAAAATTTTTTTTTTGTTTTTTTTTAAATTCATAAAATGTTTGATAATAAATATATATATATATATTTTTTTTCAACTTGATTTTTCAGGTGCAGGCCTTCAGAATTGTAATGCAAACGCGACATTTTCCGGTAGCACTATTGGTGGATCAACAAGACAACGTCTTTTAGAGTTATCGCACGGATTGGGTGCACTACGGCATTACAACGATTTGGCCAATCATGTTTTATCTCTGAATCAGCAAGGTGCTGTTGTTACCAAGCTCTTAGGTGAGTCCTGCAATGTATTTTACAAAAAAAAAAAATATTTATATATATATATATTTCACAGTTTTTATTGGTAAAATATTGTGAATAATATTCCACACTCGACACTTTGGCCATTGAATTCACTTGTTCCGGTACATTTTCTATATATTTATACATAACAATATAAATTGTTGTATTTTACATAATTAAACAAACAAAAATTTCAATTCAATATTTATATAATAAAATTATCACAAAATCCTGAGAATTATATTATTCACTGATTTATTTATTTCTTTTTTTTTTAACGATAAAAATATATAGAAATGACTCGTTGCAAAAGAAAAAAAAAAAAAAAAAAACTTTTTGGTTTTTGTTTAAAAATAAATTCTGAAGGTTATGCTTGTATCAGAGGAAGAATTTAAACAAAAAAAAAAACAAAAAAATTGTGCAGAGAGAGAGAGAGAGAGAGAGAAAAAAAAATAACATGGCAACTTGAGACAGTGAAGCGGGCGCTCGCGCCAATCTCGCTCGCTTCATTTTTTTTTTTCTTATTTCTCCACCTCAGGCTCTCTCGCCTCTCGTTAACTTTACGAGCTACTCGTAAAAATACCGTTGGAACGCGCGCTCGACGCCCAGTAATGTCTTCATTTCACAGTACCAACTCTTTAAATTTCCGTTTGAGATGAATATAATGTGTTATAATCGCACAATTACTTAACTATGAGGGTCAATTTATTTATCTACCACTTTTAGGTTATTTTTATTTTATTTTTATTTTATTTATTTTTTTGTCACAACATTCGATTTTTTTTCTATATACAAATAATATTATCTTGAATTAATTAATTTATGATAATAGAATTGCTGATAATTTAAATTGATTCGAGTAATAAATTGACAATGAATTAATTTCTAATTAATACATTGTCAATTTATTATTATTTATTACTTATTTATGTAAAACAAATTAAATAAAAAATATATATTACGTGTGATTGATATAATGATGTTAAATACACTACGACATGCCAACAATTGAATTCACAAGGATTAAATACATGAGATTAGATTGATTTAAACTATAGTTTATATTTACTTTATATATACGATTTATGGGAATTTAATGTGACATGGACTTTTTTTTTTTTTTTTGTTTCTCCACTCAATTCAATATTTATTATTCAAAAGTCATTTAATTCGTATAGTGCATACAAAAATAATAATACGTATTTCGTGTTTGAATGCTCGAGTGCACACATTTTTTTCATGTGTATAATAAATAAATAAAAAAATAAAAAATTTATCACAAATTAAAAAATTATAATACATGAAATAAAATGATGAATTATATGTATTGTGTATTTGTTGTTAATGAACTATTGCAATGAACAAAAGAGATAGAAATAGAGAGAAAGAGAAAGAGGAAAAAAAAAAAAACGAAATTGGGTGGGAATAAAATTGAATATTATGATGAGATAAAAGTGACGACACACTCACACTATCCAATTATAATAATCAATTTTTATTATTCATAAAGACTCTTGTTGTACATTATCATAATGATGTATTGAAAAAAAATAAAAATAATAATAATAATAATAATAAGAAGAAGAATAATAAAAAGAAGAAAAAGAGGAGAAAGAGGAGGAGAAAGAAGAAAAATAGTCATAAGAGTTGAGAAAAAAGATGCCATATATTAACAGAATAATAATTTGTAACTATTATCATTTATAAGTTTTACGAGTAAGTAATATTGAACGTAAAAATTTTTTACCACAAACTTTCTCAATAACTTTCCCTTGGTAAACAAATAAACTTTGTTCAATTTACATTGTCATCAACTTATATATATTACACGTCACGTAAAACTCATCCGGAATGAGGTACTGAATATAAAGATGAAAAAACAGGAAAAAAAAAAAAATAATAATAAATAATAATCATAAATAAATAAATAAATAAATAAATAATAAGTGCATAAAGAGAACAGGAACAGAGGGAATAAATGAGTGTGATGATAACTTGGCAATCGTCCGGTTTTGAAGTCATGGCACAGCCCTTTTCCTCAATTCATAAGTAAAATTAAACAAAAAAATGAAAGAAAGAAAGGAAAAAAAAAAAATTACTGAGCATTGTAATTGCGCAAGCGGTGTATGCGGTTTCCTTAGTTGAATGCACGTCTCATCAATCTTTTATCGAGGATTCGAGCAAACAAAAGCAGAAGAAAAATAAAAAAAAAAAGAAAAAAAGAAAAGAATAATATAAGTCGCAAGTGAGCGAGGAAAGACGAAGTTGAGTGCAATGGCGGAGGAATTTGCTCGAGGCACGGATACCTATTAGATGGGTAACATCGTTTATACCTTGGCACGCACTTCTCTCGTGGGAGCGCACGCGATTTGTACCACCGCCACTTCAGTTCCTCTCTGATACTATTATTGTTATTAATAATAGCACATAATGACCGATAATTGCTTAAATCTGTATTTCTCTGGCTTCTATTACGTTTACAGTATCATTTAAATACGTGTAAGTTCTTCTCATCGATCTGTAAACTCATTTATAAATTCATTTTTATATTTATACACATCAATGTTGGGTATAATAATGTCGTATATGTCCTTATTGGAGTTGAAGTTGACGATGAAGTGCGTGTTACATCCAATCATATTATTCATAACTATACATATCCTATTTATCCATATAAAATATTCACCAATTATTATTATTTTGTTTTTTGTTTTTTTTTTTTATTACATCCAACTCTTTTAATTTTTTATTATTGATATATTTCAATAATAATTTTTCATCAATTCAATTATAATTCATGACTTTTTCAAGTGTCATTCTCTTCATTTTTCTTCATCTGTTTTATTTATTAATTAAAAATAATTAATTTTATATTATTTTTTTATTTATTTATTGCAGGAACTCTTCGGCCACCGGGTCTTATTGGTGGAAGTAAACCAAAAGTTGCAACTCCCGCTGTTGTTTCAAAAATTGAACAGTATAAAAGAGAAAATCCAACGATATTTGCGTGGGAAATTCGAGAACGACTTATATCTGAAGGTAAAATTATTTTGTTTTTTTTTGTTTTTTCAACTTTAAAACAATAATTAATTATTTTGTCAATGAATAATTCAAAATTATATCAATATAGAATTTAAAAAAAATATATATTTAATGTAGATACAGTAGTTTGATAATTATTTACAAATTACTTGGATAAAATCTAATGTATCTAATGATTTATCACTATTGATTCAATATAAAAACACTAAATTATTGATATAAATAATAATAATAATTGTTAATAGGAGTTTGCAGTAATGCTACAGCGCCATCAGTCAGCAGTATAAATCGAATTTTAAGAAATCGAGCGGCTGAGCGTGCCGCTGCTGAATTTGCACGAGCTGCTGGATATGGATTGTACGCCGCCGGGCCAAATGCCTATTTCAATTCTACACATCATCATTCTACGGCGCCACATCATCTTCCGGGGGGTTGGCCATCACCCGGAGCATCTGGTCATCCCTGGATGCTTCCACCATTAGCTACTGGAATTTCTGGAGCTGCCTCGGCTCTTTTACTTCCGCCTTCACTTAGTCCGGGAGTGAATGCATCGTCATCAACAATTGGAGCGAGCCCAGAACGGGCATTTCGCACTGCCGATGCTATTGCTCGTGGCTACATGCAAGGTAATTAAAATTATAATTATTTGTTATTACTTATTGAACATTATACATATACACGTATCATTGAGTTATTTAATATTCAATAAATTAATTGTATATAAATAATATCAATTTAATTAATTTTATTATACTAATGGTTTGTTTAAGAGAGAATAATTTTATATCTTTCAATTTTACTCTATCATCATCAAATTTGTATTATTTATATATGTGCAACGTGTCAATTAGAGAATGAGTGAACAGTTAACATATGCAAAAAAAAAAAACTATTATTTATGCACTCACAGTGATATTGCAGACAATTGTTTACAGATAATGATGGTGATGATGGGAGTATGGATGGATCTGAACAACCGAAATTTCGTCGAAATCGAACGACATTCAGTCCTGAACAGCTTGAAGAATTAGAAAAAGAATTTGAACGATCGCACTATCCGTGTGTATCAACTCGTGAAAGATTAGCGTCAAAGACATCACTGTCAGAAGCCAGAGTTCAGGTGAGCACGATATTATTTATTATTTATATAAAATTTTATTCATAATAAATATCATATAATTGAATATGATGAAATACAAAAAAATATATTGTGATGATGATGATGATGATGATGATGGTGATAATAGTAATAATAAAAGGGAAGAAAAGAAAATTATTCTACCGTGGCATATGAATTTGTCTAAAGTGGCTGCAAACTCACGATCTTTCTAACGGCTTAACTCGTGACTCTTAGGTTTGGTTTTCCAACAGACGAGCGAAATGGCGGCGACATCAACGCATGAATCTATTGAAACGTTCACCACCACCACCACCACCACCACCACCACCACAAATACAATCAACACCAACTCCAACAGCAACATCTACGGGATCACGAAATGTCGTATCCGGAAGTGCTTTGGATATAAAACGTGCGCCAGTTTCCTCCATCGGCGGTATGGGTGGCGAAAATAGTGCCTTTCACGCGGTTGTTACTACAACACCGTCAATTATAGATCGTACACCCATAATAAATACTCGTATTGATAGAAAACCAAGTTCATTTCGAATGATTAGTCAACTTGTTGGTGAAAATTCACCGGAACAACAAACTGGCCAAGTGAGTCCAGGAATAGGAGAGAGTTCAATTTCCGAATCGAGATTGGATATTAAGGAAGTCGAATCTATCGAGGATGATGAAGAAGAAGAAGAAATTGATGTACAAGATTCTGATCAAGAATTTTCTGTATCATCACCAGTCACTTGGCAAGAACATTGGACTGATCAACAGCCGCTTGAGCTCACAAAACATGATCGTTAAATTAGTCATGTGTATATGAGAGGTATTTTTTAATTTTTTTTTTTATTTATTCATTTATTTTTTTTGCCCTCTCTCTTAAATTATTATCAATAAATGGTGCAAAAATAGTTCAAATGCAAAATGAAAAAAAAAAAAAAACAAAAAAAAAACAAAAAAAAAATGACGGTATACCCAGTGCTTACTAATGATAAAATATTTTATATCATGAGCTTTATTTAGATAAATACAATCAAGTGACACAGAAATAATTAATTTGATTATGAAAAAAAAAAAAAAATCTCTTCTAAATTATTATCAATTTAAAGGCGGAATAAAGACAAAAAAAAAAGTGAAAGAAGGAGTGTAAAGATTGCGGGATGAGGAGTAGGGGATGTTGTGAAGAATTTAAGCAAAAATATTCTCCAGTCACTGATAATTAATATAAAGCAATTAATAATTATCCATCCAAAGAAATTATATTATATATATATTAAGAATTATAATATTATGAAAATGGCCGCTGTGTGCTAATGTAATATGGATTATTTCCACAGTACTGTATTGATAATCAGAATTTCAAAAAAAATCTTTGTAAATAATTTTATTTTATTTTATTTTATTTTATTTTTTTCCACTCATTGATATATATACGAAATAATGCCAGCATTATAATTCTACCATTTTATTTCACATTTTTTTTTTTTTTTTTTTTTTTCCTGATTGTTTGATAAATTTCAATAACAATTATAAAAAGACTTGGTGAGATCTTCTAGATTATTTAAATTCGTAATATTAATTTTTTGAAGAAAATTCCTAAAAATAAATATAAAGTCATTTTGTTTAATAATATACTTGATACTTATTTTAAACAATAAATCGACAATTCTATAGAATTTTATACCGAATATTTAACGAATAAATTGCATTTATTGATTGAAAATTTTTGATAAATTTGATTTTTTTTTTGTTTTTTTTTACAATAACTTTAATTGATTTTGCACTTTATTCACGGTCAAATATTATTTCGATTTCGCATTCTTCCTCCACATTCTTCCAAAAACAAAAAGATTACGGATTTTTAAAATGTATGAAAAAAAAAATAATAATAATAAAATATGACAGGATAATATTGGAGACGTGAAGCAATGCACAAACAAACAAACAAAAATATTTATATAAATTAATAAATAAAAAAAAAAAAACAAAAAAACAAAAAAAAAATCGCGATTTTTATTATTATTCAATATTTATTTCGGTATTTATTCGGTATTTCAATTTTATTGATGAAAAATATTTTTGAAATAACAAATTTTATGTTATTCAAACCAACAACAACAACAACAACAACAACAACAACAAAAATGTTTTTAGAAGTAATAAATAAATTAAATATACACAAATAAATTTTTTTAATATAATAATAATAATAATAACAAATAATAAATAATAAATAATAAATGCGCACAGAAATATTTGAATATATAGTGAATAGTAAAATTTCATTGATAATATTTCACATTTAAAATGAGCTCTATCATTAAATCTCCATGCCGATTTATAGAAGTAAGTATAATATCAATATTCAAATGATACATGAAAAAAAAAAAAAAAAATATATATATGTAGCCAAGGTGTAAATAGTTGAATAGATATTTGTCAAAACAGTGATACAGTGTAGTGTAACTAAACGAATAAAACTACCCTCGTCGACATCTCGTCCAAAAAAGTGCGAGAAAGAATGGATGGGCGAGGCTCACGTTCCACAGTTAGACTGAAGAAAACGAGAACGTAACAATTACTATCTGAGACCGATCAGCGCAGAAAGATTAACGATCTTATTCGTACTGGGACGTCGGGTGCCTGAACGCGATTGCCCATGAGACGAGGGGCACATTAAAGTCACCTTTTTCTCTTCTCAATGAGATATTGCTGTGGTCGAAGAACCACCTCTCCTTTTTCTCACTACTCTGCGCTTCTCATCATTTATTTTTCACCATTTATTATATATCTATTTTTTTTTTTTTTTTTTTTTTTTTTTTTTCCCTGCTACCGCCCCCAGAATACCTTGTAACTCATCTGATAACGGACAATCATTCGTACATGTTAATTATATACAAAATAATGTTATTTTATCATGAATATTTTTATTCATTTTTTGTATTTAATATTTATACACATTAAATTATTTTATTGTATAATTCAATGAAATTTTTAATATTAATCAACAATTTACAATTAAAATTTACACCAATACCTATTATATTATATTTATTATAATAATAATAATAATTATTATTATTATTATTATTATTCACGTATCAATATTTATAATGGGCCCTATATAAAGATATATAAAAGTATTGTCTCGTGGGAAACGGGACCAATTTTCAATGTTCTGATAATATCCCAGGTAAAAATCTATTTATATGTTGTATTCATCAGATATAAAAATAAAAAAAAACAAAACAAAACAAATAAAAATGAGGGAGTAAAAGTGAGAAAACAAATCAAACAAACAAAAAAAAAAGTAACAAAAAAAAAAAGGCAAATATATCCTATATATTCTATATACAGTTTTTCGTTATTATTTTTGTTTGTTTTTTTGTTTGTTTTTGTTTTTTTTCGTGGATGGCAATAATGCGCTGATCTTGAATTAGTGGTGTAGAGTGGCGGAGAAAGAAAAGGAGTGCCCGATGATTTCTCGCCCAATTAGAGTCGACCGGGCTATAAACTTCTTAGCGGATAAGATAGGACCATCCCGGGGTCCTGTATCTCCGTGGTCCGTGAGTCCACGCGGTAATGTCCTCTGGCTGCTGCGGCGTCTCTTCAACCTCCGGAAGCCAAAGGAACGTCGACTGCAGTCACACATACATACATACATACATACATACACTGAACACAACCAACACAACCAACACACAACGACATAAAGTCTCATAATAAAAGTCATGGAGCCCGAACGTTGGTCAGTATAAACGTACCTGAGCATTTGGACGTGGCTAATTGGCTCGTCCAGTGACCATTGACCTCGTCGACGATTTAATCCACTCGGTTGGTATATTGATACTCAATGACACAAACATGTTCCTCACCATGCTACAACTATCAATTAAACTGCAAAAAATTAGGGGTTTCACACTCTTCACACACCCAATGATGTATTGTTTGCAATTCATTAAAATTTTTTACTTCTATATTTCATTTATTCTCTTTCTTTCTTTTTTTTTTTCCTTATTTATTTATTTATCTATTTTTTTTTTTTTTTTTTTCATTTTCTCTCATTTAAAATCAAAATTGTACAAAATTGAAATAAAATAAGAGGAGAAACTGATTGAATTGAAAAAAAAAAAAAAATTGTGTTCTACAGTGCAATGTACGATTATAAAAACACAAATTTTACAGAATGCTTGAACATATATTTATATATATATATCTATTAGTGTGTGTTTTTACTATGTTGCGTACTCACGTGCAAAGATGTAAAAAAAGAGATTGTATTGGCTTTAAAGTTATGGCGCTGAAGCAGATCTCATACTCCACACCCAGTCGGTTGGTTGAAATGGACCGACTAGGATGGTGTCGCAGTGATGTACAGCGACAGAGTTGATAGCGTTACAAGAGCTACTAACCCTTCTCCTTAGCTTCCCCTCGGCGTGCCACACTCTGCTCTTTTTCTTCTTGTATCAATTCACCGCTCTCACCTTCCTCTATCTTACCACAAGTGCATCGCACCTTTTCTCTTCCACTTGTCGTGTGTTTTTTTTTTTTTTTTTTTTTTTTTTTTTTCGCTCAGCCATCTTTTCACGCATCGACTTATAAAGACACGCACTCTAACCACACCTCTCCTCACTACTCCCTTCATTTCACTTTGCCACTTGTTTCTTTTTAATTTTATTTATTTATTTTTTTTCTTTTTTTTAATTTTTTATTCTCACTTCTTTTATATTTGTTTTATTTTTTCTTTTTTTTTCTTTTTTTTCTTTCACTCGTATCTTTACGTAACTTTTTTTTTTTATTTATTAGTTTAAATTATATTTGTGTGTGTGTGTGTGTGTGTTTTGTCTTCATGTTTGTCCCTTTTATTCTTTGAAAATAAAGAAAATTATCAAATTAGGAATTTATTATATCGTATCATGTACCATTAGTAACTTCAATAAAAGCAATAATTCACACTTATAACACACGATAGCAGTGAAAAAAATGAAAAAAAAAAAAAAAAATTATTTACAATATTAATTTTTAACTATAACATTGTTGAATGACAAAATAAAATAATAATATTATTTATTTATTTTTTTTTTAATTGACGCGTAATTAAATAATTTTTTACAATTTAATTCATAAAAATATTTATTTATGATACCAAGAGAAAAAAAAATTTTTTTTTTTGTTTTTAATTTTGTATTTTGTCAATCATTCAAGATTGTCGATATTATCACCTGCTTCCTTGTTATACTTATAAACACATGCACACACACACACACACACACACGGTGTTCAATTATGCGTGGCGTGGTGTTGGTTATTTGCAAAGGGGAGCATTGATTTTCGATAATCTGACATTGGCTCCAGGCCAAAAATATTATATATATATATATATATATATATAGCAGAATCAACTTCCTGATTGCTCTTCTCTGTGATGAATGATTCACACTATAACAAATAAAATACGTGAATAGTTTAATTGTAATAATAAAAAATAATATCCAGATACCTATTAACTTTATAATCATAATCATTAATTTTAATGATTAAATAAAAAAAAAATTTTATAAAAAATTTTTTGTAAATATTTATAATTTTTTTTTTTTTTTTCTAATTTTTATATAATTTATATGTATACGTGGCAAAAATTTAAATCATTTTATAAATATCGAAATAAAAATAATAATAATACAAATGATAAATGAATTTTACCTGGTGTATCTTCAGTATAAAATTGCGAGTGGGAGAAAGGAAAAATATTGAGTATACAAATTTATTTGCATGTTGAATGGAATCTCATTTATTATTTTTATCACGAAGATGATCGAATCGAATTTTTTTTTTTTACTTGAATTTATCGGCAATCAATCAACTTGGACGATTTTAGTGGTTCATGTTAGAATATCAACTTTTATAAATCGACATTGACAATAAACTTTACGTAGTGCGATCATTTTTATTTGCATTTTTCGTGCGTTGAATAAAATATGCAAAAAAAAAAAAAAAAAAAATTAAATAAATAAACCTAATATTTATTATCTAAATTTTTTTACAACTTCAAAATATCAATATATCAATCCTTTTGATTTTGTCTCACGTGATATTTCATAAATATTTTTTATTTATTTCTAATAAAATATGAATAACATTCATGTAGGTCTTTTGTATAATTTGTATTTGTGCAAAATTAAATGGATTCGGTTTGAAATCTTCTTCACTTTTTAATTCATTTTTGTTTTGTTTTGTTTTGTTTTTTTTTTTTTTTTTTTTCATTAAATTTTTATTTTCCTTATTTTCATTCCTACTGTTATTGTTGCTACAATTGATGCAACTTCGATGATATTGAGGTGCCAGACCACCCCCGCTGTGCTACTAATAAACCTACTTGCCGTTGGGATAATAGGTATTCGGTGACTCCACAACTCTTGATCACATTCTTTGAAGCCATCATCAGTCTTGGTCTTGTCTCTGACTATGAAGCTGGTGTATCTCACTTTTTCACTACCATCTTACGCTTCATTTAATCCACACCAGACATTTGGACACTATCAAGATCTAATTTTTGTACATGATATTAGTAGTGAGCTTTAATCATCCAATTTATACATGAAATAAATAATATATTTAAACTATTTCAATAAAAATATCAACAGTACTTACATTCTAATGTGAATTATTTTCTAATTATGCCAAAAAATAAAAAAATAACCTAAAAAAAAATATATATATATATATAAATTTGTTTATTTAATTTTTTTGTTTATTTCTCATATACAATACAATTCATAATAATTGTGAAAAGTAAAATTAATAAAGAATATTTTAGAATTATTTAACAATACTCGTATACTGTATAGGCATAGAATTTTTCATTTTGTAATAATATACAGTGTAGAAAAACAATTTATCGAATTATTTTATGCTTAACATACCCATGTTCATATTATATGAATATATGAATATATTGTCATAAGAAAAAAAAGTAAAAAAAAATTAAAGAACGAAGATCTTTTAGGTTCCATAAATATGGATAGAAAATTGTATGTGTGTGTATGTGTATATATTTTTGTAGTGAAAATTAAAAAGGAAGTAAGATAATAGACGAAGGTGTGTTAAGCAAAACAGTCGGTGTTGGCAAACACTCGGATGAGTCAATAAATTATGCGTACACCGACGTGTTTTGGATAGAAGGCAGACAATTGTGACCCATGATACGCAACGTATTCATGGATGCGAGTAAACCGTGATGTATAATGAAAAAAAAATTAAATAAAACAAAACAAAACAAATAAAATGAAAAGATATGAAGGAAAAAACAGTGGCAACATATTGTTCAGTCATTCGTATAAGGGCGAACCCCCCACTGTGTAAGTTATTTGCCACGATCCTTCTCCACAACTTTTACTCTAATTTGTAGTGACAGGGATGAAGAGCACGCGAGCCGCATTCCTCTTGACTTCTTCTCGCTTCTTCACATTCTAATATTTGTTAAAGTATATTATATGATATTTCGTTTTTTTTTTGGTCGTCATCTTTTGTATATACTTTTATGTAGTTATACTTTCTCATGTATCCCAATCTAAAAAATTAAAAAATACGTCAGATCGTTTATTTATTTTTCTTCATCTCTGTTTCATTTTGTGTGTAACACTTTGTATTAAAATATATATTGTTCACTTTTCTCTTACCACCATCTTTCTTTGTACGATTGCTCAATAGATATATATCATCAGTGCTCATGACAATGGTGCAATTTGATTTATAATTTTGGTAGCAGTGTTTTTTCATCAGTGCCTTGAATGCCAATATGTTGCCGATAGGGGTATCCAAATTCAAATTTTTGCTGCGTAAGCATCAATTCAATTAAATCTGTAATGAGTTTTGGTGAAAATAATTTAACAAATATCTTTACTATATAATATTAAATGATATTTTATATATTAAATATAAAATACCGTGTGAATATTCCAAATATATATATATATATATATACATATAAGAAATATTTCATAAATTTATCAATATAAAATCATTCATCGGTGTATATAATTTTTAAATATGGTAGATTTTATTTGATGATAATCAAGAGAGAGAGTTGACATTCGATCACGATCTGCGGTGAAATTCTTCGGAACAAAATATCCGGTTCCTAGGATTATACATAAACTTGTCATTGAAAAAAAAAAAAAAATAATAATAATAATAATAATAATAAAACCAATAAACCGCCGCTCCACTGACTGTAGCTTCGTGAAGCATAACAAAAGTTAAAGAAGATGAGTGTTATACGTCAAAATTATATAACACGTTCTCATGCATCATTGAATATATTACTATTCCTTGTTGTATATCATAGTTTGATATAGTTAAGGTATTTTAGATCTAGATATATTTTTCATACCAATATACCAATATAAAAATACTACTCACATATATATATATATATATATATATATATATGCACTTAACAATTCATCACTTATATATATTTTGCTAATTGCAATTTTGTTTAAAAAAAAAAAAAAAAAAAAAATCTTTTATTCAAATAGTTTCGTTTCCATCAACTCAATGGCAACTGAAAAAAAAAAAAAAAAATATTAAAAAACTTGGGTTATTGATTCCAAACAAGTGCGTTCCAAATTTCAGTATTATTCAATGTGTCAGATATGAATAACAAAGCCCAGGTTTCGAGAACGCATGAAAGGTGGTCCTGTAGTGATTATCATTTCTATTTTCAGGCGGGCCGTACAAACAAATAAAAAGAAGAAAAGAAAAAGCGCGAGCGTTCTGTTTTCAAACTGGTCATTCTGTCTTCAGCAAAGCGTTATGTATTTATGACCATAACGGAAGAATGCACATACATATATATATATATATATATATATATATTGAAGCAATGAAAAGACAGTTCTGGTAATTCCACCTACCAATTTAAATATACATATGTAGGTATACATAATAATCGTGAACAAAGAAGAAGGTACGGTGGAGTGGAATAAATTGAAAAATAATGGAGACACCATTAATATCAATAACTTTGAAAAAAAAAGAAAAAAAAAAAAAAAAAGACAAGAAAAATAATAATGAAAATATGAAATATTTCATTTCAATCACTTTATAACGCTTATCATTCAACAAATTTGTGCAAATATAAAAATAATAATGCAGAATAAAAATATTTAATTTAAATTGAAAATAAAAAATAATAATATAATATAACATAAAAAAAAAAAAAAAAAAACGAAAACTTAATGTGGAGGGCAGCGCTTCCATCATTGTGTATATGCTTGCGTGTGTCTGTTCATATTGCCAAGTAATTTATAGCACGCAATTGGCAGTTCATATATATATATTATATAGTATTGGGTATACTTGATGCACATGAAACCAACTTCTGTCAGTCATTCGTTTCTTTAAATTTATTGTACATTCTATATTAAAAGTATGTTGCCCGTAGATATATTTATCGTATTCATATACTCATGACTTTTTCACAATTCTATGAAAAATCTTTAGAGAATAAATAATATTCATTCAACATTTTCTTTGAATTCATCTCCATTTATCATATAATCATGATAATATATATATATAATTTATAATATTATATTTATTTTTTTTACTTTACTAAAAGTTGGTATATATAATCATTAGTTATAATTCACATTATCATTGCGAAATGAAAATATTACAAACTAACATAAATTTATAAATATAATATATAAACCTTGAACATTGAAACATGATAAGAATAACAAATTAAAAAATTAAAATATTGTGAAATAATAAATAAATAATTATAATCGATGATAACTTGATCAAAGTCAATAAATATGCAATGAAAATAAATATCACATCTACATTAAAATTATCATACTACTGTGTAAGTCTTTACATAATCAATAATTATTGAAAAAATCTATTTGCCCCATCAGACAAAAGTGCATTGCATTTTATTGAATTAACTCGATTGAATATCATCTTTCCATATTCCCAATAATGGCTTCATTCAATATAATCATAGCAATATTTTTACCAATATCCTGCTTCATTCCAACGATAATAAGTGCAAATATTGATGTATCAACAACAACAACAACAACAACAACAGAATCGTGTGTGACTGCGGAAATTCCTGAGCAAACAATTCAATTGACCAAAGTTACTGATGCACCACAAGAGTCAAGTAATACAAATAAAAAAGATGTGAATTCCACGGATTCAGTGACAAAAATTAACGATGAGTGTAATGAAGAAACTCTTGTGGGATGTGAAGAGGGAAGATCGATTTTTGATGTACCACTTCGAATAAAACCACTGCAGTGTCCTGATGGAGAAATAAGAAGTGAGGATGGAGAGTGCCAAGAAATTCTATAGTAAGTTTATAATAGTAATTATTATATATATTTATATTGGAGAATACTCACGGTAATAAATTTTGATTTTTTTCAGAGTGTTACAATGATTTCACATAATATATTATGGACAAGATCACATGATAATTATTCCATATTTGTTATTCAATATCATAAGTTATCTAATACAATTAATAAATCAATCAAATTATATAATTTTACATCAGTGTGAGAATATAAATAAAATTTTCACTTTAATATAATGTGTTGTTTACCTTAAATTTGTGTTACATCATCATCTGAAATTATATACAATCAATTTATTGGAAATTTATAAATCCCACATACATTTAATATGAAATTGATCACTGATAAATCATGTATAGATTTGTAATACAAAATATTTCACTGACAACAGTTAATAAAAATAAAAAAAAAAAAAAATTTGTGGTAAGTAATAAAGTCACTCACCCCATCAATAAAGTCAAAGTTGAATACCAACAGATAAAATGTGAATTACTCCATGTACATATTTATATTGACGTTTATATTTTTATAAATACATGTACATATGACTCAGTCAGTAGTATACAGATATAACCACCTGAAAGATAGCAACAACATATCTATATATATATATATATATGTACCTTGCTATCTTCGAGTGCACTTTATCAGATGAGACTCACTAGAGGGGATGAACAAGTTTACTCTAACGTATATTCATTTTTTTATTTTAGTCCAAAAGACAAGTTCTTTAGGAACATCAGCATGAAACTTCATCGATTTGTCTGTTTACTTTTAGCGTGGTTTTTATTTTCATTTATAATAAGCGCTTCATTTGATTTGGAAGAGCCACAATCTGAAAGATTTATTCCATTTAAGCAAAGACTTGAAACCGGCTCTATTATCAATATTCCTCTTCGTTGTCCGCCGGATACACTCAAGGTTGGCAACCGCTGTCGCACTATATTCTAGGTGAGTATCAAATATATATGTATATATTTGAAAAAAAACAAAAAAACAAAAAAAAAAACATAGGTAATAGATGACATGAGAAGTGAATCGTGATCATGCAATAAATGCATCATAAACCAGAAAAATAAAATAGTGATAATATCTTTTTATTTGTAACAGAGAGACACACGAAGATACTGATATATCTCCATTTGTATCATGTCTACCATTCGGAAGTTTTATCTTGAGTAATATGTAGATAAATTTATATGTGTATTACCTGAAAAAAAAAAAATAATAATAATAAGAAGAAGAAGAAGAAGAAGAAGAAGAATTTGAAATAATATCATTTGAATATTGAAATGTAAATTTAATTTGTTGTGAATCAATCAATTAACTGATTTATCATTTAGATTAATGACGATGGATAGATATAAAAAAAAAATTTTAAATCGTGAAAAATTTTATATATCATCAGACTATTCAAAGTATTGTCATTCTCGTGTCGAAACGAATGAATCGTTTACTTTACTCTCACAGAACGTGTCATCATTCAAAGCCGTGCGTGCGTCGAATCAATTGACTGATATAACGTTATCGTATAATACGTTCAATGATTTATTAAGCGATTGGGAAATATTATATCGACCTGAATATTTCAAGCACATGGTGAAGTCGATACATTTTTTTTTTTTTCTCTTCTTCCATGACATGATAAACCACCACGACTGTATTTATCCGTATTAACTCATGTCTTATGACAGAATTCAGTATTTTCATTATTCACCCGTAGCATTTCACAAATATAGATGTATTAATTATAATAAGTCTTGCTGAAAAAAAAAAAATAATAAATAAATAAATAATTTTTATTAATCAATATTCAGACAATAAGTTATATCGAATTAAACTTAATTGATCCAATATGATTATCAATATTATTTTTTCATGGAAAAGCCATTGTCATACCGAAATCCTTGTGCTTTTTGATAGTAGAGCAATTGGAAATAATTATTAAAAAAAAAAAAAAAATAGTCAGGAGTTGAAATATTACATGAAGAGGTGAAACAAAGTGAAAGTTCACTTTTTTTTCCTTCCTCCTTGTTCATTTCGTATCACCATCAGGTTGGAAGAAACATTGATGATGCAAATATCCATTATCTTTAACGAGTCCATTGTACATTGTTACAATTCATATTACCATATAATATCAATATGCGTATTTTATTGTTAAATTTCATCGTATATGAATGATGATTTATTGAAAGTTGATGAACAGTAGTGTGAACACATCCAATAATAACTGTAACATTTGTCAGAAATATTATTCATTATTATAATAATATATTTATTCTTTTTTTTTTTGTTTAGCTTATTAAAATAGGATTCATTGAATTGAAGTAGATCTACTATACATGTGTTGAAATTACACTATTCAATAATTTAAAATATATCACATTTCTTTTTTACCTGAATTGAATTTATCATAAAATATATTGGATTATTTTTGGATATAAATATAGACAGATGTACAAACATTTATGCATCCACCTGATTTTCGAATGTATAATATATATAATTATTTAAGATACGATGTAAAAGTCAATTTCAATCTTATCAGCATCTTACATTATATAATTTAGATATATATTCATTGAATAAATTGTTTGATTGAGTTAATCACACGTTGGTAACTCTGAAAACTTTACTTACCATCCTTATATTACGTATGATCGACTATCATGTACTGAGACGTTGCTGACCACTGTTAAACACGGTTGTACTGGTTGCTAATGATTTTGTACGGTTATTTTGATATAAAAATCATCTGAAAATTAATTTTTCGTGATAACAAAATATAATTATCAAGTGGACATTGTAAAACTGCATCATTAATTGATTGATACATCAAACTCATTCATTTCATTTTTAAAAGATTACAAAAGTCGGTGAATTAATTCAAAGTTTAACGTACTAATTTAGAAAATACTCAATAAAGTGATGAATAATTATTAAAATTAAATATAAGAATAATAATAAATTAAATATATATATATATCAAATATTATTGAAATACTAATTTAAAATATTTTTTTTTATTATATTTAAGATATTGGTTGGCTATTGTTGTGCTGATAACAAAAGTTCCGTTTCGAAAAACCAAGAGAGCACTTGAAAAAAAATTGGCATTATATTTCCATTGACGATGAGGTCAGACAGTATACAAAAGAACTACCACATCTTGGTTGTACCACTTTGAAATAGATCACATCATGAATTCAAACTGGCAAATACAATTATTTCAAAAAAGAAAAAAAAAACAAAAATAGGTAATTATAATTCACTGTAAATTATTCAATAATAATCAATGAATTTCAATAAAATACATTATTCAATAATTTTCATTCAATATTAATGAACTTATAAGAATTTCTATTGATTAAAAATTACAAAGTTTGCATCTACTTAATAATTCAAACAATGACAATGTTACATTTCAGTGTGACAGATATTGGAGAATGTGGCAGTCTAATATTTATCAATGACAAGAAAATGATATATTGGTATAATTATATCATTATCCAATTTAATGTTTTGAATTTATTATAAACATAAACATTATAAAATATACATATAAAACAATACATATGCATGATAATTTCAATTTCAATGATGTTATAATTATCACGTGCATACACGTACATAAATAGCTATAATTAAATCTGCAGGATGATTTATATTTAGTTTTTCGATTGCATATCTCATGGAAGAATAAAACGAGAGCGAAGAGTTGGAGGTGGAGGAGGAAGTGTATTCCGTCGACGAAGGTGATGGCGTCAGCGAACTGCTACGCTTTTAGGGACGAGGCCGGTGTTTTGAAAATCAATAGCACCGCGTACGCGTACGGCCAATCGCTACAAACTTTTGGTACATCCTACGTACGAGCAAATTCCAGACGTAGCATTGGACCTGAGTAAAAAAAAAAAATACCAAACTACATCCAAATCACATCTGTTGAAACATCAAATCAAATAACGAATGTTATATATAGTATATAATATATAATCATTTTATAAGATTAAATTGAATTTAATCACATAAAATCTACATAAAATACAACTTATAAATTCTATAAATAATTTGTATATTCAACAAATTATTTAAATATCTCAATATTATCTTATTATTATTATTATTATTACTATTCAGTGATTATAGTCTAATTAAATTTTATTAACATGTGAAATATAAAAATAAATCTTTATATATAGATTAAAAAATACACAACTACAGGCAAATACTCATTTCCCACACTCACCCTCCCTCACTCTTTTTCATTTCCTCTTGTATTCGAGAAAGAGGTTTACCAAATAGATATATATCCTCGTCCTGTTCGACCTGTTCCCGCTGCGAGTCGAGCTAAAATCATCGATGTTGGTGTGCCTGAAAGACAAAGATGGAGAAATGTTATATATTATTGTAGTCAAAGCCCAGAATGGAAAAGGAAGGATATACTGAATTCAGTTTGGAAAGAGAGACGGTGATAATAGAAGAGAGAAAAAATACACATACAGAGAATATTCTGGTGAGCACGCGCAGATCCAACGGGACCCCACGTACTCTCACTTGGACGGCAGTCGCTCCTTCGCTGTTCCTTTGTCACTGACTCTACGGTAATTATTTTCAAGTCGTGACGGAAAAAAAAACAAAAAAAAAAAATACATATATAAATATGTGTGTGTGTGTGTATATGTGTACACATATATAAAAGGATAAAGTGTATTTTATTGAGATATTATGACACGAACTCTAGATTTCTACATTAAATTACAATAAATCATTATCATTAAAGAATAATAATAATAGCGGGAAGGGAACGAAACAAAAAAAAAAAAAAACAAAAAGAATTGATCAAAAGTGCAGTGTGAGGTCGATGGCTCGTTGTTGGGTCAGTATACAAATCGTAAATAATATATAATTTGTATTTATATTTGAATATAAATGTTAGAGAATGGTGATTAATAATAACACACATTGACAAATATATTTCAAATAAAAAATTCAATATCTGTGTATTCGAATTTTTTTCCACCATCTTTTTTTTTTTTTTTTTTTTTTTTTCAACCTTTTATCCTACGTAATTTCTGTGTGCCACTCAAATGTATTGCTACATATTGATTTCTACGAGATACCATATCTCAACTAAAATTTCTGACTTTATAAATGAAAATTATCACCGGGTTTTTTTTTTTTTTTTTTCTATTTAATTTATCATAACATAACAATTTTTATATTACATTTTTTTTTAATGAATAAATTTTCTATTGGAATAAAATTCAATTTGTTTAGTGATATTACATAGTTATCAATTATATTGTTAATTACTTAATAGTGTCTTTCATTTATATATATTTTTGGGGATATGTTTTACTTTTGGGTAGGTCCGAATTTTTTTTTTTTTTTTTTTCTACCCGTGGGGAAAGCTTACACGCCACCTTGAAGTGCTTTCTCTCGACCCTATTTATTTTCACATTCGTTTCAACATTTATCATGGTTATTATCGCAAATTTCTTCAACAGTCAATCTATTAAAGTGGCACTATACCTATACATGTTCATCTTGCTAGTTGTGGATAAAGCCAACCCGGGAGATCACATCGATCGATCGACGTGAGCCTACTTAAATTTTCCTATCCTAACAATACATTGGCCAGAGTGCCAAGATGAACCAATACAATATAAAGTGAAGTAGGAATATAGTATATACATGCATGAATTTTGATACATAGAAATAAGAAAATACCCAGTACACTTTTTATCATCATCATCATCATTATTCGTATCATCTCAAACTCAAGTTCGTTATTCACTTTTAACTTTTTTTGTTTTTTTTTTTGTTTTTTCATATATAAATATGTTTTAATTTTTTTTTCTTGCAGAAACACCATGTATGATGTTTAATCGATTAAGCCACTGATCAGTTATGGCATCATATAGTCCAATATATTTTGGTATTTGGGGCGTTTTCATTCTCGTTTTAATTCAAGGTAAACATCTGTATCAATATATAATTTCAATTAAATTAATATAATTCGTGATGGGTGTTGTAATTATTTATATCACACAATAATATTTATTAGAATAATTTATATTAATCAATCGGTAATTATAGTAAATAGTATATAAATACATGTTTGTTTATTGTATTGCAGAGTCACGACCAGTGAGCTGGGAAGAATGGTGGACATATGATGGAATATCTGGTATGATTATAATTGAAATAATATAATCTATCAATTATATAAATGAATGAATAAATGATGATTTTTTTTTATTAATTTGTAGGTCCTGCTTTCTGGGGTTTGATAAATCCTGAATGGTCACTGTGCAACAAAGGCCGTAGACAATCACCAGTTAATCTCGAACCGAAAAAATTACTGTTCGATCGTAATCTTCAGCCTCTACATTTAGATAAACACGGAGTACGTGGAGTCCTTACCAATACTGGTCACGGAGTCGTTTTCTCTGTGGATAATGGCACCCAACATCCTGTTAATATATCAGGCGGACCGTTGAGCTATCGTTATCAGTTTCATGAAATTCACCTTCATTATGGTCTAACAGACCAACGTGGTAGTGAACATACAGTAGATAGTTATGCATTTCCAGCTGAGGTATGTAAATTAATTTATCAACAATATTTGTATTTAAATTATTATTGAAATAAAAAAAAATTTTTTTTTTTTTTTTTACTGGATATTTAATAGATTCAAATATTTGGATTTAACTCACAATTGTATAACAATTTCACCGATGCTGTTCATCGACCACAGGGAATTGTTGCGGTGTCTCTACTACTACAAGTACATGATGACTATAAATTTACTTGCAATTTTATATACGAATAATTTTGAAATATTTCTAATTTTATCATTTTAGGTGGGCGATCAATCGAATCCAGAATTGCGACGTTTTACTGATTATTTAAATGACATTAAATATGGAGGTAGATTAAAATTAATACGTTAGCTAAATATAAATAATATTCAAATGGACTTATTGATGTTTATACATATTAAATAGGGGAAGTTAGGGAAATTAAGAGATTTGCTGTTCGAGATCTATTACCGGATACGCAGCATTACATGACATACGAGGGTTCTATTACAATGCCAGCTTGTCACGAAACAACTACATGGATTATTCTCAACAAACCAATATATATAACAAAGCAGCAGGTAAAAATTGCTTGTAATTAATTATAATTTTTATATTTTTATTAATTTTTTTCCCTTACCATTTCAATAAATACAAACACAAGTTAATATATTATACACATTTAAAATCATTCACAATTATATAATGTGTGAATCACGTACAAATTCAATATTCGTTTATACTATTGATTATATAATAATTATTAATTTCAGCTCATTGCACTTAGAGCACTTATGCAAGGTGACAAACGGCATTCAAAAGCACCGCTGGGAAATAACTTTAGACCTCCTCAACCACTTCATCATCGTCCTGTTCGGACAAATATTGATTTCAGCGCACAGGTAAATAATATATTATTCTTTTGAAGAATAATTAATTTCAATTATTTCCATATAAATTTATTACAATTTTCATTAAATATATTGAAAAATCAATTTATCATTTACACTTGTTGGTTATTATTTATTTTAGCAGGGTTCAAGAAATTGTCCCACAATGTATCGAGATATTTACTATAAAGGTAAATTCTAATTCAACATTTTTGCGTCGTCGTTGATAGCAGTGCATAAATTATTGATTCCTTACTCACCTGGGTGGCAAAAAATCCTACAAGATTTATAATATTTTCCATTTTTTAAAAAATTTTTTTTTTATTGACATTATGAAAAAAAATTTCGACGATATTATATAAATACCAATAATACGAATATTGTTAAACAAGTGAATAAGGATAAAAAGAAGTTTTTTTTTTTTTTTTTTTTCTTTTTTTAAAAGAGTAATTACAAGAAGTCTAATTCAATAGAATTCATCACACTATTTACACGTTACAGCAAACAGTTGGGAGCAGCCTGATTGAACGGTCATTGTTTTACTACTGTACATGCTTTTTTCACCTGGAGTCTGGTACTTAAACGTAAGAAATATTCAACATATCAAAGCGCTTTAAATCGAATGATATAAATGCGCAGATAGGTGGTGGGTCAACAAATAATATATGAAGATAAAAAGGTAAAAATTGAAAATTCCGCCAGTGTGAAGTCAAAAAAATGCTTCGTTGTAAAACTTATTAGAGTGAATTGCCAAGTATATTTCCAATGAATGAAAAAAAAAAATAAATAAATAAAATAATAATAATAATAAGTAAATAAATGAATAAAAAATAAAGAAAAAAAAAAAAAAAAAAAAAAAAAAACGAAATGAAAATCATACACGATAACCTATAGTTACTTAGTCAAGTAAAAGTAACATAAAAAATATATTATATAATCCATATCGGAAAATTATGAAAGCTATGACTATCGTGGCCTGCGTTGATCGAATGTGATTAATAATATCTCATCGCACACATATATACATACAATTATACTCGTGTGTACGTATATGCATGCACATGGGAAATACACAGGTAGACATGTACACTTATAAATTTATACCTGAATTCTAAAAATACCGATAATTTGACACTCAAGTATCGATGGGAAAATTATTTGAATATTTTTTTTTACATACTTTTATTTATTTTGAATTTAATCATTTGTGAAATTATAAAGGCGATCCTTAAAATTATTTAAATTAATTGATGATGATGATGATGATGATGATGGACAATTATAATGTAATCAATTTATTTTAAATATGTTCCTATTAGAATATATACATTTATTATTAATACATAAATGAAAACTAGTAATTGTTGAGTAGTTGTCGTACTCAAATAGTGATCATACAATTTAAAAAACAATTTATCTGAATCACATACTAAAATATGCTTTTATTATTATTATTTTTTTATTATTTTATGAAATTCATTTCTATATTGATTCAATTATTTCATTGATATCATGATATCAACAAATCAATATGTGAATTGAATTTCTATTATTTATTTTGCATAGATATTCATCTTCGTACCAAATGTCAAGCCAGATAAATGTAGATAATTCTGATAGAGAGTCAATCACACGGAGCTCAGTGAGCTCAAATTTTCACTATTTTAAATAATTATTTCATTATTACTCACATTAAACATTTATTTATAATCCAGATATATTTGAGTGATCAAAATTAATTTTCATGATTAATACATTCATCCTTCCATATTCTCATATACACACACATACACATACACACATTTACATATTCCCAAATGTATGAATGAATAATTATTGATTGCAAAGTTTATACTATATTTTTATAATAAAGCTGTGAAAAAATGTAAAAAAAAAAAAACAAAATATTAATTATGATTTTCCTTCCTCAAACGAATTTTTGATTTATCATTCATTAACTATATTTTTATGGACAGTTTGTAATTGATGAGAATTAATTATAAAACTATTGTTGGTTTAGCTTTTATTTGGAACAATTAATTATACTGTTTTATCGTTTAACATTTTATGAATGAAAATAAATAAAAATGAATAGTTTATTTCAGAAATTCAATTAGATATAGTGCAACTATATTTATTAAATTTATTGGAATATAAAAGATTTATGTGATATATTCCATGCAAATTGGTGAATGTCATTGGCTAAACTTAATCGACTATTTGATACATCTCATATTTTATTCAATCCCTTATCGCTTTCATTCCATTTCTATATTACACATGTACATATGTCTAAATGAAATTCCATCTAACAATTTCAAACAGTTTCGAACATTTCGTTATACATCAAATTTAAATTACTCCCATGTCTTTTTATTGCATCACATTTAATTTATACGAATAAGTATAAAATATCTTTTCATATATCACAATTAACACAGATAGAGAAGTGAATTTTAATTTTTTATTCTTCATCAATTTCATTTTTAATCTTCAAACCTAAAAAATTTTAACATCGAATAAATATCATATTTTTTCATACTTTTGAAATTAATCATTAAATTTACCATGAATATATTCAATATATACACATAAAGATTAGGATCAATTTATCAGAATCATTTGTTGTACTCTCTCTCTCATTCTGCCCCTCCCACGGATTTGCCATACAACATACATAATATATACTAATTCATAATGCACGTATATTTATATCAACATGAAATATAAACCATTCAATGTATTGTAGTGTTGGATTTTCATGTTTTACAATCGTAATATAAACAATATAATGATATAATATAGCGCGTAAATACTACGAATATAAACTGTATAATAATAGTAATGATGATTGTAGTAATTAATGTTATGATTATATTGGTCAAGTTTGTCTGTATGGATTACACGATGAGGACCAATAAGGATTGAAGATAGGGTAGAAAATGGAGATAACAGAATATACGTGTGCACATATATAGAGCAAAAATAAAAATGTGGGGGAAAATGGAATTTCATTGAACGGCGCGGGAATTTGACGGTGCTGCCACGGATAGGGTTACGCGGATGGTGAAAAAGGTGAGAGTGAAACAGAAAGAGAGAGAGAGAGAAAGAGGGAAAGGGAGATAGAAAGAGGGAGAATGATAAAAGTGAAATAGAATTGAAAAAGTGAGTGGAAAAGAGAGGGAAAGATTACGAATCTGTGGTGAAGCCGTCGCTGCGGCAAATCTGCGGGACAGCGCGTTGTCACGTTGGACTTGAGCGACAGGTCGAGAAAGAAGCGCGCAATCGATGGCAAACCTAAACGTGACAAAGCCTAATGACGATCCGTGGGCAAAAGTCTGAAGTGAAAAAGAATTTGGTGGTGCGTTTATACAGGAGATTACACCCGGCCTGGATTAGGGTGTTAGTCACATTTGCCGATCAATCGAGTTCAAGTGTTTCATTATTTCTACCACAGCTAAATATCAAAAATTATTTATTAATTTTCATTTATTTTTCATTCATTAAAAAATTTCTTTATTTTCTTTTTTGTATTTATCCAGTGTTAATTATGGAGAGTTAATGGATTTTATGAACAAAATGAAAAATCATTTTGTGTAAATGCAACGAGTAAATAAAATAAAAAATAAATAATAATAATAACAAATCAAAAAAAAAAAACAATGAATCTAAAATTTTCAACAAAATGGAGATGTCCGTTTATTGACTATTCAACATTTATATCATCCACTTGTGTGATAATTTTTCTCTCACATTCTTTCATCGATTTTGGCCACCAACAAAGCTCATGTGCGCTAACAAAATTAGGATCTGCCACGGAATTTACTTCCAAATACGTGTAAGATAATATAATATGTTTTTTTTTTATTTTATCAATATACAATATTATTACATATTTTTCTTTTCTTTTTTTTTTTTTTTCCTCTATTTCTCTTTTTTTTTGTACATCTGTCAGCACAATTCGTTGATGCAATTTAGGTTTTCTATCATCAATATTGCTAACAGACAAAGTCATACAAAAATGCCATCTAATGAGTGGAGATGAGAACAATATCAGTAGTTTATACGACTTCAATCAACATATCAACACAGAACATATTGAAAATCATTTTATAAAAACAATACCTGCATCAACAATTACACAAAAAAGAAAAATTTCATAAGGACATCCAGTTATCAAACATCATCACCCTCACTTTTAATACATTATCCTGAATTATTATTCATACAGGATACAATATATGTAAAGTAAACGGAATTTATTTAGTTCAATTCATCTTTCAAACAAATAATTTTTCAATTTTCAATATTGCAAAACTTATCATCAGGTTATATCATTTGCAATAAACCTGAATTCCACTATCTATCTGCATATATATAATTTCTTTTGTTTGTTTTTTGTTTTTTCATCATTAATATGTTTTTATGATCGATGCGATGAGCTATCAGAGGTAGGGTTGGCTGGTCTATCACGCATCGCGTGCTCAGCACGTAATACAATATGAATAAAAAATATAAGGGCATTGATTGTACTTGAACATTACAGATTTGTTATCAATCCGTCTCTTGAAACACTGAGGCGCACAACTTTGCCTTACAATGCACCCCTCTGCATTCTATTTTACCTTATCATATTATTTTTTATATACCTATGGGTATATATATATATATTTTTTGCGCACGCGCGATTGCGATGTCAACGACCACAACGCATGTTTCAGCCGAGTCATCACATCTCACTTCTTAACCGATTCTATCGTATTGACCCCCTCCCATCCTCATACACATACATATCCTCACTCTTTCTTCTATTCTTCTTTTTCTTCCTATTCATTATATATATATATATCAATATGGACCATAATATTATCAATAACTTATTTTACGTGCAAGGAGTTATCATGTATATATACACGATATTGTTTCAAATTAAAATTTAGGAATGATTTTTAAATGCAAAAATTTCTTTTATGGTAATAAAAAAAGAATATTGATTCATATAGTTTGTATAATATAATTAATTGTATTTGTTTATTTACAGATGAGTGAAGTAATGCGGTGAATCTTGTAGGATATGATGGAAAATTGACTTGAAAATCAATGTGTAATCATGAGACATGATAAAAAGAGATGTAAGAATAAAAAGAGTGGAGAATAATGACTGGAATATTTGGAGAATATAATTATGAGTAATTATTGATATATGGAAATAAAATTGAATGAGTAAGTAGAGATTGATGATGTGGAGCTAATTTAACATATGCATGATGATAAAATTTTTTATTATATATTTTTTTATTAGGCATATTTTGCATTGGCACTTGTATCATCTTTACTGCCACTAACAATTAAAATCATTGTAATGGAATATTACAAGTATAATTTTGACAAATATTCATGACACACCATTTTGTAGAGTGTGTTATTTTCCTCGTTCTTATACAATTAATAATGTCAAATGGTCGACTCACTAAAAATGATACTCATGATATACTTTAATTTCATTACAATTTCCTACTGTTTCACGATCATTTATATTTGTATGAAAATTGTATTCTTATTTGTCACACGTATTTCATAATTTTACTGCATGACACGTTGCAGACCAACATGATACGTGAAAAAAATGGATATAATTCCATTATATTTGTGTTCTCATGTGGATATCCAATTTATTTTTGTGATCCATCATAATGCAATAATAATCAGTTCTATAACTGTATGAACAAATGATATTTATATCGTACAATCAATTTATACAAAGTCCAAGATAATGCATGAAAGACAAAAATATAATTTTTATGGAATTCAATCTCACTATATTAATAAACTCAACTAGTAGTAATAATTTATTTGAAAATGAAAAAAAAAAAAAAACAATAAATAATAGTGTTTTATTTAGAAATTAATAATAATACATTTCAATATATTTCAGGTTTTTTCATGGTTCGTCAAACTTTAATGATAATGGATAGTGAGAAAAAAATGACTAGAACGATGGAAAAAAAAATATCATTGATAATGTAAAATAATAATTGGCAGAGTGAGTATCTATCACGAAGCACCAAAAAAAAAAAAAAAAAATCAAATAAAACAGCTGCTGTAAATGAGACGTTAGAACAGTGGTATGTTAGAAGCAGGAATGCACCCTCTCCAAGGGCGCATATTACTTGCCCTCTTGGTATTGAACAGTGGCTGTATTCTATTGTTACGCGCCGCGGCTTTTCCCGATTGGACGGATTGTCCTGCTGTGTGTAGTTGCAAATGGACGTCAGGAAAAAAATCAGCATTCTGTCCAGATGCTGGATTGACCTCGCTACCAGCCTCACTCGATCCGGATATGCAAGTGCTCGATTTATCTGGAAACAAAATACCAGCATTGCAATCTGAGATCTTCAAGCGCGCTGGTCTTGTCAACCTTCAAAAGGTATTTCTCCGTAATGCTGGTATACATGAGATCCATTCGGATGCCTTTAAAGACATGCGTATACTGGTAGAAGTTGATCTTTCTGACAATCATGTAGCAAGCTTGGAACCCGATACCTTTCTCGGAAACGAGAGACTGCGAGTACTTACGCTTAGTGGCAATCCTTTGGTTATTCTCAAAAGTCATCAATTTCCCGTTTTACAACATTTAAGAAATCTTGAATTACAGCGATGTGCATTAACTGAAATACATGGTTTGGCGTTTGCCAGTCTCACTGGATTAGAATCATTGAAACTTGATGGCAATCAATTAACATATTTAGAAGCAAAAATTATTTCAACGTTGCCAAGCCTAAAAACTCTAACGCTCGATGCAAATAAGTGGATCTGCGATTGTAGACTGAAAAATTTTCGATCATGGTTGATACCTGATGTACCAAAAACACTTTATTCTATATCGCAAACATGCAATGGACCAATGAGATTGAAGGGACGTCGTTGGGAAGATGTTAAACCGTCTGAATTTGCGTGTGGACCACAAGTAAAACTTTATGCAAGTACAATACAGGAGGAAGTAAATGGAAATTTGAGTCTCTCCTGTCATATCTCTGGTGACCCATTACCTGAATTCTCGTGGCAATTCAATGACGTACCTCTAAACACCACACGGTCGGATCAGACTTTGTCTGCAACTGGTTATTCGTCAATAATCAGTTTTACATCTGGCTCAAACACACGTATTCATCAATACTCTGATGGAAAAATACCAGAACAA
The DNA here is from genome assembly GCA_963920625.1 of Dinocampus coccinellae. Taxonomy (NCBI): domain Eukaryota; kingdom Metazoa; phylum Arthropoda; class Insecta; order Hymenoptera; family Braconidae; genus Dinocampus; species Dinocampus coccinellae. The sequence goes on from OY987186.1 coordinate 9,746,524, forward strand.
TGGAGCAACATTACTATCTATAATACAAGTAGTAGTGATGCTGGTGAATATGCATGTTATGCAAAAAATATTGCGGGTATGACTAAAGACACTGTGAACATCATTATGCCTAGAATTCTCACGGCACCAACTTTATCACAAACTGATAATTGGCTACTGTGGATAAGTTTGGCAGGAGGTGGTGTTGCGGCTCTGTGTGCTTTTGTCTTTGCTGTACTCTTGGCAATTTGTTTGAGTGGTGGATCACGAAGACGTAGTCGTCGCGAAAAAGTTAAACTTCAAGGTAGCTCGAGTTTTGGCGATCAGGAAAAAAAATTACTTGATCTGTCAGTGACAACAACAAATGGTACGAGTGGCAATGTCACTGAGCGAACAAGTTGTCACGGAAGTTTAGCCGATACATGTAGTCCCGGTGATCTTGAACTCGCTGAGCGGGCATCCATTTGTGACGCTACAACAGTCACTGTAGAGAGACTCAGGTCAGAGTGTGGTATTGTCTCAACACTGAGAAATGTACCGTGCACGACCACTGGATTTCCACCACCCCCGCCTGAATTCACTGGTGGTGTTTTGCCATCCGGTATATTTGGAAATATTTTTATCTCAGTAACGTTACCACAAGATGTGGAACGTTGTTATCCAGATTTGCTTGACATTCCAGTTCACGCACCATTGATACCAGTCAAATGCGACACAACGAATCCCTTACCGACCAATTCAATGATATCAAGCTTCGCCACTCTTCCAAGAAGAACACTACGTTCAATAGACGTTGGATCACAGTATGACAATATGGGTCCACGCGTTACTGCTACGGGGAGCTCGACTTTTTCGCTGACTGATGATCTTCGACTCTCACCTCCTCCGCCGCCCCGTGTCATAAAACCGCCAATTGAATTTGTTTCACTCTGAAAAAAAAGAAAAAATAAAAACAAAACAAAAAAAAAGAATAATACATGAGTAATACAAATAAAAAATAAAACAAATACGAAATGAAAATAAGTATTTATCGAGATTTGTATGATTGTTTGATTGTCTGTCTGATTGTCTGTCTATCTATTAATTAATATCGTATAAATAGTTTGAAAAATTAGAAATTTTATTTAATTGTCAGAGTGTGATCTCAAAATGGTATGTATTTCATAAAAAAATATAAATGCTGAAGGTATAATAGGGTGAAAAGCTCATAATGTACATATATTTCACATTACATGTAGGTATTTCTTCGTCCTAACATCTAAGTTATTATCATTATAAAAAAAAAAAACTAATAAATAAGAAGAAAAAAACAAAAAAAAAAATCGAATATATTATAAAACATTTTAAATACACTGAATTTTATTATATACCTTCAATGATCGTTCTCCAAATTATCACTAGTTTGTTAATTCTGTCCTTGTATATATTTGTTATATATTATCATACTTATATTATATATATGAAGTAAAAAAAAAAAAAAAAAAAAAAAAAAATTAGTGTATGAGAGAACGTGATTTATTGACGAGTGCGTAAATAATTGAACATCATTGTCATTAGTATTTATCATGAAAAAACGCTTTGTCAATTAATAAAATGATGATATTTGAATGATGCCAATCACTTGTAGTTGATTTCATTCTATTGAAATACAAATCCTTTGTTGCAATAAATATACAAATAAATTATCGAATACTGGCACGTGAGTGCATCAATTTAATAATTGGATAGAGTAGCCCTAGGGCCTACATAAAAATGAATACATATTAACGATTTAAAATTAACTACATCGTTATTTATTATGTTTTTTTTTTTTTTTTCGCGTGAACTATCATAAAACTGTTTTATTTGACACAATATTTAGTTTAACCATTTTGAAACTGTAAATTATTTCATACAAGACAATTCTAAAGATTGCAGTTGTTTTTTGCACGAATCCTTTGGGAAATTGATGGGGCTTACGATACAATATTCTGTTGAACACGATCGATTTCCCCGGTGGCTCTTGGTGGATAATTGTGAGCCGATTGTTCTTCCAATTGTCCGGAATCTGAAATAATATGAGAATCTTGTCCTGACAAAGTCACATTAATCTAATCATATTGCAATTTTTAAACCTTTTGATGGAGCTAATAAAAATGCCCAAGCTCGTTCAATTGCACGATCATTGCAATGAAACAAATGTACATGCGGTTGATGTCTTAGTGTTCCACGACGTGACTGTTCAAGATTCATCAACCGATCAATTTTTTCCAAAATTTCAAATTCACGTTGTTGTTGTTGTTGTTGTTGTTGTTGTTTTTCATCATTACTATGGGGATACTCTAAAGTAAATAATAACTAATTATATTAACCATCATTTTTTTTTTTTATTATTTATAATAAAATCATTTACGAACTTTGATATACAAAACGAATAAAAGATGCTAAATCACCGTCATGATAATTTGAAAATTCTGGTATTTCATCAAGCTCAATGAAACTATCTTGATTTAAATTAATTGATGGTTTGAAATAACCAGATCTACCAACTCGTGGATAATTAACAAGTCCAGCAATACCATCGAGTCGCGCAAAATTTGACATACCAGTTGTTCTTCCCACTCTTGGCTGTGCTAAAATTCCCGCTGCTCTACGCTCATGAAACTTTGATATTATATCATTTATTTTTTCACCGCCTATAAAATATAAAACAAAATAAAATAATTAACCACTAAATAGAAAAAAAAAAAAAAAATTCCCCTTTCTCTTTTTGTTTTTTTTTGTTTTTTTTATTTTTCGGTATTAAATTTATATTTTTTTGCAATTGACACATGAAAAAATTTTCAAATTTCTTCTATTTTTTTTACCCTTTTAATCATTAAATTTTTTATTTATTTACTTTTTTTTATTTATTATTATTATTTTTTCTTCATTAAATCGACGTGATTATTTACAATTAAATTTTACACATAATCACAATAATATCGAAAAAAAATTATTCACTCTTATATCGAGTAAAATTCGAATTATTTATTAAATATTAATAATTAATATTAACAATAACTTACGATTAAACGATGTTGTAAAAACAATAAGAATAAACACAATCAACAACATTTTATCTTTCATTTTATTTGATTTGATTTTATTCATTTATAATTATTATTATTTTTATTTTTTTTTTTTCAATAAAATAAAAATAAAATATTTTGTTTAATATTACAAATTCAAATGAACAAATACACAAATAAATATACAGATTATATAAATATAATTTATCAATAAAATTAAATATAATAATTAATTTTTCAACTGATTTGTTACAGTAGTAAAGATTCGCGATACTGAATCTCTTGCGGTAGTCGCCAACGGAATTTATACCTGCCGCGGATGCCTGATGATTGCGCACCCTCATCCCCATACCACGTCTTTATTTTCTATCATTTTTTTTTTCTTTCATTTTTTTTTTTCTTCTCCCCCTATTCTTATTCCCTTTCTTTTTCTCATTCTCCCCTCACCACCTTTCATTCCATCTTCATCGCCCACCTTACATCTCAAGCTTCATAGGAGCTTCATTTATTGTAGTATCCCATACTCCAATTAATTGAAAAAAAAGAAAAAAAAAAAAGTAAATAAATAAATAAATAAATAAAACAGCAAGAGAAAGAGAGAGAGAGAGAGAGAGAGAGAAGCGAAATCATTCTCATACACTAATATAACAGCACAAATAATATTTTTATATATAAAAGATGAAATATTTTTTTCAGGGACTCTCTCTCAGTTAAATGATGAAAAATTTTTTTTTTTGTTTTTCTAGAAATATTTTGATAATGAAAATATTTATTGATAGATATTTATTGTATTTAAATTTTTGTTTTATTTTTATTTTTTTTTCAGATGAAAAAAAAAAAAAAAAAAAATTTGAATTGAAATTTTGGTGTAATAAAAACGTAATAGATTTATATTTCATTAGATTACACTGATTAATGCACGCGTGACATGTAAATTCTTTAATAATGATAATTGAACATGTAACTTGTATAATTATCACGATTAAATATTTTATTAATTTACATATCAATATTTATTAAATATCACAATAACTTAATATGATATTTTTAGAAAATTTCATGTTATCACTCTATTTTGTAGTTTTGTATATCAATATATTTATTTTTATTTTTTTTTATACATTATAATTTATTAATTGAATAAAAAATAAGTTTAAAAAAATAATATTACAGTTTAAAATAGTAAATAAATGTATAAATAAATGAATAGATAAATCACTTTGTCGATAGTAAGTTTAGATAAAATTAGAAAATATATAAATAATTAATTATATTCAAATTAATTCAACAAATAAATGATACTATAAAATGTTTTCCTGTGTGATAATGTATATTTTATAAAATTAATAGTAATTTGCATGTGAAATTGATACTTACAGACTTTCTATTTGAATATAAAAGACACAAATACACACACGTTACAATAAACGTTTGTATACACTGCCCATGTCCATACAATGTAAATAGATTATATTATGTTTTCGTATTCTATAGCAAAATAATCACTGCATGATAATTATTTAATCCCTGAAAAATTATCACAAGATAAATTATTTTTATATTGTTCACAATAATTAAATATAATTATATAATAATAATAATAATAATAATAATAATACAAAAATATTAAATACAATATTGATGTTGAAAAAAAAAATTAATTGTAATAAATTTAATTTAATTTCTTTTTTTTTTTTTTTTTTCAATTTTTTGTTTATTATTTTATAGTAAAAAATTTTATTTATTTTACTGCTAAAATATATCAAAATAATATAGCAATGTGAATACTGGGGAGTAAAGGCTAATCAAATAATTCAACTACAAATTTAAATCACGTAGGCGTAATTTCGGTATCTGAATAATTCGTGATGATTTATTAACTTGAGATAATTAGAAATACTCGCGGTAAAATATATTTTATGAAAATCTCAATGTCATTCGTAGTACAAATACAAAATATATAAATATTACAATTGAATTATTTGCCAATATTTTAATAACATCCAATAAAAAATTTTAAAAAATTTAAAAAAATTATAAAATACTTTTTATTTTTTTATTTTTTTAAATTTTATTTATTTAAAAATAATTATTCAATGACCAATTACATGTTTATACATTTATTTAATTTTTCAATTTTTTAATAATAATTTTTGGAAATATATCCAAACATTGAGAGTATATAAATAAATTTTTTTCGAATTATAATTGAATCATGTGAGTAATTTCACAAATAATTTTACAATTTACTCGATTGAATATTATTATAAGACATCCATCTGATTTCCCGCGTTTACATTGTTTAGATTTGTGGCGTCATCTTTGGTTGACATACTAACTAAAACACTTGTCGCGCGAACAAATTTTGGCGCCTAGATAATTGTAATAACGACGCCTTTCCGATTAAAATTCTTATAATTAATCTGCTACATTTCTTGTCTATCAATGTAAAAATTGTATGCGACTCATTGAACAATCTGTGATCAATGAGATTTATATAAATAAATATTATATAGAAAAGACTACAGCACTCACTTGTTTCCATCCAAACTTTTGCAGATTTGGTTCTAGACGCCGTTCCTATTGTTACATCCCGAACATAATTACCATACACTAAAGTGAATAACAATATTTGTGATAAAGTCCCTACCTTATCGGCTGGTACTTTTTCTTATTATCTTATAAGTTAGTGGTCCAGTGTATACGTATGTATTGTATGGATATTGACAACGGCTTTGGACAGCTGAACTCCGTATTGTCGCACTGCGATTAAGGTCAGAAGAACCAGATTTTTAGTGTGGTGTAAAATAAATTTTCACTATAACCCATTATATTTTATACATGAAAATTGTATTCTAGTTATTTTAATAAATAATTGTATCTGAAAACAATGGGTGTTCCAAAGTTTACAAGATTCCTTTGTCAAAGGTATCCGTGTATACTCGAATTATTGAATAATCATCAAGTACGTATTGAAATTATAATGCTATTTATGATGACATATTTTGATGTGAAAATTTATTATTTAATCGTAATTTTATGTGTATTATTATTATTACATATTGTTTTAGATTCCCGAATTTGATAATCTATACTTGGATATGAATGGGATTATTCACTCCTGTTCACATCCAAATGATGCAGATGCGCATTTTCGCATTACAGAAGAAACTATTTTTAAAAATATATTCCAATATTTAGAAATGTTATTTTGTATTATTAAGCCGAAAAAATTATTTTTCATGGCGGTGGATGGTGTAGCACCGCGCGCAAAAATAAATCAACAAAGAGGTCGTCGGTTTATGGCTGCTAGAGAAGCTGCGCATGTGGAAGCGCAAGCACGAGCCAGAGGTGAAACTATATCAGACGAACCGAAATTTGATTCGAATTGTATAACACCGGGAACACATTTCATGGCCAAGTTAACTGAACAATTGAAATATTTTATGAATTATAAAATTTCAACTGACAAACTTTGGCAAAAGTGTAAAATTATCTTGAGTGGACCAGATGTATGTACTCATAATCTGCTGATCATCAAACAAAAAAAAAAAAATATAAATTATATTACATATCAAATTTAATTGTAATGTAAATTGTAAATTTTTAGGTACCCGGAGAAGGAGAGCATAAAATAATGGATTATATAAGATACATGAAGTCTCAGCCAGATCATGATCCAAATACTCGACATTGTTTTTTTGGTTTAGACGCTGATCTTATAATGTTGAGTTTATGCACACATGAGCCTCATTTCACAGTATTAAGAGAAGAAGTGAAATATGGGAAAAAAACTTCAAAAAATATTCCTCTAGGAAAAACAGAATTTTGTTTATTGCATGTATCATTATTGCGTGAATATTTAGAGCATGAATTTGAAACACTCCGTGACAAATTATCTTTCCCATTCGATACTGAAAAAATAATTGACGATTGGATATTAATGGGATTTCTTATTGGAAATGATTTTATACCGCATTTGCCAAATCTTCATATTAACACTGGAGCATTTTCCCTGTTGTATGAAGTGTATAAGGAAATTTTACCTACATTAGATGGTTATATAAATGAAGCTGGAGTATTGAATCTCGAAAGATTCGAGATATTTATGGAGCGGTTAGCTGTCATAGATGTTGAACACTTTGCTGAACATTCGAGTGACCTGAAGTATTTTGCAGCTAAAACAGGTCAACAATCGAATGAAAATGAACAATTAAGTAATCAGAAATCAAAAGAATCGAAAAATACTCCAACTTTATCATCACAGTCGTCATCACCAAAAATTATAAGTCAAGAATTAAATACGTTGATTCAATTAACAGACGAAATATTATTGGGACATTCTGACGAAGAAGAAGAATTAGATACAGACTCCGACAGTGAAATGTATAATCTTGAATTTTTGCAACACAAACGTGATTATTACATGAATAAATTTGCGTATGGAGATGTTGATGCAAATGTTATGCGCTCACAAGCTGAAACATATATCACAGCTATACAGTGGAATTTACATTATTATTATGATGGATGTGTTAGTTGGGGATGGTATTATCCTCATAATTATGCACCTTACATTTCTGATATTAAAGGATTTAAAGATTTTAAATTTAACTTTGAGATGGGCAAACCATTTTTACCATTTCAACAATTATTGGCTGTATTGCCAGCAGCAAGCAAAGCATTATTGCCACAGGCATATCAAGGCTTAATGACTGAGGATACATCACCAATAATAGATTTTTATCCGATCGATTTTGAAACGGATTTAAATGAAAAAAAACAAGAGTGGGAAGCGTTGGTTCTCATTCCATTTATCGATGAAAAATTATTAATTGACGCGATGGAACCGTTCAATTCACAATTAACTCCTGAAGAAAAAATAAGAAATCAGCATGGCCCAATGTATTTGATGCATTATACGGAAGAAAATTTAGGCACTGTTGTAGCCCCTGATTATTTTCCATCAATTGAAAGTCATGCAAAAATAACTCCTGTTGACCCAAAAGAAATTGAGGTATCACGAGAAAAATTAGTAAAAGGATTAATACCAAATGTCAAGCTTCATGTTTATTACTCTGGATTTCCAACATTACAACATATTAAACATTCGTCGCACATGGAGAAAGCAAAAGTTAAAGTATTTGAACAACCATCGAGGGATGAAAGTATAATTTTAAAAATACTACCAATAAAACATCCAAAAATTCGAGAATTAGCTAATGATATTTTGGGCAAAATTATTTATGTTAAATGGCCTCATTTAACGGAAGCTCACGTTATTGCAGTATCAAATATCGAGATGAAAATTACATTAATTAATTTGAATTTACCTAACAGTATCGAAAATACGACTCATGAACTGTTCAACAGTATAATGAAACTAAAATGGACAGCAGAAGCAAAAGACATTGGAATGTCATATAAAAATCGCTATGGTATTGATGTTGGTGATATTGAAATAATTGTTCATGCACGGACAATATGTGGTCGTAGATATATTGTAGCAAATCAAGAACGTTTGTCACTTGAAAAGGAATGGAGTAATTATGTAATTCCATTCGCATATCAATCAATCGTTCGAAATATTGAAGTTGAAGATGGAGGATATATTGTTCATAAAAATGTAACGGATATTTATCAACCCAAGAGCATTTGTTTTATGCTGGGTCATCCACATTACGGAGCAATGGGAGAAGTTGTTGCGCCAGGTATGAATGTTAAAACTGGCAGGGTAAAAGTTGCCATGAGATTCACACCAGAACCAAATTTTGAGTCACTTAAATGTGAGCAAAGAAAATCTCATACTCAATATATGTATGGAAATATTGCGGCGCAACATTTAGGAATAAGTACTCACTTATTAAGTAGAATAACTGGAGCAATATTCGTCTCACCTAACATTAATGAACAATCAGATCGTAGACGAAATATTGGATTAAATTTAAAATTTAATAAAAAAAATGAAGAATTACCTGGTTATACTCGAAAATTCAGTGGTCAATGGTTGTATAGTCCAAAGACTGTTAATTTAGTTCGAAATTATATGATGAAATTTCCAATATTATTCGAACGTTTGGCACAAAATATCCGTAATGATGTATACAGTGAAAATGAATTATTTATTGATAGTAGTCAAAGTATTAATGATGTTTTAGAATGGATGAAAGAACAGCCGTTTCATTGTGTTGAATTAACTAATTGTGATTGGAGCGGTGTCAACCCGGAAATAATTGAAAAAATAGCAAATGAAATTGATAATCATTTAGAACAAGAAGCTGAAATGACAAAAACAATATTAATGCAAGTTAAACCGCATTTACTTTATAAATCATGTTTGAATTTAGGAAAAATTCCTCCTGACCCCAAGGTTGAGCATAAAATCTTTGATAGAATAATCGCTGTCAGAGAGGATTCAAACATACCATTAGGTTATAAAGGTACAATTGTTAATATTCAAAACAATATTGACAATCCAGATGAAAATTTGTATGATATATTATTTGATAAGTCATTTATTGGAGGTATTTCATTTACCGGTGGAACGAGTCAACGACGTCATAAACTTTTTGCATTTGAATTTATTAATTTAACCTATGGTATAAGGATAGAACAAAATATAACAGATATTTGTATAATACCGGAAAAATCAAACAGAAAGAAAGTATCAGTAAATTCTGCAAATACACAAAACACTAAATCAAGTGCTTTTGCATCGTTCAATAAACATGATAATTTTCTACCAGTATTTTGCAAAAATTCGGATGGCTCGAAAAAAACAGAATCTCAAATTCGAGTGATGTCAAATAATACTGAAATGGAAAAATCTCTCAATTCGCCAATAAAAAAAAATAGTGGAGAAAACAAGAATAATACACAAAATCCCACGGTATTACCATCACCAAAACAATCAAAAGTGTTAGGAGAAAAAATAGCGGTAGCTACAACAGAATCATCAACAGCAACAGCAAAAACCACCACAACAACAACAACAACAACTACAACACCAATTCAGAATCCACACACAACGAATCCTGATCGTTCAACTGAATTTCAATTGTTATGGAACGAATTACATAAACTTCCGGTAATTAACTTTAACTCTGTAGATTGATTTTGTTTATTATTTTGTTTTTTATATTTAATCATTTTATTAATAGACAGTACCTGTTGGTGAACCAACAAAACCAATGGCATTTCCAACGATGTTTCCACCGCGACCGCCACTTCCACCTGCCACAAATTCAGTAATAATTTATTCAATAATAATTCTTTTTTAATTTATAGCTAAGCAAAAATACTATATGAGCTTTAATTATTATTTTTTTTTTTCTTTCAATTTTATTTTACTCAATTGCACGTTTATATAATATTATAAGCATCCATAAGACAAGTAGTAATCTTTCAATTATATTGAAATCGTAGCCTCAAGATCCCAGTGCATTTTTGAAAGCGATTCTGCGAATACCTGACGACAAATCAGTGAAGAATTCACCTCAATCGTCTGCACCAGTGCAAAATAAATCCTTTGTATTCCCGCCAACTCCACCTGTACCACCATCGTCATCAACCCCGAATTTGGTGAAAGAATTATTTGATGTACGTTTCAATTTAACATGTCACACATAAATAATTTTAAATTATTCATTGTAAAACATTCAATCATTAACTCTAAGGTTTTTTTTTTTTTTTTTTTAATTTTTCTCGATATTATAATATTATTTATTTTAACAATATTTTTTGAATATTTTGTTTCAGCACGCACGACAGGCAAATAGAAATGAAAATATTTCTTACTGTGCACTACTTTTGAATTTTTATATGCCACTTGGAGTAGGAATGCCCCGATATTTTTATAGTACAGATGAAAATAATTTAAGTCTTGCACAAATAGCTTTGCCAGACGGGAGAAATTTTGTTGGTGAAAAGTGTGTAAATCATGAAATGGCAGCTGAAAGTGCCGCTTTGAAAGTTTGTAAGGAATTAAATGTGGATAGAATATCCAAACCACGCCCGTTTTTCGATTCTATGACTCAGGATACATGGATGAATATACCACCACCGCCAAATATAATGTTGAATACACACACAAACATGTTCTCACGATCACTTCCTGACGCACAAAAACCAACAAAAAGACCACCAGCAAACTGGAATCCTACGGTACAACCAAGAGTGCGACAAGAATCATTGGAATTTACAGAGAGGCCACCAGTACACATCAATCATACTCGATCACAACCTCCAGCTGTAGAAAATAAAGTAGAAGAGAAACAACAGAATATTACACCATTTGTACCGTTGCAAGCGCAAAAGCAAACGAGATCTCGTAAGCCAAAGGAAATTTCACAATTATCACAATCAGATTCATCTAAAAATCAAAAAGTACAAAAAATTAAAGGAACAACAAATAATAAAAGTTCATCGAAAACTGTTAAATCTGATAAATCGGGGAAAATAAATGAAATATTGGGATCTGCGAGAGACATTCCAAATCAAGGACAAAGGGGTCAGGAAACTAAGCGACAACGAAAGTCACGTATCGCTGCTAATTTTGGCGCATCAACAGCAGCAAATGCAGCCAATGACAATAAAATGAAATAAACATTTAACGTTCAATAAATCAGCGTGCGGATAATTAATTGCCAAAATTCCCGATAAGGAATTTTATTCCATGTATTATCAAATGTAAATCTATTATTAAATTACCGAATAAACAAAGATGTATAGTAAATATGGCGTCATACGAATAGGTACACTCCTTAGCTGGTATGAACGAATTTATTATTATTATTATTATTTTTTTTCAATTTATTATTCATCTATACAGATAAAATCAATATTTAAACAAAACAAAAAAAGTTAAACATTATTTATACAAGTATTTAATTTCAATACATTTTTTTTTGTTTAAGTTAAGACTCAATGAAAAAACGAACAAAAATCGATTGTTATACCAACGCATATGATACATTTTGGCTATGATTTGATCCAAACAAATTTTTTTTTTCAATACATAGGCGATTATTGGTGTTCAACTGATCTACCTTCAAAACAGTTTATAAGTCATTTCCGATCCAGGGGAATTAATAATCAATAACCGTCCGCGTATTACAAAAAGTACGGTGTGTATTATGGGTGGCACACGATTTACTGGCCTTGATGCACATTGTATTATATTATTTTTTATTGTCTCATTTCAAAGATACTTTTTCATATCATAAATATATAGCTTTATAAATCACAAATATTCATTTTTCAAATTTAAATAAATAGTCGTACGAAGCAATTTTCTAAAAATTATTATATTGTTTTTTTTTTTTTTCTTCTTTCCGCACTGCTCATACTACCAGTATATATTTTTTGAATATCCTGAGAGTATTTTATTTATAGAAAAGAGAAATTAGTTATCCACACGTAGATATTACTTTGATAATACATAAAAAGTAAAAACAACTCTGGTTTCAATAATTATTTTCAATTGAAAATATCTAATATGAATTGTAAAATTTTTAACTGGGGAGCATAAAAGTATACAATTGTATTTTTTTATACAGTAACATATAATATAAACTAAAAATTTGATATGATGTCACTTGATTTCTAAATGTTAATTGTTATTAGAGTCCTATCACGGGTCGTTGGCATTGTAAACTGAATTTTTGCAATGACTCACACAGACGTGTTTTATTTCGTTCAGCTAAAAGATTTCTAGCCAAAGCCTCTTTTTGATGGGGTGCAACTAAAAAATTGGCATCTTCAATAGCTGCATAAACCCACGTTCTCATTTGTTTTTTAATACTATCACAGCTATGATTTAATGCTAGTATAACTTTAGTATGTGATTCAAGATTACTTCGCGCTACTCGTCCTCCTGAAAATATTTCAATAGATAAAATATACATACATATACACTGGACAATTTAATTAAATACGATATACATACCTATACACTGGACAATTACCCAAACAAGTTCTTGAGCCACTGACAGAATAAATGATTCAAAAAATACATTTCGCGCAATAGCATGCACTAAAAATGTTCCCGCTGCTTTAATAACTTCACTTTCTGGAAGTGCCAAGCTCATGATGCCTATTTAATTATTCAAGGATTAAACTTAATTATAAATTAAAATAAATTTTATATTTATAAATATATTTTTGTTGATGAATAAGAATAAAACTTACCGCATCTCAACATCTCGGGTATGTGATCAGAAATTTTAAACATTAACATTGGTGTTCTTCTACATATTTGTCCAAGTAATTCAAGATACGCTTCAAGTAAATCCGAAAAATCTGAAAGATTACCTCCTACCGACTTGCATGCATTCAATCCTTTTAATGTGTGTATACTTATTTCCGAAAGAACCGGAGCAATAATATCATTCGTATCACTAGTAAATAGTAATATAACTTGGCGTAAGAGATAAAGAGCACCGGGATGTGGCCGTATTTTATATGATGTTATCAATAAGGGTAATAATGGTCGAGCATCTGTTTCTGGATGCAATAAACATTGCAATGAACGTTGCGCACAATTATACATACAGTCTAAAATTGCATGGTCACAATTCCATTCGGAATTATTGACAATTTGATTAAATATTGGTAATAATCCCTCTAATACTGATTTACCCATTGCTCCCTCTAAAGTTGATAGAAACATTGTCGCCATTTTAAATTGATTAAAAACAATCCAACGTGCATTACAATCCGTCGATGAATGTTGCAACGATTCCTGCAGTTTTATAACGCACAGGCCTAATGTTGAATCCAAATGTTTCAATTGTTGTTCCGTAGATGCAAGTGAATTTAATAATTTTCCAGCTGCATACATTAATCGTAAACCTTCACCACCGCCAGGCGTGACATCTGGGAGTATTTTACTAATTGTATCAAGTATGGATGGTGCAAGTGGTGCTAGATGCGGCTCACATTCTCTCGAAATATCTTTTAAAGCCATACTTGCTGGTATTGCTGTTAATGTACCTTGAGTCAGGCCAAGAGTTATTAATTGTAAAGAACGTTCCAACCATGGATCTGGATTTTCACCTAACCACTCGGCAAACGATCGTACTGTTGCGCAAGCACACGCCAATACTTCACGGGGATAACGATCATATGGTATATGTGACAGTATTAAATCTATAATAGCTGAAGCGTATTTAGTATCTTGAGAATGGAAACAATCACATAATCCCTGAAAGGAAAACAAAGTCGACTCGATATCGGTCCATTTTTGATTTTCAATCTGCGGTTGACTCAGTCGTTGTCCAAAAAGCATTAAAAGATCATCGCCCAAAATACTATGACAATAAACAATAGTATCGGCACAATCTTGACGATAACATCTGAATAATTCATATTCATCGGCATTTCCAGCTTCTTCTGGTGTCAAGGGCAAAGTGGATTTTCGCAATAGAGCTTGTGCTAAACGCGCGTATACAGGACGTAAAGCGAGTCGTGCCTCATTTTCAAGAGGCGAGTCCAATGTTGTTAATTCATCTTGCAATGTAAACCAAAATCCAAATGGTATACGACTACATTGCTCCTCTGTTGGATATCGGCCCTCGTGTTCTGAACATTCAAGAAGAAGTTTTATCAAAGTTTCTGCTGTCCATCTACCGCTATCATTAGTTTTGTCAATTAATGCTAATAATAATGTTCGACTATGGGTATTGCCAAGTGCAGCAAGTATAGATGCAAATGATGTGCCACCTTTTTGCTCTGCAACAGACACTAATTCTCTTGACCATTGCCAAAAAAGTTGTGGTCGTTTACGTAAAGCCTCATGTGTTACAGCAATGGTTATACACTCTTGCGTTATCTCCCACGCTTTATTGCTACTCATAACATTATCATTTTGTGATGACGGTGCATATTTTGAAGCGGCTGGTAAGAAATGCTGATATAATTGTGCAACTGTGTCCAGAGATGGTCCCAATTTTAACCAAGATAATGCACAATCTAACGCTAATACATATAAAAGATCATCACCATCGTCAGAAATATTTCTCTCACACGTTGTGAATACTTGTTGGAGTAACCAAGTAAATTTATGCCAACTAGCTCCATCACAACTATATGATACACCAAGTTGCTGTCTTAATTTTAGTCGTTCTGAACCACTTCTTTTTTCAACCTAAAATTTTTAATAAGTTTAAAAGTATTTATAATATTTATGTAACAAATATAGCTTACATCTGTTGCTAGTGCTGATAAAACTCTCAAAAGTATATCTAATGTTGACGGTGAATTATAAGGCAACATTTCCATTATTTCATCTATAAATCCATTATTAACAAAATTTTCTCCCACAATATAAGTATTGCCAAGAAATAGAGCGAGCTAGAAACAAATTAATAAATCATTTTGAATATTTTCATTATGAAAAGTAAATTAATATAAAAAATACAATAATAATTATTAATAATTAAAATTACTGCGTCACATAATCTTGTAACAATTAATTTTGGCGTTGTTGGAGATGTTATAACTTGAAGTAGGTAATTTTTTAAAGCGGGATATTCAGATGTTGGCACTTCAGCCCATTGTTTCGATATTTTTGCATATAAAGTTGTTGCAGAAAAAAACTGAACTTCATATGGCTACAATATATAAATGAAAATATTATAAAAATAAATATTCATACATTATTTTCATATATAATTTTCAATACATACTTTTGATGGATCTAATAAAGGCCAAATAAATTTCCAGGCCTCAGGTGAAGCTTGAAATTGTAACAGTTGGGAATGAGCATCATGTGCACCGGTAGAGTAAAATCTTGTCACAGCTTCTTCCACTACCGTTGCATAATCCATTATGCTATTCATAAAATATTATTTGGTTCATTAACAAAATAAATATGACTTTCACAATATTATGAAATAATTCACACGTCATATATTGCTTTATGTGATTAATTTACAAAATTACAAAATTTCATCAATTTTTCAAGTAGAGATCAATATTTCTACACAATTATTCTGTTTATAAAGTGACTCATCTGATATTTCAATCACATAGCTTCACGCTCATGATCATAAACAACATATGGATACACATATAACAACATACATATGTGATAAACGATCAGGTTATGCTCATTTATACCAACCTATAATTATTTCAAAGTTATATCTAGAATGTATTTATTTGTGAAATTTATTCACGTTTTGATTTCACTTCAATATAAATAATGATGTATAAATATAGATTTTTTTTTTTTTTTTTTTTTTTTTTTTTTGTATAGAATAATAAAATAAATATATACTTGTATTTTATAACTTAACAATGTGTATGTAGAAATATAGGTTGAAGACACATTACCATTATTTGTTTAAAAAAAATTATAAGAATTTATTTGATTCATTCATTTTAGGATGGGTATGTTTCAATATGCACTGTATTGTGAAACATGACGTCAGTTCAGTATACAAAAATGATATTCTGTTTGAGTTATCATTAGTGGAATATATTCATAACGGAATGTTTTACAGTATACTGTAGCGCGTATTTTAAAAATCTAAGAGTTGAAATAACCTCAAAAAACGTGTCTCTCACATTTGCTGATCATACTTACTATTTTCTACTCCAAAAACAATCTTCGGCAATACTATTAATTTTATACGTGATGTTTATAATACCATTAAATGATGTAATTTTTATTAAATTTTTCTTACTTTTGTAAATCAACTGTTTCGCATAAATTTATTATTTTACAATGAATTCAAAAGAAATAATAAAGGCGCGAAATATTTTATAGTCCAAGAGCCAGTGAAAAGCAAACATGATATAATTCAGTAAACACTTAATTTTGTCCAAAGACTCTGTTATGCTTACTGTTCATGGGATGGGGACTAACTAAGCCCGGTCAAGGTAGGTTTAGTGGCGCTCATGTATAACAGGTACAAAAATCAGACGACCTTCAAAAGTATTTCAGTAAAGTTGCCGTTTGTATATTTTAAATTTTAAATTTTGCGAGTTACAAAACACACACTTCATTTCACTGAACATAATGTTAATTTTACGAAAAAAAAAACAATTATATACAATATTACGCTTCCCACGTGCGACTATAATAACGTTACGAAAGAAAAGAAACTAAAAACGTTACGCTCGGTGAGCAAGTATCTCTTTCAAATTCAAAGATCACTCAATTACGCGCGAAAATATATTGAAAATGGTGACTTGACTTGCTGTTTATCTGTTTCCGTATAGTGGGAGTATCAAAGATAATAAAAAGTGTATATTATAATATTATGATAATAATTTATTAGGTTCAATAACATATCAATTTATGCCCAATTGTGGATTATATTATTGATATTTTAAATAAATAAATTGTATTTGTTATTTACGATATACAAACTGCCATGAAACGAGCACACAGTGATGTTAACAATATAATGGATTATATTCCAAAGAAAGGTACAACTATTCGGTGAATTTTTTAACAGTTAAAAAGTAAATACTTTTTAAACAATATTTATTTATTTTTAGTGATGCTCACTGAACTCACCACATCAAAACAAAAATGTCATCTCACTGATTCTCACATGGTGACAAAATCGTCACCCCAAGATTTAATTGAACTTGCAACTGAAATACAAAAGGTATTTATTATTAATATTAGTTAGAATATAAATATTTAATTGTAATATATTATAAATAAATATTTTTGGGAATTATATTAGGCGGAAAATTTTGTGAAAATAAATGCACAAAATAAACTCTCTGTTATTGCTGAGCACATGTCTTTTCTAAAAAGTCAAGCCGAGGAGGTTTTACTTGAAGCAAAAGAAAATGCTAAACTGCATCATGCAGCTTGTAATTTTGTGAAACATCCTGGAAATATATATCATTTATATGAAAGGCCATCGGGACAATTGTATTTTTCTATGTTAAACCCAGAGGTGACTGTATCCTATTATTAATATTTACAAGTAAATATTCCATGTAAAATTTTCTCCATTTTATTCATATAAAAATATTATTATTTTGTACAGGAATGGGGAAGTGGTGGTCCAAATCAAACACATAAAGGATCTTATAGATTGGAACATGACTTCTCTTGGACACCTCTATCGCAAATCAAAACAAAGAATGAAAAATTGAATATATTTAACAGAAATATATATTTATGAAGAAGTCAAACAGCAATTAATTTTTTACATACTATTCACATCGATTTGTAGGTACAGAATATTAATTAATTTTTCGGCAGAAATGTCGAAATACAATAAAACTGTACCCCCTATTTATAATTACATGTTTATTCTTTATTAGAATATAATTATCTTGATACTTTGAATTGTATCAATATTTTTAAATACGGGCACGAACAATAATGTTCTTTGACAATTGAAAAATTATTCTCAATCGGAATAATCATTAAAAACTATATGTGAAGCTTTGACGTGAATTGAGCTTTATATTGTCTATCATAAACGTCGTTGCATAATACTAAACACTTTAATATTCCATATATTCAATCTCTACATAATCATTTATCATTATTTTATTTAATATTTGGTAAAACAATGTGCATAATAGAAGAAAGAAAAACAATATTTTATATATTCAAGTGGCTTGTATAAATTAAATATTTGTTGAACAAAAAATATGAGCTCACTGTAAGAAAAAAAAAAAAAATTATCTTCATGGCTTACTTCTTAAAGTTCGTTTTTTACGTCATGTAGTATTCACACGATGAGCTAAAAATGAATATTAAATTATAATTATAAATTTTTATATAATCATACGTTATAACTGTAAATAAAAATAATATCTCTACTTACACTGTATAGGTATTCTAAGGGGCTCATTGTCTTTTATAAGGCATTCATGGGTCTGTCTGTGAAATAGATATTGTAACAAAAGTTGCTTGTCTTCACCGTAGCATGGATCATAAAATCCAGGTAATTCACTCTGAAATTTATTAATTAATTAGTGAAGAATTCAGAGTATTGTTAATACATTTGATTTATCATTTATATTGATGATTACCTTTGATGCTTCATGAAGAATCAATTTGGATTTCATTACCAGGCATTGTAGAGGAACTGTCACATCAATCACATTATTCTTCTGGTCATTTTCAATTTCTTGTGTAACGCCACTTCGATCATGGTAAACAAATCGTCCATAAAGGGCTTTAGTTATAACTAAACCATTTTTGGCTTCTTCCTCTGCTCTTATTCGACTAAAAGTCGCCATCATTAAATCAATAGCGGCTTTTGCCTCTTGCTGCTTTTCATGCAATCGTGCTTTATAAATTTTTTTTTTCTTTTCTTTCTCTTTATCTTGCTGTTCTTTCATCATTGGATCAACAATAAATTTTTTGACAATGGTCCATGTGATGAATGGAGCAATTGTAGCATAAAATATCGGTGCAGGGACTAAATCGTCACATAGATGTATTGGAAATAAATATGATTGGGATGCGCGTACAAGTTTGATACGCAATGAAACACCAGTAGGCACACCAACGCGAACTGTCGCCGATAGTGCACTGCGTTTAGATACTTTTTTTTCAGCACCGTATTCCAAATAAGCGCCCAGAGTGCCCACTCTAAAATATAAAATAATGAATATCTCATGCTCAAATTTTGTTCAACAATTTATACAATTTACATATACTAACCTCAATGATCCTCGTAATTTAATTCGTTTTTCTGGCATTTTGTAAGTATAACTAAGACTAGCAAACGTATTGACAAATCCAAATTGCACATTAAAAATAGTATATGATTCTGGTGTTTCTCGCACAATTTTTGTGCTCATTGCATTTTGCATGTTACCCTTATAAGTTAAATATCCCACAGTATGTTCATCCAATTGATATCCCAGAGCTGATAAAACAACGTTAATTATATTGAAATGATATTTTTAAAGTTATTTTATATTTTCTACTTACATCCTACAACTTCGGGCCTGATTTCATCGGATTCAAATCGCAACATCATCGCTCCAGTGAAAAATAATCGACGTGTTAATAATCGGAAACCGTTCAATGTCACATTGAGACCATTTCCAGCGCCAATCTTAATTTCTGCCCAACTTTCAGTTGACAATATTCTTCTAGCTGCAACATTTATAGTCCCCACACCTCTACCATTTTGTGTATCCAATTGTCCATCAAGTGTGAGGGTATCTTTTGCTGTTAAAGGAGCTTCAATTGATTGTTGAAAAGACATTCCACTGACTTCAACCCCACTAAATATTCCATCACTGGAAAATACAATAATTTTACGAAATAAATTTATTACCCATAATTGTTAAATAAATGACATTGTGTCACTTACCTAGAATCATAATCTTCATCGTAAGTATTGAATACATCTGCGGCATTAATGAACACAGTTATGTTACCCGTAGGATTTGTTCTTTGGAGGAATTTCAATTCACTCCGTTCTCGCTCTATCCGTTCACATTCTTCCCTAATTTCTTGCGGTGTTTTTGTTCTTTGAATAATTTCCCATCCCTCTGTTTTTAAACCCTTAATTCCCAGCGAGTCGTATATGGCTCTTTGATGGGGATCACTTAATACTATACAAAACAAAAAATAATAATTAAAAAACCCAGACTTAATTTTCTCCGATGAATTTAGTAATAGGCCACTCTTTGTTTCATCAAGTCCATACCTTTGTACGCTTTATTTGTACGACTAAATAAATCCTGGGCTTTTTTTTTTAGGACAGGATCTACATGCTTATCAGGATGATAAAGTTTACTTTGTCTTCGATAAGCTTGATAAATTTCTTCTTCTGTTGCCTATAACATAACCATATTTTAATCTATTGAATAAATTTTATGTCTTAAAATTATAATAAAAATCTTTTTTTGTTTTGTTTTTTTTTTTTTTTTCGTTTCATCATGAAAACATTAAAAAAAAAGAAGACGAAGGTCATCTAAGATTATTTAATACAGTGTCAAAAACTTATTGCAATTTATAATGTCACAAGGAGAAACAAAAAAAAATTAATGATACTGTAAAAATAAATAAATTATGTGTAAAATAATTTTATGAAGGTCATGTAAAAAATTATGAAAATAGGACACAGTAATGATAAAATTTAATGCGCTTGAAAATATCAATCATATATTATCTCACATTTCTTGGCAAATTTAAAAATGTATAATAATCTTCATTATTTATCATGTCGTCTTCCTGATCCGTATCCATTGTAGATTTTTAATTAATCAACCCAGTCAAATTTATATTTGCAACGCTTCACTTCAATTTTTCATTAGCTAGATTACGAAATTCGCGAAAAACCGGCATGGGTCGATGTGTACTAAACTCACTCTCACGCTGTTTCTTTTTGATAGGTTACTATAGTTTGAATAATCGATCATTATACATATATGTATAACTCAATAAACGAAACCAGATTTACCTAAATATTAGAAGTTGAATAATCTTGAAGTTCCATAACCGACAATTTTATTCGAAGTGGCGCATAGTGCTGATTCTACCAGTTTTATTCATTCCGTATTCCTTGTCCGTATAATTGTCCCAGTAGAGGGAAAGCGGTCCAAACCGCATATTTCTAAATAAAAAAAGTTATATGTATAGAATGTATGATCCTACGTATAATTAAATTGGACACTAGTGGATACTATTTACATTATATTTATTTACTCTCAATATTACAAAAATGGTAAAAAGCTTGTTCAAAAATGTACGTGGTAACTCAGTTCAATGTATGCAGGAACACGACACGTGTGCTCTGTGCACTTGGATGGTCCGATAAGAGGGGAGTCAGTCATCCAAGCGTGGTAAGAGCGTTTGCTTACGTAGATGGCATGACGGTTCATTGGTGAGACATGCACGTTGTGTAGCAGATGATAATGGAAGCTGCGTGTGATGTGTTGGTATAACAGAGTTGTCGGTAATTGTTGGTGTAGGTTGATGTAACGGTAACGCCACATATGTACTTCAACAACGTAATGTATGATTAGATAAATTGAGTGTCTGGAGAAGTTATAAATTTTTACAAATAAAAAAATCTATAAATCTTCATCATTTCTAATTAAAAAATAATTTTTGTTTTTCATTTATACAACAGTATGAGTAATGAGAGATTAATTTCAATGCTGTTAATGCTTCGTGCAATTGATAGATTTGATGAAAGTTCATCAAGCTCTGATGATGAATGGCAAACAATTTTATTACATAGATTAAAACGAATGCGTCACCGACGTATTAAACAGAGCATCGATGTTGTTGATAGATTTTCCGAGATCGATTTCAAAAATCATTTCAAGTTAATAAGATTTATAAATTCATAATTTCAATTTACAAATCACTGATAATCATCAAGTTTTCTCTCATTTGTAGAATGTCTAAGAGTACATTTAATTTTTTACATGGTATCTTGTGTGAAGATTTAATCAGACATGTACCTGGATGTCCAGCAATTCCTCCTCGCAAGCAATTATTGATAACTCTATGGAAACTTACAACTACAGATTCTTACAAGTAATTAATGGATAAAAATTCACAAGTATAATATCACTAAAGTATAAATAAAAAATTTATTTGAAATACTTTTTTTTAAAATTTATTTCAGATCAGTTTGTGATAGATTTGGAGTAGGAAGAGCAACAGCTGTTCGATCTGTCCGAAGAGTAACTCATGCTTTGTTTGTAAAAGCACCACACGTTATTATATGGCCTAGTGGAAATCTTGTTGCTGATGTAATGCGTGGATTTGAAGAAAAAAGTAAATTTCCAAAAGTCATTGGAGCTATTGATGGAACTGACATTCGTATAAAGCCTCCAAAAATGAATTCTGCCGAATATTTAAATTGCAATGGATATCATTCTGTTCAACTACAAGTAATTTATAATTAATTATATGCATTTATTATACTCCACATGAGGATATATGTCATAGATATTATAGATTAATTGATATCTTTATTTTTTGTTTATTTATACTTACAGTTGGTGTGTGATCACAAATGTTTAATTACTCATTGTTATTTTGGGCATCCCGGTTCTTTTGACGATCAAAAAATATTTGATTTGTCAGAAATCGCTACTTATTTAAATGAGGAAGATAAATTTCCTGAAGACAGCCATATTCTAGGTGATGGAGCATACCAATTGCATGAACGTTTACTAACTCCTTTTAATGATGATGGGCATTTGACAGAAACACAAAAGAAATACAATTATCATCATTCATTGGCCAGAGCAGCTGTTGAACAATGTGTTGGTTTATTAAAAGGACGCATGAAAAGTTTACTACCTTATTTACCAGTTGCAAGAATGGATTTGATGGGAGAATATCTTATCGCGTGTTGTGTAATTCACAATATTTGTGTGTTAAAAGGTGATAAAATGAATATCATCATGATACCTGCGTCTTCAGAAAAAAAATCGAAAAATATCAGTACTTTAAATCAAACAGAACAAGATCGTGGAGTACAAAAAAGAAATGTGATTATGAATACTTTAAAAAATTTATAACAACAAATCGTTTGTGGATTGGTTGGTTTAATTGGTAAGAAAACAAAAAATTAATTATAAATAAAAATATATACTATTTATTGATAAATTTTCTTATGTGGTTCATGATTTTTACATAAATGTCATAATTTTATTGTCTTGAATTTCCCGCTTGAATACAACAAAAAATATACTAATTGAAATATAAAATTTACTACCGCAAGAGGCGCTTGGATGCCAAAAAATTCCGCACAAATATTGTCATGAGTTACGGTCCGAATGACGCTATTAGCGCCGACAGCACAGAAATCTCAGCTTTTTAACATTTTCAATTGTATTCATTTGCAACACGACTATCGAGCTTACAATGCTAATAAGAAAAAAGTAAGAAACTGTAAATGGATATTAGCAGTAAAAAGCGCGCCAATACTAATATTTTGTTTATATTTATTCGATATAAATAAATAAATTATAATTTGAAAAATATGAATAAGGTAGAAGTGTTTATAGCAGAACAAAATGTATCGGTAACTCTTGATCTTACGGAAAAACAAATTGAAATGGCATCTAATGGTAAATGAAAATAAATATTGTTTTATTTAATTAAATAATGTATTTTAAAAATATACCAATATGTATATCAAAAAAATCGATAGAATTATGATAAAAATATAAGATGTCAAAAATCCCATATGTAAATAGAAATAAATAATTATTATTCATATTTTCAGATGAAAATTATCTACGACAGTTGGTGAATAAATACACCTCGCAAAGGAGTCCAACATCGCAATTACCATCTTGTGATGAGGATGGTGTGTTTACATTAGTTACTTTTTAATCAATTACTATGTTTATCGGCATTATAACGAATCTAATCGTTTGTATATTTACACAGACAATTCAAAATCCGTGTACGTATGGAGTCCGCCATGTGTAGAACTTTTATTATCTTTATATGAAGAATATCAGGAGGATTTCAATAGTGGAACCAAGAGACATAACAAAATTTGGGATAGCATCGCGCGAAAAATGAAAAGTTCAAATGCATCCTATACGATGAGTGGTGGTCAATGCCAGTCAAAATTAAATGGATTAAAAAAAACATATAAAAAATTGATACAACAAAAAAGTACACAACCAAATGAAATTATCACGTGGCCTTTTTTTAATGTGAGTATATATAAAATTATGTGTATTTTTATTTTATGAATAATGTCACTGATTATTTTTTCTTTTTTATTGAAGAGGGTGCATAAAATATTCGGATCGACTGGATTGGTGCAACAAAAGGTAAAAGTCGAAGATGTACAGCATACATCTCTTTCAGAAGAAGAGCTTGAAGAAAAAAATGAATGGGCGGAACTTTTAGAAAAATATATAAATAAAATGAAAACAACCAAACGTTCAAAATTAGAAAGGGAAGAACGGAGAAACAGAAGAAAAATTAATCGAGAAGTCATATTTAATAAAATAATAGAAATGGAAGAACGTCATCATAAGGAGAGAATGGAAATATTGAAATTGTTATGTGAATCAAATTAATGATTAATTTTTTATATATATGTTATTTGTTCATATTTTGTTTTATCTTCAGAGTATTTTTAATTTAATCAGATAAAAAGATGGGCAAGAATTTGACCAATTATTTTAAAATAATTGAATGTAATTATTCAAATGCCTTTGCAAAGTATATACTCAGAATAGAACAGTGTAAAATACTGTAATAACAAACCTGAATTTTATGGTTGTCAAGTCGAATTAATATACACAATCACTATTTAAATGTTTCTGTCAACATTCTGAAAGTCAAAAAAATTTTTTTGTTTAATTTTATGAGGTACGTTTATCTTCAGTTCAAATCATGAGTTTTTGGTACAAGTATCAACTCAAGCTCTGAAAAAACTCGGCCCAACTGCGAGTGATGTAGGCGGTGTGAGCATTGTGATTCGGATATCACTCCATGTAATAGTAAATAAAAAAAAAGCAGTTCCAGGCGCGGTATTTTTAAACATTCAATTTCTATGTTCAACAATCCGAAGAATATAGCACCTCATCTTATATACAAATATGGCGGCTCTTGCAACTATTGTGCGTTCCTTAAATATAATTCCAAAGATATCAAAATTATTAACAAATGTACCGTCATCATTTATTTCTACAAATAAACTTCCACTATTATCTATTCTACCGAGGTGAAATTCAAATTCTTTAGTAACATATTAATCACAATTATTTCATAATCAATTTAAAATAGAATTTGAGGTTATGTGGTAATTGATTTCTACCTGTGAAACAAATAATATGATGATTACATTGAATACATCATAAGCGTTCCACTACTCATTATTATTATTTTTTTTTTTTACATTTAGAATAAGTTTGAAAGAAAAATCATTTGGAATTCATACAAGCTCAAAACACAATGGCCTGATGGAATTCTTTGATGAAGAAAAAAATTGGGGTGAAAATCGAATAAAAGTCGGACGTTCATGGCGAAAAGATGAATTACGACTTAAAAGTAATGAAGATTTACACAAGTTATGGTATGTTCATCTTGAATTGCTTAAAAAAAACTGAATTTTCCCATGTTAATTTCAAAAAAGCAATTGTATTTATACTATTTTTTTTTTTGAAGGTATATTTTGTTGAAAGAAAAAAATATGTTACTCACAATGGAGCATGCATACAAAGTAGATTATGAATACTTTCCTAATCCAGAACGTATCGACAAGGTTGAAGAAAGTATGGATAATCTTGAGATAGTTGTACGAGAGAGAAATAGAGCATATTATGAATTAGAAACTGGTGAAAATGGAGAACAACCAACTCGATATGTTTACAGTCAAATTGGTACGGTTCTTTTCTACAAAATTTATTGCTGTCACTAAAACCGTATTTTGTTTTTAGGTTTACCATTTAGATATAAAATGAAAGAGCATTTAATTCCTAAATTTATAAATAAAAAATGGAGAGATAATAATATACATTATTATGGTGGATACGCTGTAAGGAAATTTTTGAACAAGTATAAAGAAAAATTATGGTTACAAAAACGAAGAAAAATGATGTATGTAATGATTCTACCTAATATAGTTGATATAATTATAATATATTTACTAATGATGGTATGTTTATTTTTAGTCAAGATAGAAATGCAGTCCGATCAATGATTCGAAGATTTCCAAATGCAGATTTGGAAGCACTCAAAGCCCAATATCCAAATGTTGACGTAGATAGAGTTAAAGCAAGCAGACGTGCGCGGGGTCATTACGTTCCAGAATAAAAATGATAATTTATAATTTATTTTTCTTTATTCTGATAGAACAAGTATATATCATTGAAGAGCGATAACTATGATCATACATGTAAATAATTAAAACAAAATATTCAAGATAAAATCATATTTTATTTGCTTGACTAGCTTGTATAATTCATTGTTATCTATTTATGTTTAGATGCATGTCGCTGAATAATTAAATAATTAAAAACTTAACACAAGATCAAGCGAGATTTTGATGGTTATTACAAAATTTGATTCTAATAACATGCAATTTTTTTACAGAAAAAAAAAACCAATTCAATATATAAAATTAATAAATGTCTGTCAGGAATCCATGGAAATTATAGTACATTACATTTTACGTCGTGAATTAAATCGATAGTTTTTACCTATAATTTAATTGAATATACAATTCGCCAATAAATATTCATTATAACCAAATTGAAAGCACATTTATATGTGTAAGTCTTGTTGCAAATGTAGCAACATTTTCATGCGAAATATCTACGATTATAATACGCATAACACGTATACTAATTAATACAAATTTGAAAAATAACTTAATTTGATGAATATGAACGAAATAAGTGTTTTTTTTTTTTTTTTTTTTTTTTTGTGTTTATAATTTATGAATAATATGAACTCAATGTAATAAGTAATTTCTTCTGTTATGTATCTTCATTCAACGATACATAAAAAATATCTCTGTAAAAGCGTAGTAGTTTCTCGATTTCGAGTACAATTTTTTGACGTCTTGTAACAACACCCACTAATGAGAAAAAAAAATTTGTCTTGATGCATTGAAAATGAACATTGACTGAAGCACCACAATATATAATAATACAATTTGTCAATGGTTTTTATAACCACATTTGTTTTTGTAAAAAAAGAAAAATAATAAAAATAATAATAAACAAATAGCTATACACGTGGAGTAGTATTAAAAAAATAATGAATTAAAAATTTATAATGATACTTTAACACGATGAAGAAAAAAATTCTTGAGAATAAATCGATGAAATTTTATATGTCACTGGTAATTTCATATTTTTAAATAATTCCCCAACTACGATTATTAAATCATTTAAAGTTTATCGTTTTATGTCAAACTTGTTCTGCAATACGCTGTACTAACTTAATTTTCCTTTTTCCTTTTATCATTCTCACAGGGATTGGCGAATATAATAGACATACATACGATTAAATACATCTAATATAATAATTTACATTTCTCATTGCCCAACAGTCTTTCCATTTTTATATTTTAAAACGACACATTTACCAATATATAACATAATGTAAGAATGAATAAAATTTAAAAAAAATTTATTGCACTGCCCTGTTATTAAATTTTAATAATGCAAACTATAATATAATATGCACTTTTTTTTTGTTTCAAAGTATTCATTATGAAATATTTTGGATATATATGTTATTGAATATACGACTTGCCAATATCATTGAGGATGTATCTGATAATTTCTATGTCTTTTTAACCCTTTGGAGACTATCGGGACATATATATCCCGATTTTTTTTTATATGCCGATAATTTTTTTTTACTAAAACTATCACTACTAACAAGAAAGAATGGAAAAACACCTTTCCAACTTCATAAAAAAAAATCGACTTCAAAGAGTTAAATAATGTACAATGCTCGTTTATATTAGTTGTTTTTTTTTGTTACGATAATGAATTTATGATTTAATGCGATTAATTATTTTTATGAATTGTATTTGAATTTTTTTTTTTTGCTTATTTTGTTTGTCAAAGGACACAATTATTTATGATATTCATCGATATCAAACTGTATGAAATTACAGTTTCTCAAGATACTGCCAATTATATAATCCATTTGTATATCCATTTGAATCACTTTGTTCTAGGAAAATTCCTCCAAACTTGTTTTTTTTTTTCGTAATATAACAATTGTTTTTATATATTTCAACATTGACTTAAATCAGCCAATTATTAGGAAAGATTAAGCAGAGCATTTTATTTATGCTTATTATGATAACAAACTGTAATCTACGTGCGACATGAAAATATTCCGAAAATACTCCCTACTAATCACATATTATGTTAATGGGATATAATTCTGTGGCATTTTTGTGCCTACAAACACGTGTGTAGATATCACTTAACTGATTATTCTGATGACATTGGTAATAAGTGTTGCCAAGCGTATTCAAGATCCTTACTAGCATCTGAACACCGTCGATAAAGTTTATTGTCCGGTGGAAGAGTTACCATTGGGAATTCACCCTGTAAAAAATTGATTTTATAAAAATTATTCACTCTGATTTTTAATAATGTTTAAATATATAAATAATTGTTAGTAATTTAATTTAATTTAATTTTTTTTACCAGTTTTGCATCAGCCCACAATGTTTCTAATACTTCACGAAACGCACATAATTCTGTATAATTCGTAAAATAAATCACCCAATCTCCACTACTCTCAAGAACCTCTCGACAAGAAAATTCCTGAAGAAACCAAAATAAATATTATTTATTCAACAATACTTTATGTTATGATAATAATATTTATTTGACTAACCAAAATACACCATGATTGTTGTGCCAATGGTACTCTGAATGCTGTTAGTTCTTCAACTGAGGCACAGGATAATGTTTGACCTCTTTGACTACCAGGAAATACTTCTTTCATTGTTATCAAGTGTCGAGTAGTTACAACAAGACTGCATGGTAATGGATTTTTTTTTTCCAATGTGTCAAATAAGCCTGATGCACTTTGAACAATACTCTGAAGCCATTCAGATGCAACGTATTCATCTGGCGCTGCGAATTGGAATGATTTGTTAGGTTTGAGAAGTATTTCAAAGGTATGCGGACGATGTGAATTTGGGATTCTTCGACAGCCATGGCATAGACCACCTTTTAATGGAATAGCGCGTTTTGGTAACCGTTGATTTGAATCAGTAAACATATAAACAACGCCACCTTTGAGAACAAAATAACCTGCTTCCCATGGATTTGTTGGAGCATTTGGATGCAAGGATTGAAATTGATATGAATACGGTCGAAACATAAGATCACCCTCTTTCATTGGACCACATGGGGTACTTGGTGGTGAAATATGATCGTCTTCAATATAAATAATGCTATAATGTTCAATGTTTTCATCAACGTGCACTGCCGTTTCTGATAAAATTGAATGTTTCAAATTATGCATATCACTATAATTTAATTCCTTAACTGCAGGTAATTTTGGCTTTGACGGTGATCGTCTCATTGCCATTTCAAGATGGGCTATCAGTTCAGACGTTGTTTGTGAGCTGCCGGTTGAAAATAAATATTGCATTTCATAATCTGCATTTGATATAAGTATTGTTTGAGCATTTGGTCCAACCATTATAACGTCCAATTCATTGTATGGAATTACAAATTGATTGCTGTATGTGTTGTCGAGCTTGGAACCGGTCAAATATAATGTTTTATCAGTCAATAGTGCCAACATTGCTCGACATTCGCCATTATTCATATATGAACTACGCACTTTATATACCTTATATAGTTCCTCCGTTTCATCGCGATAAATAAAACGCTTAAATACTTCTCTGAGTTTCAAACTTACTTTTTCACCGCTAAATTCACACTTTTCAGCAACGATATTTTCTTGTATTTCTTTCTCTAAATTGTCATTGAAATCTTTGAATGATTCATAATTCACATCTTTAACACCTTTGATATACAGTGTAGTTGATTTCGTATCTTTTTTATTTTTATGTGAATTGCCAGAATCAAATTTACGCTCGGTAATGGATCGCAAAAATCGACTGAGCAATGATGTAGCCGATGACACTTGACGATTTACCGTGGGTAAAACTGTAGGCGCATTTGTTGGTATAACTAATCGTACATTGTCGCATGTATTTCCGGATAAAATCGATGTCATATTGCGTTTTTTCAATGGTGAGGCCAAGTGTCTGCTGGAATTTTTTCGATCATCAAAATCAACTGAGGTCGTTATACTGTCTACATCCGACCAATCACTTGAACTCGAGTATTTTTTTGGATTCGTGAGCAGTGGCGGTGGTGGTGGTGGTGGTGGTGGCATTTGTACTTTTGTCGGTGCATCTTCAATAATATATCCGTATCTTTTTTCGACAATATATGCCTCCTGCGCTTCATTCTCCGCTAACTCAATTTCCATCTTTGGTTTTAAATTTTTAGCAGGATCCTCTTGGCCTTCGGGTACACCACGCTCTAATAATGACGGTCGATCATATAATTTATTTGATGATTTATTAAAATCAGCCTCACTTCCAAAGTTTGCACCAGATGATAATGATGAATAATAATCTGAATGGGCATTTCTCGTATTTATCATTTTTTCAGAGTATAGTGAATCACCATTTGCACACCAGGTATGCCGGGAATTTTGTACACCTTTTTTTTGTAGTGAATTCGGTGATACAAAATTCATTGAAAAATCCAAATAATTTTCTTCATCATCGAGTTTCATTGTTTTAAAAATATCTTCGTGAAAGCTTACACGCTTTTTATTTTCACCACGTTTTTTTTTACGTTGACGACGTTGTACCACGGCTTCAGTACCTGGTGATGATAAAATACTTGCATCCGTCATATTGACGGTATTTAAAATGCTGTATGGAGTATCAGCACAACAATCGCAATCTGAAATTGTCATGCTTAATTCTAGTAAATTTGTATCATTATTAATAACATATGAATTTGGGCGTGAATCAAAATGTTTTTTAAAACTATAACCACCATCAGCATAATAGCTACTGCGCTTAATATAATCCTTTGTTGAATTGTCATTTTCATTATTGATTTTATCTAATTGCTGTTCATCCATATTTTTATTAAAAATATTATAATCTTTCAATGTATCCAAGCTCGAATGATTCATGTCATTGTCATCAATACTTATTGGAATAATATTTTTATTAGTAATATCGCTCTTCATAATATTGAGATGTTGAAATTTTGGATGAAGAGCTGGCGAGTGAATTAACGTTTTACCATCCTCACTTGAATCACTTGATGAAAATGAACGATCAAAATTTGTATTCTCTTGATTACAATTATTCAAAATTGATTTGTATTTTGAATTACGATATTTTGGAATATTATCAACGGATGAATCTTCCTGTAATGTCATAAAAAAAAAATAAAAAAAAAATGAAAAGAAAAACCACCAAATATTAATTATAATGAAATTAATAATTTCTTAATTTTTTTTTTTTTATTACTCATGCATTCACTTACTTCTTTATAACTGCTTGCATCTGTTTCATTGGAGTTGTCCATATCACTGTCCAAAGCAACACCACTATCACCGGGCGATGCTAAACTCGAATTATTACTAGATGATCGTAAATGTAAAGACAATGCTGTTCCAGATGGTGAACCACTCATAGGTCGTTGAGGCATGTAGTTGCAAATATCCAAGTACGTAACATCCTAAACAATATTATTACAATATTATTAAAAGTAATTAAAGTCTAGTTCATTTTATACTGTGAAATGTGATTTATAATGATGTCTCCAAAATTTTCCATTGCCAATTCCAACTTTATAATCTAAAAAATATATTTCATATATTTATGCACACAATTGTGATAACCTTTTAGCCTGAACACCGCAAAAACGGATTGTATCAATATATAAGTTTATTTAAAATGGCGGATGTTATTTATTATTCTGATAATTGTTACCAGGGGGTGATATTGGCATTCGCACATATGGGGATAAGAGATTACCCGAGGTGTAAAATAATGTTGTTGTCAATTATATAAATTTTTATTTATCATTGATATTACTATTATTAGTCTCATTTATATTTTCTTTATAAAAAATAGAAATCATTGTGAACACTATACGGAGGAGATTAAATTATATCGAAACAATATGTAGTTAATTTAACTTTTTTTGTTTTTTGTTGTTTTTTTTTCTTTTTTCGGTTCATCAATAAATACAGCACGGAAATAAACCGAGCTAAATAATTGTTATGAGCTTTGAATATGATAACGGCTATCGTTCATTATATTTTTGTTTTATTTAGTATAGATTCTGGCTACTGCAAAATTGTAAAATAAAAATATATCGATTAATATTAAAAATTCAATGAACACCGAGTTGACAGCAATTGATAAAAATGTTAAATATTTATATAGAAGTTCATCACAAAGTTCACGTCAATATCATGATGTTTCTCATAATACATAGAAACACATATATTATAACATACCAATTGAAGTGTAAATGATATATTCTCTAGGCCAGCCAGAAGATTAATCAATTGATGGGTTTTATCACAGTCACGAACAAGAGCATGGGGAAAATATTGCTTTCTCAATGTTGCACTGTCCCTCAAAAAACATGCCAAATAACTTTCAAAGCTACCTTCACTCAGTGTATGATACAACCAGGCACGACCTAAAATAATAATTTCATTCAAGAAATAATAATAATGATTATATAACTATACAATAACGAATAATAATTTTATTGTAAATTTTCTCAATACCTTTGCCTATTGATGTCAATACACTTTGCAATGCATGAATAACAACTATCGTATCCTGATGACTGAGTTCACGTATTGTTCCCCAATAACCGTGTCTCTCTACACGTAATCCGTGACGCAAAGCACGATCTAACCAATAAACCAGCCAACAATCTCCATCCAATACCACAGTCCCATGAAGACTTTGGGCATATACCTATAATAAAACATAAAAATTTATTTATTAAAAAAAATAAATAGATAAATAAAAATTAATTTAACATAACATATTCAATATTATACTTTTAAATAAAATAATTGAAATTATAAATATATAAATTTCAATATGTTCATTATGTGTATATAAACGTTTTTGCATAAAAATAAATTTTATTTAGTGTTACTTTCAATAATATTTTATTTATTCTAGTATATCACTGACAATGTCAGTATTTATAATATATTATATTTTTCACTACTTTATCAATGACAACAATATCAATTGATATTTTCATATGAATATGTATAAAATTAATATATAAGAAACAATATTGTATTTATCACAAACGTATTATTTCTTTTGTCATTGTGACGTATCATAGAGAAATTAAATGCATACATGCATATATATATATATATATATATATATATATATATATGTATAAACGGCCTTGACGATACATGCATATGTATGTGTATATACCGAAGAATATAAAATCACTTGCCAATTTGACAGCTTTTGTCAACTCCTGAAGTATTCTACCCTTTGAAAGTAATTTATCGGTACAGAGATCCATGTCCTCTCGTGCTGGCATTTCGGTGTTTATATTTACATGACTCTTTGCACGAAACAAACGTAAATTGCTTGTAAATTTAGTAATTTTTTGCAACGGACTCGTAACAACAGGCACGTCCCTTAATTTTGACGGCGCCGCACTAACACACTCAAGCCGGCGATGCATTGATTTTGTGAGTGCGCGATTCACGCGGCAAATACAAATATAATTATCTTACGGCAGTGACTAGTTTCAATTTTGAAATAGTACGAGGTGGACGTGTTTAAATAATATTATATATGTATGATATTTTTTTCATTTGCCTTCGCTCATTTCACTTGTCTCTTCGACACTACTTCTCATCACAATTGTCATGTTGAATATGTACTGCCTTTACATCTTCTCCCATAATTATTATTACAATTAAGTATATAGATAAAGCTATTGTAGCATTATTATTTTTTCTTCATCGTATAATGACCCTGTATGATTTAATTTTTATCAAACTAATGGCCAAAGTATTTGAAGCGGAGAGAAGTTTTATTAATTTGAAAAGAATATCATATCTTCATGATTATGTAATTCAATATTTCAGGGGTTTGATAACAAATTTATTTTCAACAACGATGGAAATATATATTGGTTATCATAGGGATTTTTCATTGGTGCAGAAAAATACAGTGATGAAAATAAAATTTGCGATAGTTTTTCTGTTAGGGGATTGGTGGATATTTATCTGACGTTTTCATAGATGTAAATTTTCAACCAATAATAATTCACTTTTTTCATAAAATAACCACGTGTTTGGTAAACTTTGTGTTTTTTTATCATTTTGAAATATAAAAGTATTACAGATATAGAGTACAGATTTATTTTGTATTTGAATAAAATTTCAAGATAAGGGATATTTTTTGTTAAAGTATGGAAAACGAAGAATATTATCCACATCCAAATACAAATGCTGAGGTGTACAGAAATATGACACCTGGTGATCGTGGAACAGTTCCGGATAAGCATCTACAATTTTTAACAGTTTATGATGGTATGGGTTGAGGTTATTACATTAGAGTCATTTCATTGTATATCAAAAAAAATTGTAGGAATAAAAAAAAAACAAAAGAAAAAAGAAAATAAGATAATAAGATAATTCATGAAAGAAAAAAATAAATTAAAAGGATAATACTCATTGGGTATGTGATTGATTTTATTATTTTCACAGATGATACGGCAATCCTTGGTGCCAGTAATTTCATTGATCGTTATTGGAGTGGGACAATTTGGTTTTTTAATAAAAATACAAATTATGAAAGAAAAAATGCTTCAGCTATAAATCGAACTGAAAGTAGTGTTTGTGATGGGGATTTCTTGAGTCATACAAAATTTATTGTAGCTGAAGACAGTGGTGTATTGCAAATTCTTGAAGTATCCGCATTAACTGATACGTGGAAACCAGTAATAAATTGTTCTGGTTACGTATGTCAGCATGATGACAGTATTACTTCATTGGCTATTTTTGACAATAAAACTAATTTTGTTACTTGTGGAATGGATTATTGGTAAGATATATTATTTTTTATTTTTGACAATTATTTCTATTCGATGTTTAAATGAGTTTACTTTTCAGTATAAAAGTGTGGGAAGCGTCGGAACTCATAGCTGAACACTCGTATTCGTTTGCCCACACCAATATTATAACATCAGTAGACTCCAAACCGAAGAGTGAATCAACATTTATATCAACTTCATTAGATTGTGAAGCAGTTGTTTGGGATGTTAGACAACCAAAACCAGCACATAGTAAAACTATTTTTATTCTTCTCAGTGGAAATTTACAATTTGGTGCTCAATTAAAATTGATTTTAATATGCTGAATATTATACTATTGTTTTTTGTTAGGTCTACACAAAACAAATGGGATTGGTTTAACAGCAGTGGCTTGGGATTTGTGTAATGAAAATAATATTGCAATAGGTGGTTTGGATGGAAGTGTAATTTTAATTGATACTCGTGAACCAAACAAAGTTCTTAGTGAATCTTTGGCATTTCCACGGCCAGTTCATAAGCTCAATTTTCATCCAAAGTATGGCCCCTATGATTGTTTTATGAAAAATTCAATGTTGATAATAAGACTCATTCATTCATTATTATTCCAGAAATAATTGGCTTGCTGGTTGTTGTGATGATATTGTGGTAAAAGTAATGGATCCCACAAAAGAATTGCGTGTATTGTATACAGATACTCAACACAAAGATTTTGTTCGAGATGTAGCATGGCAAAAAGATGAATTGTTGACTTGCTCGTGGGATGATACAGTATTAAAACACAATGTTCCGTCCAGTGTTCATCAGTGACTTCACTCAATCTCAATAATTTCACGATTTTATCAATTGATCTGTACAAATACGGGCCCATTCCAGTGTAAATTTTCGTTGAATTAAAATTATTTTTAACAGCAATAAAACAATGTATAATTTCTTCATATGGAAATACATGAAATACATGAAGAAATATACAGTATTAAATATTATTTTAAAAAATTCAATACCTAGATTAAGCAATAAAATTTGCAACGCTTTATAATATGAAGAAATTTTTTTAACAGTCTATAACAAAAAAATATTTCATATTCTGAGAATTAAATATTAGTTTCAAAACATGACAATTATTATAATTGACAATGATAAAAATACGTGTTTGAACTATATTTTAATAACTAAGCTGTTGACTTCAAATTTGACGAGGACCAAGGAAATATATATATACATTACATTCCTCGTTATCTAATTATTTCAATGTTTAAAATTTATTCACAATTATTGCACACAATGGCTCATGGATTTTCAAAAAAATTCATAAAACAAATAATAATAATAATAATAAATGCCCAACATTTTACGAAAAATAAAACAATGATCGTGACAATAAAAATTATTTAGTTCTACCTTCGATAATATGAAAAATGGTTACATATTTATTTTATTATTATTACTATTATTTTATTTTTTTCCCCTCTTAACATTAAAAATTCGTGTAAAATGTAAAATTGGTTTGTTCCCAAAAGTATTAATAGATTTAGATGTGCCCAAACATTATTTCATCAATTCAAAAATCAAATTAGAGAGATTAAAATATTTTGTTAATCGATTAAATACCAAATGTTTTCCAGTCACAAG
This sequence comes from Dinocampus coccinellae, assembly GCA_963920625.1. NCBI lineage: Eukaryota > Metazoa > Arthropoda > Insecta > Hymenoptera > Braconidae > Dinocampus > Dinocampus coccinellae. The sequence goes on from OY987186.1 coordinate 9,783,750, forward strand.
CAAATCAAATTTTTGTGAAAAAAAATAATAAATGTAGAGAAATTGATAGTTGAACAAAATTTTTTTTTTTTTTTTTTAGATATAATCTAAAATTCGGTAATAGTAATCTACAAATATTTCATTATAATTATTTGAGAATTGATAAACCCGAAATCTCGTGCACGTATAATTCATGTTTTATTTCAGAGAATAATCTAAAACATTATTTTGATAGAAAAAAAAAAAAATCCTTTTATCAGCTTCGAATAATTTTTATATTTTCTACGTATTTTTCTGTATGTATATTATTGGTTTTTCTGTATATTTATATTTTTATTTATAATATTTTACAACTGGTAGTCGCAATTAAATTGTTTTTTTTTTTTTTTTTTTTTCCGAAAGATTCATTATTTAGAATTCGTTTTTCATTCTCTCTCTATTTTCCTCTCACATATTAGCGACTCATTAATAATTTTCCTCGAGTTGAAAATCATGAAATTTTTTTTTACTCGTGATTTGTACATAATTTCTCAAACTTGGTCACCATTTACTGTTCAACTATTGTATAAAACATAGAAATTCAAATGCAGTAGACTCCTCCATTACCCAGAAAAGTTCAATGAATATTCTTTATTAAAGATTGAAAAGTGTCTTATCTATTTTTTCCCTTCTCCCCCTCTCCCCTCCTTTTTTTCTTGTTAATAGACAATAATGAAAAGTGAATTGTTGTCAACAATGTTATTGAATATATTTTTGATTACAAAAAAGAGTAAACACGCAAAGATATATTGTTTAATAAAATTGATTTTCTATTTTCACTTTGTGAAATTACTGATGTGTAATTAATTAAAAGTTATATAATTCAAAATATTAAATCAAGAATATTTAAAAAGTGTTAATAATATATTTGTTCAAATATTTATAGTATGCAGAAAGCATAATTATTGATGATGTACAGTCTTGTCAGGCAGGAAAGTAAATTGATAAGGGGTGTGGGACGGTCGGAAAGGTCCACGCATGCGTCCACAGAACTTTTCATTTTTTTTTTTTGTTTCCACCACGATTAATAATTATATACAATTTATAGTTTTTTTTTTCCATGTTTTTTGTTTTTTCTTATTTCTTTTTGTCGTGCATTATTATCGATCACAATCAGCTAAATGTATCCAACATTTCCATTAACTTTTACTAAATACAACATATATAATGAATCATTAAATGAATATTATGCTGTTGATATTATGCTTTTTTCTTTTTAATTTTTTTCGTACGTTTTCTTTAATCATTCATTTTTCTTATTCCCTCTCCCTTGCCCTCCCCTTTTATATTGTTTCTTAAAATATCATTGCTTTTATTAATGCCAATCACATGATTGATTTTTTAAGAAACAAAATCTATGAAAAAATTAAAAATTACTTGTAGACATGTTATTGATCATCAGTTGTAATGTCACCATATTGCCAGATATTACGATGATGACTTTTAGCATCAGCTTGAGCATCAACATATTCCTACAAAGTAATACAAAATTAAATGATTTTTTTTTTCTTTTTCTTATCACATATTCTTTTAGAATAATAAATAAAATGAATTATACCTTATTGAGAGGAATTCTCTTTTCTTTATTCACAAGCAAATATCCATCAGTAACAAGTGACTTGACAATATCGTCATTCGTTACTGGATCGACTAAAGTCGCTGCTGGTGGACTATTCCACGGTTTGTACACAACAGTTAGTAGGAGTGTTTTATTTTCAATGTCTTCCTGTAATGCTGTAATTGCAGCTTTTTGATCGTCAACCTTAAAATAAGTACACAAATGAATAATTGAATAATTGAATTATTTGTTTGTTAATCTATATTATAGAATAGAAATGTTTATATGTACTCACATCTTTTGGGAGAGTAACATAAGCCACAATGTATTCGTGAGCATAGGGCTTTTCACTCACAACATCAGCCGGTAATGGTGCAACTCGTGTGACATTAATTGTTTCCCGATTACCATAATCAATGTAAATTACACTGATATTGGGACCAACAATTTTTTCAACTTTTGCACGATACCATTCATTGTCACCGGTAAATTTGGCAGCAACTAATTCCCCACGTTTGGGATTAAATGCACCTGGTAATGGTGGATGTTCTTCAAGCTCTTGACGCAATCGCGTTAATAAACCTTCAACTTTATTACGTTGATCAACATATTGTGCATAGAAATGAAGATCTTCGGTTATTTCGGAAACGACAACTTTACGTGCTTCAACTTTGCGTTCAATCACTTCTTTTTCTTCCTCAATATTTTCCGCATCTGCTTCAACTTCTGGACGATCCCAAATATTTAGTTTTTTCGATTTGGCACGTTCCTCTGCGGCTTTTAATGCTTTTAAATATTCACCGTGTGCAGTGAAAGTAGAAACTTCAGCGAGACCTTCTTCAACCAAACTGAGCGACATATTGACACCATCCACAAATAACCAACCGATAAAACCGCTACCTTTCGACTCCATATTTTCAACTTGGATTTCAACATCTTTTTGGAAAGTGGCTTCTCTCATAAAATTAAATGCCTCCTCACTGTATTTTTCGGCTTCAGTTGTGCCACCACCTACCTTTTGACGGGCGCGTCTTGGTGCTTTAACACCAGCGAGTAAAAATGCTATTAAACAGTGTTCTTTTGGTAAGAAAAGTTTCAATCGTGATCCGCTCGTAACAAATTCAACGACAGCTTTTGTTCCGGGCGTTCGTTTCAATGCTGACAAGTGAAATTTGGCTTTTGTTGGATCATTTGATAAATCGATAATTCGTTGCTGTGGTGTATCTTTCTTCGCATGTAAACCAATTTGTGATTTCTCAGCTTTGCTTTCTGCAGCCAATAATTCATTGTAATGGAGTGGACGCGCATCATCATTTTGTTTGTATCTAATAACAGTTGCCAAACCCTTTGATACCATTGCTTCGGCAATATTAATTTTTCCCACCATAACCGTACAACAAACTTTTTCCGGATACTGATCTTTAGCCGGTTGCGTATAATCTTCAATAACTTTAACTTGTTTACGAACCAATTTCTTTCGCAAAAATTCTCGTGCATCATACATAAATGGAATATCATAAAGTGGACGGAAATCCTTGGAACGCGGTGCATTTTTTTCCTCACCAGCTTTTTTTTCACGTTGAGGCGGTCTTATGCTGCTCAAAAATATTTTTTTACTCTCACCATTTTGTGTTTTGACAATTACTGAGTCAGCGCCTGTTATTTCAACAACAACAGCATTATATTCTTTTTGCGGTGCTGTTGGTTGCCAATTTTGCCATAAATGCAATCGCATTTCTTTTGCGGCTTTTTCTGCCATGTACAATTTATCAACACCTGATTTAGTGAAATTCATTGTCCAATCGACGCATTTGGCAAAACCTTCACGTAATAAATATTCTGCAATATTTCCAGCTGGATGAAGAATTGTTCCGACGAAATTATTGTTATTGGTCGCTTCAAGAATAATCTCGACTTCGCGTTGTAAAATTCGTGTCTCAACAAAATATTGGGCTTGTTTAGCAAATGGTTCTTCACCTTCAGTTTTAAATTGTGGACAACGAATACCCGACAACATCAATGTTATGTGATAGAAGTCTGGTATCAAAAGTGCTTTGACAGTTGAGCCATCGCGTACGTGTTCAACAATTGCTTTTATGGGTTTGCCACCATATTTATCTACGATTGCACGTGGATTATCGATTGTCCATTTGACATCGCGAATATGTTCAGCTGCCGGACTGCCAGAATATTTTCCTTTTTTCGCTGCTTTTGCCGCATCTTCTAATTCTTGAAGACGAAGTTGAGCCGGTGTTGGATTGCGTACATTGTCACGTTTCACCGTAGCCAGGCCCTCGGCGACAAGCAGTTCCGCCACATTTTCTCCATTTTTATCTATAAAAAATTTATATTTAATTAAAATTAAAATTTTATTATCATCATTTGCTCTTTTCATTTTCAATATCAATAATATGTATATAATATATATTTTTTTTCAATATTCTCCTTACCCTTTCCTAACCAAACTGATCCGTAAGCTTTAGTTGTACTCACAGCTTTTTCTTCAACGAACGTAACTTCTTGAGCAATTAATTTTTTACGCAAAAATTCTCTTGCTTCCCATGCCCAAGGTTCATCTTTTCCCTCATCATTGCTGTAAAATAATATAAAATTAATTGTTAAATTGTATGTAATTCAATTATTCATCAATAAAAATTTGAATAAATATAGTTAATTGTATGAGTACGTTGAGTTTCCACGTCTTCCTAACTTTGGAGCACTGATGTTAGAGAGAGCAATTGTTTTTTCTGGTGGTGGACCACCTCTTGGTACTCCTCTTATAGTAATAGTGTCACCGGAAACAATCTACAAATGATAAATAAAATAAATAGATGTGTTTACTAAAATACTTTTTACATATTCATCATTAATTTTTATACTTTATTTTCACTTATTACACAATCAACTAAATAATAATAATAAAAAAATACAAATGTCACTGATGATAATATATAATTTTGCAATGTTCATGAGAAAATATTGTATAAAAAAATTTTTTCAAACGCCAATTTATATAACCAGGCACATTAGAAATAATAATAAATAGAAAAATATATAAATATATGAAACATATACAATTTCACTGATATTAAATGAATTTTCACGCTCGATTGTAATACATGGAGAGAAGAAAAAATAATAATAATAATAATAATAAATAAATAAATAAAAATATTGAAAAATTTGTAAAATTAATATTCCTAAAGTTGATAAAATTAATTATTTGACGAAAAGATATATCTCATAAATAAATAAATAAAATAAATTTTACAATATTGAATAATAAAAAAATATTACGTTTACATTTAAATAATGAAATATTTATGATTTTTAAGCAATTTAAAACCATATGTCTGGATAAGTAGACTTCTTTAATGCCAGCTGGTTTTCAATATTGTTAATCAGACAATTGATCGAATATTCATAAATAATTTTTTTTATGAATATTAAATAAATATATATATTTATATAATTTAATTATTGTATTATATTTTGAAATAATTTATCGAATATATTCATAATTATATAATGAATTATGGAAAATTAATTATTCACCAATTTTACAACGCCGCGTTTCGTGTCCACATGCAGTGGGCCATTGCTACTGATACTCATGACGATGACTTTTATTAGAGACAAAACTTTTGCCAAATAGTGTATGAAAACTCGGACAATAGGCTTGGATTATTCAAGTCCTTTAATCCGTATAATACTATTTAATGATATTTATTACAATAACCACTATTTTCACAAAATTAATTCAACAATTATTTGGCATGTTGAAGTATGTAACACAAGGAAAATTAAATTTACACGAGTGAACTACCACGTATAACATACAATAAAGCAAGAGGGATACATGAGCGCAATCTACACACAGACATTCACTATGAAACTTTCGTTTCACCACGATGGTGATGTGGCAACACGCGACACTCTGCCGGTCGACTGCCACGCGCTCTATGACCAAGTCAATCGAAGGGAAAGTATATAATTTTATCCTTTTTCAACTAAATACATATATCTATACCTAATACCTATACCTATACCTATATATATATATATATATATATATGCGAACGTGGATTAATTATTTATTATTAATTTCTTCATATATTGTAATAGGAATAAATAAATATCTATCTGTCAATATCTAATTTACAAGTACATCTGTAAATGGAGTGCATTTAGTTTTTCTAATTCAATAACAACGATCAAATTTTTTATAATATCTAATTTTACATTTAGTCTCTAATAGAAATATCTTCAAAAGATTATTAATAATTTTTATAAAATTTCCTTTAGCTTTTTCTCTCAATCATTTTTATTTGCTAATGTGTATAAACATATACATATGTAGCGGTCACACTTTATTTTGTCTTATTTTTAAACCGATTTATATTTTATTTACAAATTATTGTTTCAAAATTCATGAAAATTTGTATAATCGATTTCTTCGTACAGTCTTGAGACTGCATTTTGATAGACATATTTTTATATGGATTTTTGTTTTGTTTTGTTTTTTTTTTTCAATGAAATAATTCATATTAAAATTGACACGTTAATTTAGTAATTATAATTTAATTTAAATTGATTCATTGAAATATAAGTATTTTAAGATATAATTATTGTGGTTATTTTCTCATTTCGTTTCGTAGAACTTGTGGTCAAGTGAATGATTATGTTATTTTCAATCTGGCAAAATAAAATATCCGGCATTGTATTATAACACTGCAACATTATAGATGAAAACAGATGAATAAACAAATTGAATTGAGACGTGAAATCAAAAGAAAAAAGGAAAAAAAAAAAAAAAAAAAAACAAAAAAAGAAACGAAGAAGAGAAAGAAAAATAAGGAAGAAAAAAAAAAATCGGTCAATATTAAACATAAACGTTTATAACTGTCCAGTCTAATTATTATTATCAATAATCTTGCACAGAATCATAATTGTATGATGGTTGATCAGAACGTCCTTCGGGAATCCTGTATTTTTCTTCAATTTCATTTTCATCTTCATACTTAACTTGCGCGAAATATGGTGTCGTTGAGGTATAATTGTTACTATAATCAGGATAATCTACGGCAAAAAATGTCAATAATTAATAATCAAACGAAAAAAAGTGTGGATGAAAACAAAGAAAAAAAAGAAAAAAGAAGTTTTTAATACGAACCATCAAGTGGTTCCTCTTTGACACGTATTTCTTTAGTGTCCTCGTCTGGAATGCGATCACCACGATCTTTGCGATCACGTCGTTCACGTTCACGATCGCGTTTATCTCTTTTACGTTCTCGATCACTTCGTTCACTACGTTCATTGCTCCTTGAACGTCGTCGTTTACGATCACGATCTCTATCACGATCTCTGTCTCGATCTCTTCTATCGCGTGTACGTTCTTCACGCTGAATTTCTTCAATTTCTGGCTCAACTGGACGT